>JAMWET010000915.1:0-412285 GCA_024036415.1 Prochilodus magdalenae
CGTGGCGGTGGACACCACTGCCTGCGCCTCGGCCTCTGGCAGGGGAGCGTGGCGGTGGACACCACTGCCTGCGCCTCGGCCTCTGGCAGGGGAGCGTGGCGGTGGACACCACTGCCTGCGCCTCGGCCTCTGGCAGGGGAGCGTGGCGGTGGACACCACTGCCTGCGCCTCGGCCTCTGGCAGGGGAGCGTGGCGGTGGACACCACTGCCTGCGCCTCGGCCTCTGGCAGGGGAGCGTGGCGGTGGACACCACTGCCTGCGCCTCGGCATCTGGCAGGGGAGCGTGGCGGTGGACACCACTGCGTGGCGGTGGACGCCAGCGCCTCGGCCTCTGGCAGGGGAGCGTGGCGGTGGACACCACTGCCTGCGCCTCGGCCTCTGGCAGGGGAGCGTGGCGGTGGACACCACTGCCTGCGCCTCGGCCTCTGGCAGGGGAGCGTGGCGGTGGACACCACTGCCTGCGCCTCGGCCTCTGGCAGGAGAGCAGCTTGGAAAAGACCTGTAGTCAAAGAACCAAAAAGAGAAAAAAATTCACAGGAAGTTCAGAGGCGTGTTCTGAGTGCGATGCTTATATTTATACTATGGGACTAGGTTTCTCAATCGCGGTGGAAATATCGCAAAATTCAAGCGTTTTCTCGTCTTCACCGTCATGGATAACACCGTTCAACTACCAAGCCTTATAAATACTCATTTTAATTGGCTTCTCTGATTGGCTGCTTGCTCATTAAATATGCAAATGTATGCAAAACACCCATCTAACATCAGTAAGCTAATGAAATTGTTGGTGTGTTGCACTCTGGGAAGGTCATTTGCACTGCTGGAAGTCCGGCTCCATGATCCAGACTTGTTGCAGAAGAAGAACCAGAAACTTCAGGATGGAATGAAGATCCAGAAGACCAAATCCAGCTGAGACTCCTGGATTGAGAGTGTCCTGAAAGCATCACAGTGTTAGAGAGAGTGAAAACAATGACACTATAAATGTTCGGTTATGAGAGATCCTATCTAGAACATTCCATCATGTTCTACGCTGTTAATGTCTGAAATCTGAGAAACTGCTATTCACTAATCCTCACTCAGCAGGTTGATGAGATACAGACATTTGCAGGTTGGTGTTTAGATGTCACTACTGACAGCACTGTTATTCATGTAGAAGACTGTATTAGTGTAGACTTTAACTAACCAGGTAAACATCAGGACACAACCAGCAGAACAAAGAACAGTGCTCCAACAACCCATACCATCCAACACGCCACAGTAGAACCATAAAGAACAGCAGAGCTGCTCAAAACCAGTCCGACCCAACAAAAGCTGAGACCTTAAACTCTCCAAACACCACATAGAGCCCTACTGGGTTAGTTCCACATGGGGAGGTGGAGTAATGTAATTGTACTGCAGGACGTCTGTAATATTTATGACTGATTCACACGGGATAAGAAATCTCAGCATACATGACTGAGGTGGGAGTGGCTACTCGATTTACACACTGGCATCACCTCCAAAAACACATCCGCCAAACAACCAAACCAGTCCAACCATCGAACTATCCAGCCAACAGCCCCCTCTGACCACTGACCCAGAAGAGGATGATGACCGCCTCATAACCCACTAATATTAACGATGAGATTTCAGCTAGAAAATCAGCAGCTACATGTTCATAACACGTATGTAGACTGTAGGCAGGATCGCACAGTCAGTAAAATGACCGTCATGGCGCATTCATACAGGACGGAATTCACTGAGGACCTCTGGTAATAATTACACTACCCCACCTCCCCATGTACAACTGACCCCGTCCCCACAGGGCTAATGCTCAGTTATTATTCTGGCTGGGGATTTTTACAGACTTCCAGAATCACTATGGATGAAAACAGGTGAATGAATGGAGACTGAAATGTGAAACTGGCTCACGCTTGATGTGAATATCTGAACAGCAGTGTCCTTATCTACTGTACCTGCTCATATACTTCCTGTACACTGTCTGTAGGACTGACTGCTACATTCAAACTCTGAGGGTCATTCACAGCATCTGAACTGTTTCCTGAAATACCAGAACAAGACGAGCCTAGCTACCAAATATCAACCAGCAGTAGAAGTCAGATATAATAAACGATAGAGATCCACATATACGGAACAAATATACATTTGTTTGAAATTCTCTCATTTCTAGTTTATTTCTGTCTATGATAATATAGAATTGATCCACTGCAGTGCTAGGGGACACTGTTTATCATTAGCGAGAACGCCCTCATCACCAGCATCACCATTTCTGCACTGTCCCTCCTCATCACCAGCAGAGGGCGCAGTTCTACAATGTCGTCAGCAAATAACGCAGACAGACACAGTGACCAGCAGATGGCGCAGTACTACACAGATCCTCCACTTCACCAGCAGCAGGTGAGGTTCATTACTAATTAGAGGCTTATAGATGTAAGAGACGCTGCTAAGCTACACCGTAAGCTCTCCTTCAACTGAAGCTAACTCAGCTTAGCTTAGTTTAGACAAACCTCAGGTGGAGCTCTGATTGTTTAGTTTGGAGGACTGAACTCCTCTCGTCTTCATCTGGAACACCAACACGAGAACCACAGCCCTTCAAAGAAACTAGTGGTGAACTAAACTCCCCAAAGAGAGAGGAGCCAGGACTGTAGGTGATCTGAATGTTTCCAGTGCAGATCAGGAGCTTATCTGTGATCTCACTGTTTTCTCTCTGTGAGTAAAGTGCACTGTGTGGATCTAGCAGATCTCTCCAGCAGTCAGAAACTATCGTTCCAGGTGAGAGGAAAGTCTCTATAATCACTATTACAGAGCACTAAGAGCACCAGAATGGAGTCTAGAACGCTAGAACATTGATATTTATACAGCTGTCACTGTGTAAACACTTCACAAAGGTAATGCTAACACTATTAGCGTGTATGCTAGCAGCTAGAGAGTGTTTTAGTGAATATCCTGCACATTAATGTTTAATAGATGAACAGTTAAGCCCTCCTGAGGTTTGTAAACGGAGCTCTGAGCAGATCTGGTCTTGCTGAAGATTCACTGTTTCTGTTTTGGTCTTGTATCTTTCCATTTTCCCACCGTTTACTAAAATAACAGCTTCATTTCATTTCAGAATAAAGTCTGATCAGCCTACCTGACTCTGGAGCCGTCCTTCTCTCCTCCATTTAGAGTCCCTCCCCTTCTAACACCACTCCTGATTGGCTGATCTGTGAACATGTCCTTGTCTGATTGGTCTGTGACTGATGTTTGTTAACTCTGAGACAGTTTAGAGATCTTCTTGGGCTGTTTAATATTATGGGTCATAGTTCACAGGATACTCCGAGCCTCATGTTTGTGGAATGTCTGGAGATTTGGCTATGAATGTGAATGTTATGTTCTGCATGTTAATTGTTAAAACAGTATCGTCAGCTCCTCTCTCCCCTCCCTTCAGGACTTGTACAGCACCCGCCTCACGCTACAGCCCTCCGCATGGCAGGAGATCCTGCCCACCCACTACACAGCTTTTTCAGGGAGGAGACTGCGGAGTCTCTGGGCTGGGACCAGCAGAGTGAGGGACGGCTCCATCCACCAGGCTGTCAGGATGCTGAACTCTCTCCTTGTTCTGCCCCAACTCCCACTTCTGCTTCCTGCACACACAAACTGAGCACCCTGAACCCCCATCAGTACTGAACTGGGATGCTCACACTTTAAACAGCTCTTTGGATTTTATCCTTGCACTCCCACTTAACCCCCCCATTAACACCGAACTGTGACTTTCTCAACTGGTCTGACTCTTCCTCCTGGGTTTGGTTGAGTCTGTCCAGTTTAGACATCATTTATTAGATATCTGCTGGTCTGCTGTTACCCCTGCTTTACTTCCCCTCTACTTTATACATGCCCCCCTAATTCTTAATCTGACAGACATGATTATTATTTATTTATTTAACGCATCATTAAAATACCCAATGGTTTTATCTATGTAATAAAAAAGGAAGGGGGGGGTTACCAAGACTTTTTTTCTGCAGTGAGCAGCTCTAACAGGGAGAGCTTTTACAGTTCAGTGGTTGGATGACACATTCATATTAAAATACACAAAGGTCAGTAAATGCTGCTGCGACTACAGAATAAAGACCTGGAGCTACAGTGCAATAGCATGTGTTGGACCCGTGTCATGTGGTGTGGTCAAGAACAGGTGCTGAATCAACCGCTGAGTCAAATATGGTGTAGGTGGTGTGTTCAGAGTAGTGTTAAGAGTTCGTAAGGTTGTGGGTTCGAGTTTTAAGACTTTGATTTTTCATGTGTTCACGGTGATAAACACAAAGACAGATGTGTTTAAAAGAAGCAGCTCAGTGTGCTGTTTAGTAGTGCAGTGGTAGAAGTTGTGTGCTGGGAACCAAAAGGTTGTGGATTCAGTTCTGTTTTGGTTTTTCATGGTGGAGAAAACATCAAGACAAATGTTCAAATAAAAGACTCTCAGGGCATCAGTGTGTGGCACAGTGGTATAAGCCGTGTGCCTGAGAGAAGGAGGTTGTGGGTTTGAATCTCCCTTTAAGCTGAGCTTTTCATGGGGAAGAGAGGAGAAACACAGAGACTAATGTTTAAAAAGTACAAGCTGTGTTTGAGATCCTGTGGCTCACTGGTAGATGCCAGGCCTCTGAGATCAGGAGGTTATCGGTTCAAATCCCGATCAGGGTCTCACGGTGATGGGCACATGCACAGGGTGAAGGTGGTTGGTGGACGATGGATGTTTGAGGAGAGCAAACCCAAGAAAGGGGGGAAGCATGAGGGGCTTCCCCCCTGGGCCTCCCAAGAGAAAGGAAGCAGGGGTTATGGAACTCTCAACTACCAGTTTTAATTAGTAATCTACTAATTAGTAATCTACTAATTAGTAATCTACTAATTAGTAATCTACTAATTAGTAATCTACTAATTAGTAATCTACTAATTAGTAATCTACTAATTAGTAATCTACTAATTAGTATACAGGATAACTAACTGTCATTAAATATCCATAAAACTGGTTGTTGAGAGTTCCATAACCCCTGCTTCCTTTCTCTTGGGAGGCCCAGGGGGGAAGCCCCTCATGCTTCCCCCCTTTCTTGGGTTTGCTCTTCAGCCTTCATCCCTCCTCAAACATCCATCGTCCACCTTCACCCTGTGCATGTGCCCCTCACCATGAGACCCTGATCGGGATTTGAACCGATAACCTCCTGATCTCGGAGGCCTGGCATCTACCAGTGAGCCACAGGATCTCAAACACAGCTTGTACTTTTTAATCATTAGTCTCTGTGTTTCTCCTCTTCACCATGAAAAGCTCAGCTTAAAGGGAGATTCAAACCCACAACCTCCTCCTCTCAGGCACACGGCTTATACCACTGTGCCACAAACCCATTGCCTTACCCTGCTTTTTTTAAACATTTGTCTTGATGTTTTTTCCACAATGAAAAATCAAAGCAAGACCAGAACCAACAACCTTCCATCTTCCAATCCCTGACTTCTACCACCAACCTACTAAACCACACAATGAGCTGCTTCTTTTAAACACATCTGTCTTTGTGTTTCTCAGAGTGAACACACAAAAACCCAGAGTCTTAAAACACCAGGTTTGAACCGACTACTCTGAACACATCACCTACACCAATAAGCCACCAGCTCTTCAGGAGAAAACCTTGTATTTGGATATTTGACTTTGTGCATCTATCTGTGCTCAGCAGATTCTTAACCTTTGGGTATTTTATTGCACTGTAGCTCCAGGTCTTTATTCTGTAGTCGCAGGTCTCGTTTTACTGACAGTGTGTTTAACTGTAAAAGCTCTCGGATGTCACTGCAGAAAAGTGATTATATTCTTTTGGTACCAGTAACCTGAAATAGTCTGTGAGATTAAGGTCTGTTTAAACCCTAGAATTAGGGGGGCATGTATAAAGTAGAGGGGAAGTAAAGCAGGGGTAACAGCAGACCAGCAGATATCTAATAAATGATGTCTAAACTGGACAGACTCAACCAAACCCAGGAGGAAGAGTCAGACCAGTTGAGAGTCACAGTTCGGTGTTAATGGGGGGGTTAAGTGGGAGTGCAAGGATAAAATCCAAAGAGCTGTTTAAAGTGTGAGCATCCCAGTTCAGTACTGATGGGGGTTCAGGGTGCTCAGTTTGTGTGTGCAGGAAGCAGAAGTGGGAGTTGGGGCAGAACAAGGAGAGAGTTCAGCATCCTGACAGCCTGGTGGATGGAGCCGTCCCTCACTCTGCTGGTCCCAGCCCAGAGACTCCGCAGTCTCCTCCCTGAAAAAGCTGTGTAGTGGGTGGGCAGGATCTCCTGCCATGCGGAGGGCTGTAGCGTGAGGCAGGTGCTGTACAAGTCCTGAAGGGAGGGGAGAGAGGAGCTCACAATAAGGCTTTAACAGTTAACATGCAGAACATAACATTCACATTCATAGCCAAATCTCCAGACATTCCACAAACATGAGGCTCGGAGTATCCTGTGAACTATGACCCATAATATTAAACAGCCCAAGAAGATCTCTAAACTGTCTCAGAGTTAACAAACATCAGTCACAGACCAATCAGACAAGGACATGTTCACAGATCAGCCAATCAGGAGTGGTGTTAGAAGGGGAGGGACTCTAAATGGAGGAGAGAAGGACGGCTCCAGAGTCAGGTAGGCTGATCAGACTTTATTCTGAAATGAAATGAAGCTGTTATTTTAGTAAACGGTGGGAAAATGGAAAGATACAAGACCAAAACAGAAACAGTGAATCTTCAGCAAGACCAGATCTGCTCAGAGCTCTGTTTACAAACCTCAGGAGGGCTTAACTGTTCATCTATTAAACATTAATGTGCAGGATATTCACTAAAACACTCTCTAGCTGCTAGCATACACGCTAATAGTGTTAGCATTACCTTTGTGAAGTGTTTACACAGTGACAGCTGTATAAATATCAATGTTCTAGCGTTCTAGACTCCATTCTGGTGCTCTTAGTGCTCTGTAATAGTGATTATAGAGACTTTCCTCTCACCTGGAACGATAGTTTCTGACTGCTGGAGAGATCTGCTAGATCCACACAGTGCACTTTACTCACAGAGAGAAAACAGTGAGATCACAGATAAGCTCCTGATCTGCACTGGAAACATTCAGATCACCTACAGTCCTGGCTCCTCTCTCTTTGGGGAGTTTAGTTCACCACTAGTTTCTTTGAAGGGCTGTGGTTCTCGTGTTGGTGTTCCAGATGAAGACGAGAGGAGTTCAGTCCTCCAAACTAAACAATCAGAGCTCCACCTGAGGTTTGTGTAAGCTAAGCTGAGTTAGCTTCAGTTGAAGGAGAGCTTACGGTGTAGCTTAGCAGCGTCTCTTACATCTATAAGCCTCTAATTAGTAATGAACCTCACCTGCTGCTGGTGAAGTGGAGGATCTGTGTAGTACTGCGCCCTCTGCTGGTCACTGTGTCTGTCTGCGTTATTTGCTGACGACATTGTAGAACTGCGCCCTCTGCTGGTGATGAGGAGGGACAGTGCAGAAATGGTGATGCTGGTGATGAGGGCGTTCTCGCTAATGATAAACAGTGTCCCCTAGCACTGCAGTGGATCAATTCTATATTATCATAGACAGAAATAAACTAGAAATGAGAGAATTTCAAACAAATGTATATTTGTTCCGTATATGTGGATCTCTATCGTTTATTATATCTGACTTCTACTGCTGGTTAATATTTGGTAGCTAGGCTCGTCTTGTTCTGGTATTTCAGAAAACAGTTCAGATGCTGTGAATGACCCTCAGAGTTTGAATGTAGCAGTCAGTCTTACAGACAGTGTACAGGAAGTATATGAGCAGGTACAGTAGATAAGGACACTGCTGTTCAGATATTCACATCAAGCGTGAGCCAGTTTCACATTTCAGTCTCCATTCATTCACCTGTTTTCATCCATAGTGATTCTGGAAGTCTGTAAAAATCCCCAGCGAGAATAATAACTGAGCATTAGCCCTGTGGGGACGGGGTCAGTTGTACATGGCGAGGTGGGGTAGTGTAATTATTACCAGAGGTCCTCAGTGAATTCAGTCCTGTATGAAAGCTCCATGACGCTCATTTTACTGACTATGCAATCCTGCCTACAGTCTACATACGTGTTATGAACATGTAGCTGCTGATTTTCTAGCTGAATCTCATCGTTACTATTAGTCGGTCATCATCCTCTTCTGGGTCGGTGGTCAGAGGGGGCTGTTGGCTGGATAGTTTGTTGGTTGGACTGGTTTGGTTGTTTGGCGGATGTGTTTTTGGAGGTGATGCCAGTGTGTAAATCGAGTAGCCACTCCCACCTCAGTCATGTATGCTGAGATTTCTTATCCCGTGTGAATCAATCAGAAATATCACAGACGTCCTGCAGTACAATTACATTACTCCACCTCCCCATGTAGAACTAACCCCGTCCCAGTAGGGCTCTAGTCTCATCACAGACTGTGTTATGTGGTGTTTGGAGAGTTTAAGGTCTCAGCTTTTGTTGGGTCGGACTGGTTTTGAGCAGCTCTGCTGTTCTTTATGGTTCTACTGTGGCGTGTTGGATGGTATGGGTTGTTGGAGCACTGTTCTTTGTTCTGCTGGTTGTGTCCTGATGTTTACCTGGTTAGTTAAAGTCTACACTAATACAGTCTTCTACATGAATAACAGTGCTGTCAGTAGTGACATCTAAACACCAACCTGCAAATGTCTGTATCTCATCAACCTGCTGAGTGAGGATTAGTGAATAGCAGTTTCTCAGATTTCAGACATTAACAGTGTAGAACGTGATGGAATGTTCTAGATAGGATCTCTCATAACCGAACATTTATAGTGTCATTGTTTTCACTCTCTCTAACAGTGTGATGCTTTCAGGATGCTCTCTATCCAGGAGTCTCAGCTGGATTTGGTCTTCTGCATCTTCATTCCATCCTGAAGTTTCTGGTTCTTCTTCTGCAACAAGTCTGGATCATGGAGCCGGACTTCCAGCAGTGCAAATGACCTTCCCACAGTGCAACACATCAACAATTTCATTAGCTTACTGATGTTAGATGGGCGTTTTGCATACATTTGCATATTTAATGAGCAAGCAGCCAATCAGAGAAGCCAATTAAAATGAGTATTTATAAGGCTTGGTAGTTGAACGGTGTTATCCATGACGGTGAAGACGAGAAAACGCTTGAATTTTGCGATATTTCCACCGCGATTGAGAAACCTAGTCCCAGAGTATAAATATAAGCATCGCACTCAGAACACGCCTCTGAACTTCCTGTGAATTTTTTTTCTTTCATGACTGGTCTTTTCCAAGCTGCTCCCCTGCCCAAGGCCGAGGCGCAGGCAGTGGTGTCCACCGCCACGCTCCCCTGCCAGAGGCCGAGGCGCAGGCAGTGGTGTCCACCGCCACGCTCCCCTGCCAGAGGCCGAGGCGCAGGCAGTGGTGTCCACCGCCACGCTCCCCTGCCAGAGGCCGAGGCGCAGGCAGTGGTGTCCACCGCCACGCTCCCCTGCCAGAGGCCGAGGCGCAGGCAGTGGTGTCCACCGCCACGCTCCCCTGCCAGAGGCCGAGGCGCAGGCAGTGGTGTCCACCGCCACGCTCCCCTGCCACAGGCCGAGGCGCAGGCAGTGGTGTCCACCGCCACGCTCCCCTGCCACAGGCCGAGGCGCAGGCAGTGGTGTCCACCGCCAGAGGCCGAGGCGCAGGCAGTGGTGTCCACCGCCACGCTCCCCTGCCAGAGGCCGAGGCGCAGGCAGTGGTGTCCACCGCCACGCTCCCCTGCCAGAGGCCGAGGCGCAGGCAGTGGTGTCCACCGCCACGCTCCCCTGCCAGAGGCCGAGGCGCAGGCAGTGGTGTCCACCGCCACGCTCCCCTGCCAGAGGCCGAGGCGCAGGCAGTGGTGTCCACCGCCACGCTCCCCTGCCCGAGGCCGAGGCCGAGGCGCAGGCAGTGGTGTCCACCGCCACGCTCCCCTGCCAGCGGCCGAGGCGCAGGCAGTGGTGTCCCCTGCCAGAGGTCGAGGCGCAGGCAGTGGTGTCCACCACCGGCAAGTGTCTCGTTCTCTGTCAGGTCTAGAGCATCCGATCCACGATAGACCTCAGATGCTCTTTGACCTGCCCCACAAGGGGTAGAGAACAAGGCAGGGTAAATTTGGGCAGGCCTGAATGCCCCACCCCCTGTTCAGCAGGAGAAGCAGCACGCCTTCTGGTCCAGCCCAAAATGAGCCAGACTTGAAGCATGACTGCAGTGGGCATAAAGCCCACCCCCACCTGCCAGGGTGTAGAACAAACTGGGTGGGCCCAAATTTATACCAAACATTGAAGTGAACACAGTTAATAGTTTAAGACAAGTTCTCAACTTGATGGTGAGTTTTGGTGGTGTTCTAACATCATACGCCCATTTATCATTCACCATCAGTGAGAAGTGTAGTGCTCAGAGCTAAGTTTGAACAGTGTAGTAGTCTGGATCTTGTTGTAGTTTAGTTTGTTTCCAAGATGAGTCCTGATCCAGTAGCGGTAGACTACTTGTGTCTTCAGGGCAAGTCTGTGTTCTTTATGAGTCCATGTCACATACAGTCAGACAAACTGAAGAAACACTTAAGTCATACTGACACTCACAGATTTCAGTGTTAGTTTGGCCCAGGTTTGAGTTTAGTACTGGGCTTCTCGTTGATGGTAAGTGTTTCTAAGGCCCACCTGTTAATTAAAGCTCAGGTCTTATTGATTCTTAACACTGCATAGCAATAAAACTGTATTCCTTACAAAACCAGCTGCACATTAAACACACTGTAACGCATTCTGTGGAGCTCAAGAGAAAAAATAATTTCTTTAAGCTCAGGAGAGTTCTTCTTGAAGGCTATGACCATTGTGCGACTAGCCTTCACATTAACGGTAACAGCTCATGAGACCCCATAAACATGAGGGTTTGAATATCATGTGATTGATGGTTCATTAAACTAATACTCCATGGATTACTGCTTCATGTGTGAAGGTTCTGTTCTTGTTTTAAGAGGTCTGCGATCACTGTTAGCTTTGAGGTCAATCACCACCACTGTAAAAGAAATCAAAGTTCTCTGAATGATTTTAACTTAACCACTTCATTATGCTAAACACTGTGTAAAGTAGGTCGAATTCCCATTTTAGAATCCAGACGAATAATTTATATGAACAGTTTAAAATAACATACCAGGTTATGTTATCTGAAATGGTTACATTCATTACATCAACGTTAAAGCAAAACAATTATACTTTTATCTCTGCATCCACCAAGACATCTCTCGGCAGTGGTGCCATTCTGGTGAAACTACCTAGTCCAGTCTCTGAGACCACAGGAGAGGCATTAGGTGTCCTTAAAGTCAGGAGTGAAAGAGAAGGAGAGAAGCTGGGGGTCATGGCTGAAGGAGTAAGTCCTGTGCTCCTAGCCAAAGGTGAGTAAGCATACTTTGGGTATGAGGGCTTTCTTCTCAGGGATGCCATCCTCTGAGGCATCCTAGGGGGTACGGCACGAATTCCTGGCTGGGCCACTCCCGTGATAAGTGGAGGTGGGTGCAGAAGACTGTGACACTCCAACCCTACAGGCCTTTCACTTGCCTCCTCGTCAGGGAGCATCCCGATGTCAGTAAAGACAGATGCCAGGGGTTGGAAGCGAGGTTCCCAATTGAGAAGATGGTCCCACCCATAGCCGCCACGCAGTTGCTCCTCTGAGCAAATCAGACTGGTAAGCGATCCTTCAATGGAATCTTGGTTGTCTGGCAAAGGCATGCAGCCTCTCAGGACCTCCTCCATCTCCCTCATGTTGGACACCCGAGGCATCTCTTCACCGCCTCCTTCTTCTTTGAAGTTATGGAGACTCTCTGCACTTGCCATTCCCACCAAATGGCCTGTGCCCAGATTGGCACCAGTAGCTAAATGGCAGGAAAGCTGGTCTGAATCAATGGGGGTTTCTGGGGCTAGGTCAGACATGACAGAGTCAGGCTGCTTGATAAGCTGGTACTCATTGATCATCTTAATCTCTTGGTCCTCAGCAGTCTCACCCTCTGCTGAGCCACGTCCACTTGAGCCTGAGTTCCTCAAGGGGTTGGAGATGCCCCTCTTGGCTCGCATGTCTAAAGGTGCATGCAAGTCTTGGAGATTTATGGCACTGCTACCGTTTTGATAGTGGCCCAATCTTCCAAAAGTTCCTGTCCCATGGTTAAGAGTAGCAGCTAATGAGGCTGCCTTCTTAAGAGCATTTTCCTTGGTCTTGTACCTCAAGACAAGAGCAACAAAACTAATCAACAGTAGAAGAAACACCGTCAAGGAAACACTAAGGCTCACAGTTTGAACACTGAGAGCAATACCTGTCAGTGCTTCTGACGAATTAGATATGTTGACAATCACGCGACAGGCTGTTGTTCTGGAATCAAGCTTTGGACTGCTTGCCAGTATCGTCAAGTCTTCAGCTTCCTCACTTGAGGCAGTACCTCTCCTTCGGTAAACTGTGTTTGAAATATAGACACTACCAGTAGTTTTATTGACACTGAAAAATGGGGATGGGTTAGCTAAAGAATACTCCACAATGCCATCCAGACCTCCATCATGATCCATGGCCATCACATGGCCAACACTTTGGCCTACTTTGGCATTGTCTGGCAGAGTGAAATGGTACACCTTCTGAGTGAAGATAGGGCTGAACTCATCCATGCCTTCGATATCAACCTGCACCCTCACCATAGCTGCTTGATCACCTTTGTCCCGGGCCTCCACAAGAAAACAGTATTCGCTGTCTCGCTCATAGTCAAATGTCTGTCTAGTATGGATGTCTCCAGTGAGAGGGTCAATGGCAAAGGCTTCCTTTCTGTCTGGGTTGCCACTGCCGTAGTCCATAAAACAGGAGGTCAGTATGGAGTAGGTTAGCAGACCAAAATGTCCTGCATCCTGATCAATAGCATGGACCATGCACACTGGGGTAAAAGCTGGCAAGTTTTCTGCCACAGAACACTTGATGGTGGAGAACATGAAGAAGGGAGAATTATCATTCTCATCAAGCACTGTGATGAAGATCACTGCAAAGGTTACCTTCCTGTTGCTCGGACCTCCTCCATCCGATGCTCGGACCGTCAAGATGTGTTTAGCGTCTTCTTCATAATCCAGAGTAGCATTGACTTCTAGAGCACCTGTTTGCGAATCCATCTTAAAGAGACCCTTTCTGTTACCAGAGATGATATCATACCTCACTGTGCCATTTGGCCCAAGGTCCAGATCTAGAGCAGACACCTGGACAAGGAAAGTGCCCAGTAGGCTGTTCTCACTGACTTGTGCATAGTACTCCGAGCTGTTGAAAACAGGTTCATGGTCATTAACATCAAGTACAGTGACAGACACTATTGTTGAGCTGTTGAGGGGAGGAACTCCTCGGTCCATCACAGTAATGGTCAATGAGTATGTCTCCGTTGTCTCTCTGTCCAGTGTATCACAGAGCACCACATAACCCACTGTCCTTTGCTGGCCCTCTGTGCGCACACTGATGACTTCAATGGCGAATCGCCTCTCCTCATTGCCTCCAGTGATGGTGTAATCCAGGTGGGTGTTTTGGTCTGAGTAATCCTTGTCCTCAGCCATCAGGGTAAGAAGTACACTCCCAACAGGTGCATCCTCAGCAACGTTCACCTGGTAGGCATTGTGTTGAAAGAAAGGTGCATGGTCGTTGGAGTCAGCCACTTGTATGTCCACAGATGTGATGCAAGATAGGGTGGGGTCACCACTGTCCTGAGCTTCCACCAGAAGCCGGATCATGTTGCTGCTAGTGACGTACTTTAAAGGCTTGGTAGTGTATATGGAACCTGGACATGGAGAATAACCGGAATTGTATTTATACAAATTGTTGTTGTTTAATGATAAATTGTATATATATATGTGTATATATATATGTGTATATATATATATATATATATATATATATATATATATATATACACATAGCAGTTAACAACTCAAGTCAAATTTTGAGTCTCTGGGAGTTGGTGTTAACCCTCAAGTATGAGTATAAGTGAAGTCTTAAGTCTCTGAGATGCAAATGCAACTTTAGTTCCTGAGATGTGAGTCTGGATTTAGTCTTGAGTCTCTGGGATGCAAACCCCAAGGCAACTTTTGCTTCTCTAGGATGCACAAGTCTAGTCTTGAGTCTCTGGACTGCATGTTGAGTCTCAATTCTAGTTTTGTCTAGTTCAATTCTCAATACTGTTAGAAAAATAAATACTACATCATGTGTTATTTCATGGATGCACACGCCTGACATTCTCAATGAGGAAAAGTATTTCTGTTAAAGTTCCCACGATTGCTCTACCTTTATTACTATCAAGTGTAAAAGCATTCACAGGTATTACCATTATCTGCATCAATGTAGAAGCCTTTCATTGGAGAAGAGAGCAGCCTGTAGGACAACTTGCCATTTAGACCCGAGTCTTTATCTGTTGCTGTCACAGCAACAACAAATGTATCTGCAGATGTCAGCTCAGGCAATACCACCTGCAAAACAATGTTCAACCTGAGAAAATACTGAACCAGAACACTTTTATGTAACCTTAAATGTTCATTATTAATAATTATCTATTGCACATAATTACAATTAAACAAAAGGACATGTAAAGTGCCAAACCTGGTAGTACTCCTGCGAAAACACTGGGGCATTGTCATTCACATCCAGTACTTGAACCGTAACCTCCGCCTCTGTCTGATGTACGGAGTCTGATGCCACTATTCTCAGCGTATGTAGAACTTGCTCCTCATAGTCCAGAATCTTTGTTGTGGTAATGACCCCAGAATAGAGGTCAATGGCGAAGCTCTTATTTCCTTCTGCCTTCCCTGCAAAGCTGTAGGTAATTGCAGAATTGAGGTCCACATCATTGGCTATGACTTGGGTGACAATGTGACCAGCTGGAAGATCTGAATGTACAATGAGAAGAGAAGAACTCTTATAAATAAATACAACATGTAAAATAATGAACATCTAACAGTGTCACGCCTCTAAGTCTCCCCGGCTTCCCCGCTCTTTGGGACTCCACTTCCCAGAGGGCCACGCTTAATGACGTCATGTCTATGCGCCCCCGTTCGGACTCCGTGATACGCTCTAGGTCACCTGAGTTTTACCCACAGTTGTTATCAGTCATTAACTTCCTGTATTTAAGCCTCACAAACGCTCACACTTTGCAAAGATTTGCCAAACTTAATTTAGCAATCCTGAGCGTTTCTTTCTCGTGTTGTCTCATTCTGGTTTCCGACTCCCTTCGTTCCTCTACTACTCTTTCGCTTTATCCCTTTTGCTCGTGCTCTGACTCTACGGTTGGTACCTCTGCTTTCTCACTTTGGTTTTCCCCTTCGGTCTTCCCCTGTAAACCTGTTTGCCCTCGCTGCTTGTTCTACCTGGTTCTGACCTCCGCCTGTCTCTGACTCCGATTTAGCTTCTCCCTTTGTTATACTGTTTACTGTTGCTTGCTGAGCTTGCCTGTTTGTGAATAAACCGTTCCTGGTTTTGTAATTCTGCAAACGTCGGTCTCGAAGTCTTTTGTCTAACAACCAGCAGCTACCCTTCACAGGGAATTAATCTTTCAAAACAAACAGACAAATCAAATTTGCATATGGAATAAAGCAAACCTTTGAAGTTAAAGATATGAATAATATAGCAGCACTCAAAAGCTTTTTTCAAAAGAATAAAACCCATTTTCTTCTGCTAATGTTCTGTAGCTTTAAACTATGTTTAGCAAGAAAATTGATTAATTGATTAGAAAATTAATAAGATATAAGAAGACGATTTGGATTCAGTTTAAGGTTTTCAAATGAGAAGGTAGGCGTGTGACACATTTATGTAACAAATAATGATAATAAAACATAATATGTTTCATGTTAATGTAACTGCATGTATTCTCTTGTTTAAACAGTAATTCTAAATAAAAAGTCTTCTGTCCAGGCAACGTGAGGGTTGGCATTACCTCTGGCATCATCCCTCCGATGTTTCAGTTTATTGGTGACACTTTTCAATTATAAAATTTTGTTGCATGTCTTTAAATAGGAGGCTAATATGATATAGATATAACTTTGTTTAAAAGATGTATGAATAAGCATAGGTGGATGATGAATAAACCTGTCAGATCAATAAGCAATAAAAAAAACAAAGTTAACATTCAGAAGGTTCCATACAGAAGCCATCTCTGAGCAAATAGCTACTGAATAGATACTGATGACAATAGATAACTATAACAGGTATCTACAGCTACAGTTGCATTAAATAAAATGTTTTTGTTTTGCTGTTTCTGACAGTTCAACCAACATGTTTAGTTATTACGACAAGTGATTCCAAACCTCTGAATGACAGTGTGTGTTTACAGGTTACATACAGTAACAGTCCACCATCCTACATTCCATAAAATGTTGTTTAAGAAATATATGAAGCTTGTGCTAAAGTATCTCAAGTAAGTGATTGAATATCTTACTCTCCGTAACCAGTAGAGGCTCCATTGGTGGTATTGCGGGGCTGTTATCGTTGACATCCACAACCTGTACTCGAACAGTGCAGGTCCCTGAAAGAGGAGGGCTTCCCCTGTCTTTAGCCTCAAGAACCAACCTGTCAATCAGTTCATACAGTAAATCTATGTAACTGATTTCGACCAAATAGACAGCAAAAAAAAAAACCTGCATATGTCTGTTTTATTGGATGGAAGAGGAAAAAAACTAATTTGCAGTCATGTAGGAGATTACGACTACTGACTACAAGGCTCCCACATACTTGTAAGATGAGATGATCTCACGATCGAGGACTGCATTGGTGGCCAGAATCCCACGAACTGAGTCAATAATGAAAGCACTGTTATGGTTTCCATCCACAATGGAGTAGTCTATCTGTCCATTCATACCGCTGTCATAATCCATCGCTAGCACCTACAAAAATGAAAGAAAATGCATCGGTAATACATAAGGGTTTACATTTATTCTACATGGGCTAATGATATTAGCTTCTTTTACAAGTAGCCACTTTATACAGGACTGCTGAGTAATTCTCCAGCACTAACAGTAGCAGAACAACTGAGCAGAAGGAATGAAACATTCATACAGAATAAACCACTGATAATATACAGAGAATTACTTTGCCAGGACTTCCATACATGATAGCTCCATAGTCCAGATCCATAATCCATGTATAGAGTTCAGTTTTAATAGCTTAGTAAAACTATTAGAAAACTGGTTGGGGACCATTTTGCTAAATTTGTGTACATGTCTGCCAGTAAAGGGGCATTAAATGCTGACTTCAATGTATAGGCTGTGCTCACACTGTCTCATTTAAGCCAGGGGCTAAGCAGCTGACTAACACTTTGTGTTTTGTGATTACAGTTCACATAGTCTTAAAAGTCTTTTAAAGTCTTTAAGAAATTAAAAACTGTCAAGTCAAGATTAGATAAAGAAAATTCTCAGATAGAACTACTCAGGTTTCAGACTGGTCAGATAGGTACAGCAAAACTCACATTATCCATTTATGGCATTTAGCTGACACTCTTATCCAGAGCGACTTACAAGGGTATTTATAGCACAGGTAGGCCAATGTAGTGTTGGTGTAGCACAGTAACCCAGACCGGGAATCGAACCCCCATCTCCCAGCTGGTGTGGTAGCTCCCTGGTAGGTAGTGGTCTTATCCAGACCAACCACACATTAAAGGATGGTCCCCCAACCAAAGACTGATGTGCATGGTATGTATGTATTTTTATTGTTTTCCATGGCTGTCAAACTAGCCTCAAAACTTACAGGTTTCCTAGAACATGAGGGAACCCTTAAAACATGTACCTGCATGACATAAGTGTTGTGGATTTGTCCTTCCCAGACTGCAGTTCTGTAGTAATTCTGCCTAAATACTGGTGCATTGTCATTCACATCCTGCAGAGCGATGGCCACTCTTGTATAGGCTGACTGGTGGCCATTTTCTGCCAGCACCACCAAATGAACCTTGCGCTCTGTCTCAAAGTCCAACAGACTCTGTTCTCTGACTGTTACATCACCTGTTGGAAAACAAAAGCAGATATAAAGGGCTTCTACTAAGCAATTCTATTTACCACATAAGCAAGTCTATAAATGAATATGTAACAGTTGAATGCAAGTGTGATGTTATATGTATGCCGTCAGCAGCACCACCGTTAATCGGTGCTGAATAAACTTCCATTACTTATTAGAAAGTAATAAGGTCAAGCTAAAAAAAGAAACTTTATAATATAGATCCTTTGTCATTATAGTCTATGTACAGTAGAGACATCATGGTAATACCTTACAGTTATGACACTCACCTGTGTTTGGATTGATGCTGAATGCTCCATTCTCATTGCCATTGAAAATACTGTACTTGATTGTAGTCCTTGAGGCACTCTGGTCATGAGCCACTACATTTGCCACCCAAGACCCTTTAAGATAGAAATGACAGAGAAATAGAAGCCACTATTGGTTAAAAGCCATTAGAAACCCGACTATACCAACCCAACGATGTGTTGTCAGGTTATAGTAGTTCTATAGTTGAAATCACCCACCTTTGCTGGGCAATTTGGAAAGTGGTGCCCAGCATGACTGGAGCTAGTAAACATCTAAAGCCTTTTTAGAAAGCTGTGGAGAACTTTATTTTACTAACGTTAGTTGCAAAAATTAGTTTGAACCCTGATTATGATATTAGGTGCAAACTTCGAGGGTCTGAAAAGTGGCTGAAACACATTACTTCATATTACAATCATATCAAAGACATGCAATCCACCTGCTCATCTATTAATTATAAATACTGTGTAAGTTAAATCAGATATACAAGAGCAAGGCAGGCATAATGTGTCAGAGCTGTGGCTGTACAAGTCGCAACCTCTAAAGTGACTAATCATTAAAAACCCATCAGCAAATGTACAGGGGATGCCCCAGTACCAGGGTTGGGATCCTCTGTTCTACCCCATATTAGAAAGATTTAACAGCTCAATAAGTGAAAACACTAAACCTCACCTGTCTTGCTGTTCTCCGGTAAAGTCACTTCATAGAGCTGCTCAGTGAACTGCAGCAGGGGCTTTTCTCCATTGAGCTGGACCAGCAGGAGGCAGGTGGAGGTGAGGGCAGGCATTCCCTGATCTACAGCCAAAACCGACAGCATCCTGAAGCCTGATACCCCCTCACTCAGAGGAGCCTTCAGTCGGACCTCTCCGGATAACCGGTCAACCTGAAACAGTTCATCTTCCTCCACCAGACTGAACGTCACTGTTCCGTTCTCCTTGTAGTCCGGATCATCTGCTACTACTTTAGTGATGGGTTGGCCAGGATATGCTTTACCTGGCGTGAGCAGAAGAACGTAATAATAGTTACGTGACCATGTGACGCTGAAGGTTCACTAATGTTATTAATACACTTTAAATGTAGTCATGCTATCCAGGAGCATTTCAACATGATAACTATACCTACACTATACCATAACTTGTTTATTTTTTATTTATTTCATGCCAAACCAAATCAGTATTACACATCAAAACATATAATACTTTAAAATAAGATATATAATAAAAAAATAATTATTTCACTACAGTAACCCACCTCTGGTGATGACTGACACCTGGGTAGGTTCCTTGGCACAAGCAGGTGGGTTATCGTTGACGTCTTCTACCTGGATGGTAACTAGAGCCACAGAGCTTCGAGGACCCTGGCTGCAGTTGTCAGTTGCCATGGCACGGAAAGTGTGCTGAGTGCGCATCTCGCGGTCTAGTGGCTTCGTCAGAAAGACAGTACCTGTTGTAGAATCCACAGAAAATGTCCCAGCAGTGTCCTCAGCCAATGAAAAGCTGACTTCCCCATTTGGACCCTCATCAGGGTCCCTAGCACTGAGCCGTAGGATTTCAGACCCAACAGGGAGGCCTTCGCTAACGGAGGCACGATAACTCTTCCGGCCAAATGTGGGGCTGTTGTCATTTTCATCAGAGAGAGATACAGAGAGGAGGGTGGTGGAGGTCAGAGGAGACGGACCCTGGTCACGTGCTGTGATGATGAGGGTGTAGTTAGAACGTTCTTCCCTGTCCAAAGCTTTCACAGTGCTGATGGCTCCTGTCACTGTGTCAATGGAGAAATGACCTTCTGTATCTAAAGAATGGAGAAGAAAACAGAAAAGACAGAGAAGAAAAAGGAAAAGTTAAACTGATCTTCATAGTTTTAAATATTTATATTGATTAGTTCATTGATTTGACATGAAGTTCAGACCCTGGATAAGACAATCTTCAAAAGGTCATAACAAATAACATCTTTCAATCGTTCATAAACTCTTTTAAAGAAAATCAACCAACCAAAGGAAAAGATGTAACTAGCTCGTAAGTGAAGTCATACTATCAGTAATAAATCTCCACTTACTCTCTATAGAGTACATCACGGTTCCATTGACCCCATTGTCAGGGTCAGAGGCCTGGACAGAGTGAATGACCCCTGGTAGGAGGTTCTCTGGTATGATGATGTGGAAAGATGGCTGGGAGAACTCAGGAGGATTGTCGTTTTCATCCAGTATGGAGCACAGGACCGTTGTGGTGCTGGAGAGAGGTGGAACCCCACTGTCCTCTGCCTGAACTGCAAACCAGTCAATCAGACACAATAAGAGTTTTAACTTGGCTTTAAAAATCTATACATTTGGGGCAAAATCTTTTGGGAACAGCTAATTGGTGCTTCACCATGTTTATATTGGGATACAAGTTAGCCTGTTTCCACCAAATTTCTTAAATTAAGCAAAAACATATCCACCAATACAGTTTGATAATTTGTCAAAAATGTCAAAGTCAAAGTGAACTTGTAACATAACAGTGCAGACAAGACATAAGTATGAATATAGAAAAGATGAATAGAATGAATAGAAATAAGTCTCATAATGAGCTTACAACAATGTAAGCTGAGTAATATTACCTTTATATGATCATTTTACTTATACCTAGCATCGTAGTCCAAAGTCTGATGAGGGAGTAGTTATCTAAAGATCGTTCAGGCTAATTTCAGGGCAGGAATCAAATTTCAAAGAGAGCAATAGACAACAGTATGATCATTCTGAGATGTTATGCTGCAATTTAGTAATTTAGTAATTATGAGTTGTCAAGGTGTGAAGGTAAACCTCTAGCACGCATGTGGAGTTCTACCTCTGAGGGTGAAGCTGTGGTGGATCTCTCTGTCCAGCTGGGTGGAGGTGCTGACCAGGCCAGTGTGGGAATCAATGGTGAAGAACTCATATCCAGGACCAGGCAGCAGGCTGTAGATCACAATCGCGTTCTCCTCTGTGGGAGAAATAAGACGAACAAAGAAACTTCTACAGACTTTGTATGGTATAAACTGAAATTATAAACATGAAAACTAATGCACTTCTTATTAAATGTTCTAAATGTAACTTTTATACAGGGTTTACAGAGTAGGCTTCTGTCAGACGTGTCTACCTGAGTCTAGATCAACAGCGCTCACTCTGACCACAAGTTGCCCCGGCTCTCGGTTCTCTGCAACAGCAGCAACGTAAACACGGCGTTCAAATACGGGAGCCTCATCATTCACATCCAGCACCTCCACAGTCAGAGTCTGAGTGCTGGATAGAGAAGGCACCCCGCTGTCTGAGGCCTGCACAATAAGCCCATAGGCATGCTGAGATTCGTAGTTCAGGGAGGAGTTCAGATACAAGTGACCTGGGTAGACACAAAAACACAAAAATGAGATTTTCTGGGGGGGTCAGTATCACAGACCAGGCACATATGATGTCCATCACTAACACCAATATACACACGGTGGGGTTTTGGAGATTGTAGCATTTAACAGCAATTTCAGGAAATGCTTGAGCAATGTATGTAGGTTTGAGTGTGCAAATATCTACTACTACTGTTAGTATATGTTGTTACTGCTCATTTGTAGTAATTAATCTAACTATACTGTCATATTCAGTTTAGAATTACAGTATAGGGCACTTGTCAGTGACACAACAGAAGCCACATCGCTCCCCACACGGCCGGTCGTTTATAAGAATCTTTCCGAATGACTGAGCGGCTCATATAAACATTACAGAGCGCTTTTTAACTTGTCACTCCCCAAAAAGCAAACATGTATCTCTATGTACTATAAACTTCATAGGAGAGGGCAGAAACGCCCTTAACCGTTAATGTAAGTTCATATAAAGTGGTTTTATTTCATGTTTTGTTGGTGCATTTCTACTGGTCCTGGTTAACATTTTCACACAATGTAGCGACAGCTGCTGATGGAGAAGTAGAAACTAATGTTAGTCACATGGAGTTACATGTTTTGGACAGTAACAAAATAAAACTATAGATTACAGATGATGTGCTTTAGTAAACAAAGCCTAAACTTTTTTTTTCTATTAATCAATATCAATAACAGCTGGTGATGACAACATTTAGCATTAGTGTGAAATGTCAGTACGCTGAGGAGGTAGGTAACGCTGCTGATGTTCACAGTTCAGTGTCACAGTTCCAGAGGACAGAAAAAGAAAAACAACTGAGAACTATTTTTAAAGTCTGTATACTCTATTAGTATCTACATAGTTAGTCAAATAATCAAATTTTATCCCTTACAAAACACATATGACATGTGCGACAGTCTCATGAACATTATTTTAACTGTATTAATGTATAACTGTATTAATTGTATGCTGTAAGTGTAATCACCAAAAATACTACAGCAGTTCATCTGCCATGTTCTTTAGTGTTCTTTTCTGTAACGTCCTTCAGGTTAGTCTTGCAAATTGTTGGTGATTTAGTAAACCTGGGATTTTGTTACCCTGTTTTTCTTATTTACCACCACACGTTCTTCAGTCAGTTCTTCAGGAACATAGAAACCATAACTGGCCCTGTTTAATTAGATTTAGTGCAGTGCAGGCTGAATGACAGTAGTACAGTAAAACGTTCTTGGTAGTATGTCGGAATGCTGCACTGCGGGCTATTGTTCATGTTGTGTACTGTGACAGTGTAATAAAGCATTGCCATTTTTTAGGTTTGCCATTTAGGGTAATCCTATGACAACCATTACCCACTGCAGCCCTGTCAGACGTACACCGTACCTGATCTCTCTAAATAAAAGTGTCCATCTTCGTTTCCACCGATCAGACTGTAGGTCACGTGACCATTTTCTCCCTCGTCTTCATCTATGGCCAGCAAGCGGAAGAGAAGGCTTCCTATCTCCGCGTCCTCGGCCACGTGAACTGTTTCCATGGAAACAAAGGCAGGGCTGTTGTCGTTGGTGTCAATTATGAAAACCTGAGCTGTTATGGAGGTGTGTTTTTGGTCGTCTGAGTTTTTGGCCTGGTCTCTCGCAGTGACGGTGAACACAAAACTCTGGACTCGTTCGCGATCCAACTGTGCATTTGTGGTGACAGCCCCAGTGTAAGGGTCAATGCTAAATGGCAGCTTGTCCACAGAAGATTCTGCGTCGGAGGTCATTGTATACCGAATAGCGCTGTTCTGGAGACTGCCGTCCCCATCACGCGCATTAAACACATACACTGAAGTTCCCATAGCAACATCCTCCTGAACGCCAAATACCACAACACTCTCATCGCTATGGAACCAGGGGGCGTGGTCATTGACATCATCGATGCTAACAGCCACTAGCATACTGGTATTCACAGAGGGTGGAGCCTCAGCTCGGATCACTAAGAAGTAGCGCTGTGTAGCCTCGTAATCCAAAGGCTGCGCCACATACAGGTCGCCACTGGAGTTGACGCCGAAGTGTAAACTCCCGTCCCCCTCAGCAACAGAGTAGCGCAGCTGTTTACTAACTGTCCCAGGAGTGCGGAGCGAACCAATCACAGTTCCCAGCTTAGCGTTCTCTCTCACAGTGAAATGCCTGAGACCCAGGAAGCCGTCCTGCTTTTGTGGAGCATGTACCTGAAATAAATCAAACACAACACAATCAATATCAGTTATATCTCCTCACAGTCTGAGGTTTGGAAATGGCTAACACTGACACTGATGAAAACAAAGTTTATTATATGATATTCAATGATTACAATCAATTAATTTCTCATTAATCAAGATTAGCGATCTGAATGAATTAACTGTTAAATTTTATTATGAAATAATGATGCTGATTAAAGCACTGTCCATGCTAAATAACCAAATAAAGACACCTGAAAAAAAATATTATTAATAGCAACACTGCAAAAACAAAATATTCTAGGAATTGCTCATTGAAAACATTTTATAATAATATAATAATTTATACACAATCGGTGTTCTATTTCAATAATCTATTATCTTAATATCTTATTATGTTTATTATCTAATTCTAATCATTATATATCATATAATAACTATTGTTTGAGCAGATTTAGTGTTAGCCACTGAATTTATGATGTAATTTATATTACAGATCTTTATTATTATTATTAACATTCATAATATAAGCCTTTTATAAGTATAAAAAAATTTAATAATAGGTTTAACAGAACATTTCGTATTAATGTAACATACACTTTATGTTTATTCATATATAACAGTTGTTTATATTATATTTGTAAAACATATTATTTATGATATGTCTTATTCATTTATTCCTACAGTACTTTTACTGTCTAGCTTAAAATATATCTGAAGCAAAATATAACAATTATAATTTGTATACAATATAAAATCTGTTGTTAATTTATTATTTATTTACACCTTTATTATTGTTAAAAAAAAAGTGAATTTGTTTCAGAAAATGACAAAACAACTGGTGTCTCACTGGTTTTGTAAACATTGCAGTACAGCCTGAGTGTCATACAGTATCATACAGAGCATTATTGAAGCTTCACCTGGATGTGCACAAGGGCCCTCTGCTGTAGGGGTGTAGGGCCATTGTCTTTGGCAACCACAGTGAGGGTGTAGTTGGTGAGGGGATCTGAAAGAAATCCCGCTGCAACTCTAATATCTCCACTCTGACGATCTATTTCAAAATGACCCTTTCCGACATCTACAGGGGGAATAATAAACAGGGGGTGAAAAAGTGTGAATATTATTGTTTGACTATGTAACGCTCTAGTAAACAGTAAAGGTGGCATAACAGCACACAGTATATGCAGATTAGTTTACCTGAGATCAGAGAGAATGTTACAGTTGCATTCTCTCCTGCGTCTCGATCCTTAGCAAACATGCTAGTGACCACTGACCCCAGCGCAAGGCCTGACCACACCTGACCACACGTGAAAGCAGAATAGTATTACCCCTCAGAACATGAAAGTAATTTACTTAGTAAATCTACAAACTACTGACTGTAAGGTTAATGTGCTGTGCCCCTAAATCACATGGAACTGCAGAGCACCAATACTTTAAAAAGTCATTTTATAATAATATACACAAATTCTAAACATGTATAGCAATATGCAAATATCTGGGCACCACTGGTCAAATTACATGATGTAGTAAGTGAAAATAAGTCAACACATCTTCCACAGAGAACTGAGAAATGTTGACTAGCTACAAAACTGAGGTACAGTCAGTAACTCATGCTTAACAGTGAATATGAGCTTATAGCTGCCAGTTCACTCAGTACTATTTGTGGTTGTACTTGTTAGTGAGATCAGTCAAATGACAGTTCTGTACATTCTCTTATAGAAGAAGTAAAGTGAATGTTGGGAACCTGCACATTCAGCTCCTTGTTGGCAGGCAAGTGCGTGAACTCAGGTGGGTTATCGTTAATGTCAGAGACTAGAATGTGTACGGTGGTGGTGGCGTTGAGGCGAGGATGACCATGGTCAGTCACAAAAACTTTGAGAGTGTAGCAGGAACGTTCCTCGCGATCCAGAGCCACCCAGTTAATGATCTCTCCTAAACGAGAATGAGAGAGGGAATGAGAAATCATAAAAACAGAAAGGCAAAAGATAAAAAACACAGAAATGAATATGAATGGTACACATTGGGCTCCAGGTGTGGTGCTAGGTGTCTAACTGGTGCATAGATTACATCACTGCCCGTGACATACTTGGGAAAAAATTCAAAAAATTTTTAAAGGAAAACATCCCAGCAAAGTTTTAGTGATCATAAATATTGTTGGGTTCCACAAAACTCCCAAATTTTAAATAATATTTTTTATTTTAGTTCCAAATCAATAGAACCAGACTTTTTTCAATTTTGTTTATTCATCAAGAAATTCTTGCACAATTTAAACAGTCACGGCTGGAGTCAAATGATGCGCAAAAATACAAATCAACAAAAATGGAGATGTTTTTCTTTGAATGGCGATGATATATAATGCATTAAAGCATTGCACTACAGCCTGATGTATATTTATCAGCTTCATGTTAATCAAAGTATCTTCTTTGGTATAAAGAACAGGTTTTGTTTTATTTTACAAGCTACTGTTAAGTCTCATATGGAAAATATTTTTTTTCCAAAGGTCATTTAAACCTGTAAAACTTGAGTGCTGATGTCATAGGTGTGACCTTTGGATTTATTCTATTATTACCAGGCGTTCCTTCAGTGTCTTGCCTAGTTAAATCATACAGCAATGCTGTAGTAGCCTCTGGAGTGAGATTTTCCAGTTGAAAGCACAGCCACCTTCTGTTAATGTATCTTCAAGGCGGCAGGACCTTGGGTGCTGTTTTTTCACTAAGCTTAGGCCTGAATGCCTTCACAGAAAACATGGAGTGATCTGTGGAAAGATAGTGTTACATCTACCTTAAATTCTAGATATAGATTAATCCAATATTATTTATTTCATCTAAATTGCATAAATTTAAACCACTCGGAACTTTTTTTGCACTGCACCTGGATATGCCCAAAAATACATAAGGTCTATAATATAATATCTGAGGTTCATGGAAAGACCTTTTCAGTAGACCCCAAAACCTTCTGGGGAATGATACCAGTGTGGATCTTCGAAATTAATATGTGCTATTGTTTATGCAAATTTTGTTAGCCATTGCTGCAAAATGAAAATCAGACACCATCATCCCTATTAGGATGTGGCCATCAGAAATTACTTGCTAGCAAAAAACAAAACAGAAAAGGATTCATCAAAAGTATTTTACAAAACCTGGAAACCATTTATGACTATATTATAGGTATCCCACTAGACCAGATCAAATACATGTAAATGAACACCAAACGATTTTGTATCTTTCTCTCCCTCACCTCCTTCTCTCTCTCTCCCTCACCTCTCTCTCTCTCTCTCTCTCTCTCTTTCTCTTTCACTCACCTCTCTCTCTCTCTTTCTCTCTCCCTCACCTCTCTCTCTCTCTCTCTCTCCCTCACCTCTCTCTCTCTCTCACCTTTCTCTCTCTCCCTCACCTCTCTCTCTCTCTCTTTCTCTCTCACTCACCTCTCTCTCTCTCTCTTTCTCTCTCACTCACCTCTCTCTCTCTCTCTCTTTCTCTCTCCCTCACCTCTCTCTTTCTCTCTCTCTCTCTCTCTCCCTCACCTCTTTCTCTCTCTCACCTTTCTCTCTCTCCCTCACCTCTCTCTCTCTCTCTCTCTCTCTCTCTCTCTCTCTCTCTCTCTCTCTCTCTCTCTCTCTCTCTCTCTCTCTCTCTCTCGCTCTCTCTTCTATTTGTTATGAATGTACAATGTATGTCCTCTGTCCCTGTTAATTTAGTTAGTAGTTTTATATATGGGTTGTGTGTATAAACTTCAAAACATAAATAAATAAATAAAGCTTTCTCAAACCTGTTTTAGAGTTGATGCGGAAGTGTTTCCCATCTGACAGCAGGATGTAGGACAGCTGTCCATTTTTCCTTGAGTCTCTGTCAATAGCCTTCACTGTCCCGACCAGGCCGTGTGGACTGGATCCTTCTGGCACACTGAAAAAGTACCTGTCCCTGCTAAACACTGGCTCATTATCATTCTCATCCTGAACCATGACTACCACCATGGCCGTGGCCGTCAAATTAGTACCCCCATCACGAGCTGTGGCGCGAACATTAAACCTGTAGGTGGGTTCGGACTCATAATCAAGACTCTGAGCCACAAAAAGCCAGCCAGTGTCAGGGTGAAGGAGGAATGGTGGTGGTTTGGAGAGAGGCTCCAAAGAATAGGTGAGAACTGGAGCTAATCTGGCAAAATCTGAGCCGTGCCGGGTCTTGCTAGCATGAGCACGCACTTGAATCACGCGAGTGTCTCTCTGTGCGCTTTCTCCGATCTCCACCTGATAGACCAAAGTCTCAAAAGCTAAGGTTTCCTCTGATGGAGGTGAGGAATCAAGCTCCACCACCAGGCTGAGTGAAGAACTTAGCGAAGGACTTCCTTCATCTTCTGCCACCACACTGAGCTTGTATCTCCTATTAGCATCTCTTGAGATGTCGCTATTTAGCGTTAACATCCCTAGCTGAGGATGAATGGTAAATATTTCACTCTTAGGATGCAAAGAATAATGGATCCGTCCATTTGCACCACTGTCAGCATCGTGAGCATGTGCAAGGAAGAGTATTGTCCCAGGAGGAGTACTGTGAGATATGGTGATGAGGTCGGAGGTCTTTGGGAAGACTGGTGGGTTATCATTGGTGTCGGTGATGGTTATGTTGATCTGAGTGCTGCTGTAGATGGGTAAGGTGCCTGTATGGGCATGCAGGGTCAATATGATGTAGGGCAGGGACTCATGGTCCAAAAGCAGGCTGGTGGAGATGACACCCGATTGTGAATCCACAGAGAACAAACCCTGGGGGTCTCCAGAAGAGATCTGATATGACAAAGCCTCCACTGAATCTGCAGATAAGTGAAAATATTGATATCCATTATCATTAAAACTCAAGGCATGATATATTGATTTTCTCAACAAAAAGAAACATAATATAGACTAAATGGCCACTTTATTAGAAACACTTTTAAATACAATCTAGGGTATAAGTATAAATATAAAGCCACATATAGAAGATAATTGTAATACAGTAACTATCCAGTGTCTTTTCAGTAACATTACAGTCTGGCAGCAACTTCACCCGGTACTATATTTATATTGTATTGTACTGGTCTTGGACTTCTGAATACAGCTCTTTAGAGTACAGTCCTGCACCTCTGTATTTGTAATGTACAGCTTGTGTGTGTGTCATTTAAAATTATAGTGTGTGTGTATACACATGTGTGTGTGTGTGTGTGTGTTTGTGTGTCACATTGCCTTCGGATACCAGCTAAACATTGTTAATTCACTCCCTACATCCCCAGAATCTACCATATATGCAGCAATGTGATGGATGTGCACTTTAAATTCACATCCCCATTTTTCTCAGTGGTTCTATTACTCTGCCATTCACTCAGATCTTTGTACTCAGTCTAATGATTTATGGTTTGATGCTATTGTTTGGTATCTCAGGTTTAAAAGGTTAGTAAAGGTAAATCTGCTCGTGATTAAAAGATCTGCGCCCTCCCCCAAAACACACTCACATTCTGCCCTTTAAGGGACAAAGAAAGAGCTAATCAGCTAAATCACAACCTCAGATGACTGTCTACTAAGCGCTAACACTAATACATGTGCACTAATCTTCACTTAACTGAAGAGAAACACACAGAATATGGTATCCTTCAGTTTATGGAGATACCCATCTGAGTGTTCAGTCATGGTTTCTTTGCTAATGCTCACTAACTCCAGTCCTGTTCTATTCCTGAAGCCAGTAAAGTGATAGTTTAACAAAAATCCAGTCAATTCACACGTTTAGAAGTTTGCTTTTTTAGTATGACTATATACAAAATACAGACAAAAATCAGGTTTACAGTTAGCTGCTAGTGGTTTTAGCTAGGCCTATGTAGGGCTACGCTATTTCTCAGGTAAATAAGCATACTTGATACCAAATATGTCTTGGCTGATCAGCTAAATTTTTTTATTAAATTCTATTTTTTATTTTATTAAATTCTATTATTTTAAAACAAGACGCGTGTGCTGGAAATATTGTAGTTTAATTTTTAGTTTTTCTGTCATTAAAGAGAGTTTGTTTATTTTAAAGTTAAGAGCAGATGATACTTATGAGGTGAGTAATGTTTGTATGACAACCCTCAGCTCTGGCCTATTAAAAATCAGAGTTTCCCTAGTTAATACAATATAAAGGTGGTATTTGTATGCACATTGCAAATACAGTATATGTCTGCACAATATTGTAAAAAAAAAATGACCTTGCAATTTTTCCCCCTGTGATATGCACTGGGAAAATATTCAAGTTTTGTCACCAGATGATCTGAATATCAATATTCACTGTAAAATAATTGGGGTGGAAATAAAAATATTTTTTAACAGTACAAAGCTGAGAAATGACTTTGCAACACTCTTGCGAGTGTAAACCTGAAGGAACAGTACAATGGGTTACTGTTATATGGTGTTCAACATGACACTCAGTACTGCTCCACTTAGATCAGCTAGCTTTATCTGCGTGCTTTGCTGATTAATACAGCAGTAGTGTAAATCTGAACACAGCAGAAGGAGCCTCTTTTCACAGAAGGCTAGGGATGTTATTAGTAATTTTGTTTATTATTATTGGAAGTAAATTAAACTTGCTGTGGAGACTCACTGGGCGGTTTGATGGCCTGTACGGTGCCCACAGTGGTGCCTGCCGGCGCGTCCTCCGGAACAGAGAAACTGTAGTGTGATTTTTGGAAGAGTGCAGGGGCATGGTCACTGTGCAGGATGTTAATGGTGATGTCAGCAGGCTGGAGAGTGGACACACCCTGACCATCTTGAGCAGATACGACCAGCCTCACACTGCTGCTGCCCAGCCCAGAGAGTGGAGAGGACAGAGAGACCACTCCTTCAGAAGACACATACACACATGTACATATGTTTATAGACAACAGTGTGTTATACAGAGTCAGAAAAAGCTTCTGCCTAGTTAAATGGTCAGAATTGTTCATAGTGGTGGTGATAGGAACCAGACGTTGACCTTTAAAAGCTCCCTCAGAGAGAGTTATTACATGAAGTAGTTATGAATATGGTGCTTTGTAATCCCTTCCTGGTGCAGGGGTACATGCAGGGTGTTGTGATACAAAATGGTCCACAAATTAGATTTATCACTCTTTTATCCATCATCTCTAGTACATATGAAACTCAGGGGACATGTGTAGGTTCACTGATGGTTCTGGACAATAACCAAAATGACAATATGTATGTTGTAGACATGGTGACCACCGGTTCCTGTTACCACCACTGTAAAGACATTTCTACAATGATCCATCTCACATTAAAACACTTTAAACGACCCTGTTTGCATCTCAATCGCTATATTGTGCATACACAGCATTTCTACACGGTTTGAGCTGATTATGTCCTGATTCAGGTTTAGAGTTAGATGTGTTCAGCACCTTGCCGATAGATAAGGTACACACTTTCATTACGTGTTAGGTACATTGTCAAATATCTTTTCTGCTCAACTACATTTGAGGAGGGGTGGGGAGAGTGGTTCTTCACTATTATGACTATTCTTTAAGAAGGAAACACCAAGGAAGACAGCATGTTGGTGAATAGAGTGTATAAAATACATTCTACAACATTATTTTAGAAATTTGTTGATTTTGTCCAATACGATTAGTAACATTTGATGAAATCAGTGACCAACAAATCATAAACAGCACATATGAAGTAGGGTGAATATGGCAAAATACATTTTTTCAATATATATGTTTCAGAATATATATATATTTTTTAATGAGTTCGAACAGGCAAGAAAGGAGCAGTAGTGCCACATACTTTCAAACACTAGAAATACAGTGACTTTATACTACTCTGTACTAAATCTGATTAACCAGGACTAATTATGCTCTCCTGGTAATAAAGCATGCAGTGGTTTAGACTTCTTTTAGATATCAACCATATCCACATACTCAGTAAAATGTAATGTAGTCTATTATACTGCAGTGTGTGTGTCATCACTTTGATCCTTCGATTTGAGAAACTCAGCCCTTAAGAATAAAGAGTGACACACAATGATTGAGCTGCTCCTGTGCATCAGTGGTGGGCTTTGGTTGACTTTAGCACTCCACACAGACAGATGGCGTGAACGCTGCTAATTTTTCTCACCTAAATTTACCTTAAAATCTGAACGAGTGGGCCTGCACAGATTTAAGAGCCTCACGCTCAGAAGGCATGTTAGCTTCTGAACTAACAGATGGTCCAATCACAATGTCAGCTTAGTGAATAAGGTTTAGTGCAGTGCTGGTGAGGCCTATGGAAATAAAGGAGGTGTACTACACATAAAGGCACTTCATTTACTCTACATAGGAACTTCATAACACAAGCATACATACTGAATCAGGTATTTACAAAGCAATATGAATATTTATGGACTATGTGTGCCAGTAATCGCAAGATGATCGCATTTATGCATTTGAATCACACCGTACTAACAAAAAAAGACCTAAAGTAAATTAAAAAGCAAGGAATGGAAGGCAGAGGTTTACAGGATGTGTTCAGTCTTTGGTATATTTCTAATTCTGATAAGTTTAAGTAGGCTGCAGACATAAAATAGTTTTTTAATTATACAAAAAATAGGATTAATAAATATTCTGAATTAGAAACAGAAATTATCCCACAAAATAACTAATAGCTCAATAAATGGGCCAGTAATATCACTCGGCAGGACAGTCCTGCATGTCACTGACTGTGTCCGTTAAGGCTTTAAGGAAGAGTCCTCATTAACCCCCCTTTTCTTACCCCTCCAGCCCCTGGTGGGAGATAAGGACATGGATTAGAGTGGAAGGCTTATAAAGCGAAAGAGCTCACTGACGCTTACACACCACCAGGGGCAATAACGCCTGTTGAAGAATCATCTGCTTAGGTGGATTAGCATCTTTAACACTCAAGATTTTAGAGACTTTTAAGGTTTACAGTTAATAAGGAAGATAGTAACTGGAATCTAGTATCTGCAGTGAATTATTTTGTGTGTATTGTGTATTATTTCAAATCCACCTTTAATTAATCAATTATCTGGAAAATTCATTTCACCATGGAGGAGTATTTTACTTGAAGCAAAGCAGCTGACTTAGAGCACTTTACCTGTTGATTGGTTGACTGAGAAAAGAGAGGCGGAGTCTCCAGGTAAAAGCTTGTATGTGATTTGTCCATATTCACCAGAGTCGCGGTCAGTGGCAATAACGGTGAGAATCTCAGCTCCAGGCTGAGCGTGGCTGCTTATGCTAGTGACATATTTCTCTGGATTAAACACCGGAGCATTATCATTCACATCCTCCACATCAATGTGAAGATATGCTTGGGACCACAGACCACCCTGAGGAGAAGGAAAGCAGAAAGATAGTAACCAATTATGTTGCAGTTAATTACATTAAACTGTGTTTCAGAGTGATGTTATATGGCAAAAAAAATTATCTTCCAAATAGATTTTCAAATATATATGCATTTCTGTTGATTTCAGTATATCAAATATTGTATAAAGTGTCTGACTTTCATTTCTATATAATAGTACAGTGATGTCTTCTAACTTCTATATATGCCACATCCACAGTTATTTATTTCTATATCTGTTGTATATATATAAAACGTATTAAACCACTACAGATATCTGGTATATATATATATATATATATATAGTATATATATCTAGTACGTATATATTCATCCTTATTTACTCACTTGATCTTCTGCCTTTACCAACAGGTCAAAGCTCACCAGACCTGCATCACGGTCAATGTCCTGGGATACACAGATGTCTCCAGTAACGGTGTTGATGAAGAAGAGAGGATGTGTGTCTTCACTGTTGTACCCATCAGAAAACGAGTAGTGCACCATTCCAAACTCTCCACCATCAGCATCCTCAGCACTGACCTGCACATGATGACAAGATGACCATGATTTACAGCCTTTCTATACAATTTATTTTTATACCTATGATACCATCCCACAACAGAGCTCCTATCACCCCCTAGCACTTCCTGTTGTGTGATTCAGTCTGTCAGAATAATCACATGTATGGTATAGACGTTAAAGCGCTATAGAGCGCTGAAACAACAGGAGCCAGAACACCATCTGCACTGCATGTAATATATTAATGTCTGTTGAGTGTTTTGGTTTGGCAAAGCATAATGTCAAACACTAGGCCTTAGCAGGCACAGGATGGCCTGAATCTCTGACCTGTGCTCATAACACCTTAATTCTGTCATTACACCCTCAGTGCCAAAATGCCCATAAGGCCTCAAGCTTAATCCCATTACAACATTAGCCACGGTGTCGGCACAGCAGTGTCTGCCTGCAGAACGTGTGCCAGACGCAACAGGATAACCATCACATCCACTGACACGTTATCTTGACCATTTTAGCTTCACACCACTGTAGCCCTGATCTCAGAGCAAACGCTTGTGGTCATTCCAGTGGCCGGAAAAACCGCACTGAGACACAGCAGACGAAATGGAATTCCACCAGAGAAAACATCAGCATAATCATTTCAGTTCAATGATTGAGATGGCTGACTATACAGAGTCAGTATTTTAGGGACTGTAGATTATTTAACAGTGGTGGTGATGGGAACCAGGGGTCACCATGACTACCACACAAATACAGCCATTTTGGTTACGGTCCAAACCCACCAGGTAACCTCCATGTGTCATATTAAAATGAGTTTAATATGTAATGCAATATAAAAAATTATCTTTCTTTGGCCACTATTTTGCCTCACACCATGTATGTATCCCTCCACAATGAATGGGTGTGAGAAAATATATTTTCAGCATAGAACATGTCATAAAATAATGTAAACATGCCATAAAGATTATGTAATGACCTTCTGTGGGGGAGCTATGACAGGTAGTTCATCAGGTAGTTCGACAATTCGGATTTTGACTGATGATTTTGAATTACGAGAATATGAGAAGCGTTTATTATGGCAATAAGCCAGGCAGTGTGCTACTGTGATTACTGCACTGCGCTAAGCAGAGTGAAACCCCGCCGCTCAGTGTAAGATCACAGCAATGCACAGCCTTTCATGGCTTATTGGTTTTTTTAAATAGCAACAACAAAGAACGATATAAACAAGATAGATAAAACACAGAAATGTGTAATAAGCATTTGGATTCATTGTTTATAATAACTAAAATAACCAACTATCTCATCAAGAGGAGTTTGTTTAAAGTGGACTATATCTGCCAAGCAACATTGGATGGATAAGTACAGGAACCTTCAGTCATTTTGTATTACAGTCATTTTGTGAGCTTTTACATTTTGTCATATTGTCATTGATGTAACATAATACAGCAGTGTTTAATGCAGAAACGATATTCTCTGCCTTTTATGTTACAATGTTACAGTGAATCAAATCAAGTGAATTCTGTTTATTAATATAGAATCATGTTAGCCTGGTAACAATGTGGTTGGTTGAAAAGCATCTCCATAGACCACCATGTGTCAACAATGGTCGCTTATTTCTGGAACTACTTTTTAGGTGGAAGAAACTGCGGATCCTAAAACACACATTAACAGCTAATGTTTTGCATTTACAGACATTAGACACATTAGGGCTTGTCCCTACTGCGACCCCTATCCAATCACTCATTAGAAGGACTGTCTGGATCATGGGTGCACAACTCTAGACCTGGAGAGCTGGTGTCCAGCACAGTTAGGTGGCTCCTTTACTCAAACACATCTACTAAACCTGGCAGAAGAGTTTAAATAGGGAAGCTTAAGTAGGTAACTACCAAGTTGTGCTGGACACTGTCCCTCCTGTCCCTCCTTATTTATGGAAATGCTCTTATCCATATCCTAATGAAACTCTGTATGGTCCTGTGTATGTGGTATAGGAGAAAAAGCAGGTAGTATGGTATATGACATCATCACAAAGACAAGCCATCATTATACGCAACGCAACAATGGCATATGGAATATATTCAAACATATATGGAATATGCACCATTATTATTACGGACATAACATGATGACACACCGATTTCACTGCATTCACTATGTATTATCATAAAATAATTCTCCAGCTCTCCAATTATACACCCCCTCTCATTGACAGCTGCTTAATGAACACAGAAAACAGAGTCGGTGTAACAGCAGAGACTGCCTGAAGGTGGTTAGTATAATCTGATGGCTGGGCGACTAGTGGAGCTATAAATAGAGGTACTTTAAGGTCCTTAAGTCTCTAAAGAAGACCACTCATTTATTCCTCCTGTTACATTATGTTCCATGCCTGGTTTTACTCCCACCAGGAACCACATCTGTCCATCTAACCATTTTTCTGTCTGTCAGTCCATCTTACTGGACTTTAGAATGTTAATAGGGACAAAGGTGTCTATAAGGTGGGCTAAAAAAGCCCATCCAGACTGTTAGCAGTGTCTTGTGGTATGTGGGTGCATTAGTGGATATTTGCACATCTGTAAAGGCATAGTTAGCATCACAAGCTATGTACACGTTGTGGAGCCACAGATGCTGCTTTTGAGATGCTGCCTTTTCAGAATGGTAAAGCTTTTATCAACAAGACAAATGCAAGAAAGCTTCTGCATGTAATACAACAGCATTGCGGCGTGACACCCTGGAGCTGGGATGGCCTGACTTTCTCCTATCAAAGACAAGTGCAAAATATGACGACTGAATGATCATTTCGTTTTTAATTAGTTACTGTTTGTTTACAGTTTGCTCTATTTCCATAAAAGAATTAATCCCACACACAGCTTACTACTGTTAACCATGACCCAACATTCTACACCCCTCACTGACACCTGATTAACAAAACCCAGAAAACAGGCTTCTGCTTTTAAAACCGGGTTGATTAGTGTCTTCAGTCCCAGATGGTTATTACATGTTAAAAGTAAAGATGATGTAACAGTAATAAACATGCTACCATTTTTTTGAACTTATTGCAGGCACATCTAAACAACAATAAACAACAACAAGCAAAGAATAATATATAAATAAATCTAAATATTTTTTAAATGTGTGTCAAGCAGAATGTACAAATGACCGCTTTCTGTTTTTATTACCGTTTCAGTACTACAAACTTCTAATCATTATCCTAGAAGCTGGGACCAGCAGGAAGAGCTAACAAGTTTAACTGCCCTTCCGACCTAATTATACCACTGTAGGAGATGCACCCACGATAAGAGTAGAGAAAGAGAGATAGAGAATCTATTGTAGCAGTAGATAGGATCTCACAGCTAGTGTATATCTCATACCAAGAAGTGATATTAAAGCAAACTGAAGTAAATGGGGCTTAAATAACATAAGTACAGAAGGCGCTGACATTAAGCTGGGTTTTACATGAAAACTGAACATGATCTAGTAATAAACGCGGCATTTAAAGGCGCAAGTCTCTGTCAGGCGGAGGTTTTTCATGTCAGTCGCAGTTGTGATGTGGAGTTTATGGCTGTTTGTTTTTCCCCTCTCTTTCCAGTGCGCTGGTAGTTTTATTGCTGAAGCTGTGCAGAAGGCTGTATACCCCAGCACTCGGCTCTGATTGATCACGGCTCTATCGTCCTGCTGTAAAGCTGATATAGGTTTTATAGACGGTGTGGGAGTTTAAAACCTTCGGTCAAGGTCTAAAAGCATTTTGAGAAAGCCCAGACTGCTCTCTGACTCATCTGCCACATCATCCAGAGGCGGAACAGAGAAGAGCAAGAGTCTAAAGAATGAACTCTGAGAAATGAAAGCATAGCACCATTATACCTCATATAATATATAATTAATGTATTATTATTATTATTATTATTATTATTATTATTATTATAGGCTCTTTCAGACCCTCTAAAACCAAAGACAGACCAATCTACCGCTGTGGACAACATGGGCCTTGGGCTATTAAAGCTGTTATAAGTGTACCAGTAAAGAAAGCAGTTGGAAAATAGTTGTACTTCATACATAACCTAACATTATATTATGTCTAGGATACAATTCAAGTAGTAAAATAATTTAATAGAAGGTAAACATATCAAATATGCACTTTGTCTCTTGAGAATGTGTAAGGGGAGAGGGTTAGGGGTTAGGGTTAACTCTCTTTTGGGCCAAATTAAACATCCTCATGTTGACACTGATTTAGATAAACGGCATATAAATCTGTCCTGCTGGAGAACATGATTATTCATCTCCCAATTCATAAGAGTAATCTGTTTGGACCAAGGCCTAATACAACTGGCCACAGGAGGCTGCCGCTTCCTAATTACTGACTTAAAACATTCCTGGTGACCTTTGGACCTAATACTGATCAGCTCTCGCGTCCTACTGAGCCGCTGATTGTGCTTTTATGTTCTCTGTGTCTGATGTTGTAAACTTATCTGCGCTTTAGAGCCAGTTTATTCTAACCTGCAACGTATGATGAATCAGCACTGAAAATCCCTCGGGCTTAAAAGGGAGCTCCATTCATCTACTACATAGTTAACTAGTTACGACGTAAACAAAGCTATTCAGAGTGGTCTGGTGTGAAATGCTCAGTTTAGTCAGAATTGTTCACAGTGGTGGTGATAGGAACCAGACGTCCACCTCTAAACATCTCCTGTCAGATCAGAAGGGTATTATAACAGTTAATGGTTATGAATACACTTAGTGATGTCTGAGACACTGTTTTACAAGAGCTTTGTAAATCTGTCCATGGTTGAGGAGTACATACAGGGCAGTGTCAGGCTAACTAGAACCCCATAGAAAACAGATTTCCCACTGCTTTGCCGCCATCATCATGACATATATTATCTTTACATACTCAGGAGACAAGTGCAGGTAGGTTGGTGGGTTTGTAGAGTAAATAAAATGGATGTATTTGTTTTGCCAGTCTGTTCAAACACATCACTCTTCTCTTCTCATCACACCAATCTGAATGAACTAGATTCCATCTGAATCACTGAATTATAGAGAAAAATAGAAAAATCGAAGGCAGAGAGGAAACTGGTCCGCTATAACAGGTAGTGATGCTCGAGTTTTCTGGAGTCAACTGTTGACTCATACCACTGGAGTTAGCCGACTCCTCAACTCCACCTTATTTCAACCGGGACAGCCCATAGAGCTGCTGATATAAACAACATAGGAGATACCAAACTATTTTGACTAATATGGGGAACATTTATGTTACATGTATCATCATTTCAAACTCTAATTCTCCGAAAAATAAAAAGTTGGATTTATCTTGTTCCTTATGTTAGGCTACATTAGCCTCACAGCTCCAGTGCTAAATCCGCAGAAGCAATCCTCCGACATGTGGACTACATTGGGGTAAACTGCCAGGTTTGATTTTACTGTGTAAGGAAGCAGCCTGTCATTTCTATTGGTTTGTACTCTGTCATGCTCTGCTCTGTCCTGTTTCACTTTCTTCCTTTTTAGTTTCATTGTTATTGTTTGTAAAATCCATGTGTAGCTACAGAGTAAGCCTAGGAATCCTTTGAGAATGACTGGTCATACAAGACAATAATATTGCATGGATTCTGAGTATTTCCTTTATCTCAGAAGGAACATAATTTGGATTAGTGGCCAGTTCATGTGAAATCACTACCACCTACCTGACCATCTCAGTCATGAATCTGGAAGATAATTCTCTAAAAAGCAACAAGCATTTTTAAACTTGCAGTATCTGACTATGTATTTCCCCATCTTTCTGGATTTTTTGGATTTTGCCAGTCTGCCTTAGGTAGTTATCTTGGGTCTTGTATCTCCTTGTAATGGGCCATGAACAGAGACCAGAGATCTAGTTACATTAGGTTGTTGTGCTGATTCGACTGTCTGAATGTGTCTGTGCTGGCTGCTGCGGGACAGTAAAGACACAAACTCATCTTAGTAAAGTATTAGGCTTTGACTCTTTGCTGAAGGCCCATGTAAATATTGTATTTCTCTGTTTAGCCTTTTTTCTCTTTTAGCCAAAACTGAAAGTGTCCTTCTTGACAATTCTGGTAGATGATAATTATAATTTGATCATTGAAAGCTCGGGCTCTGCATTACAGATCTTGTGCTGAAATACTGGCTCACTCCTCCTTAGCTGTTTGTACCAGGCGGCAGTAGCACTACCAGGACCAAATCTGCTGTAACACTGCTGTCATTGTATCTGAGAGAGCGTCTAGAGTTTACACTGCCAGTGAGCGTCCGACTGAGAGAGGGTTTGTTTGTTTGTTTGTTCCTGTTTGTAGTAATCAGATGTTTCATGTTGTGTGAGCACATGATAGTTTGCCATTACACAGCTGATTTGTCACTCGGTCAGAGTCACAGCCTATTGTATGGATTCCACCACAAGTATTTTTTTCCAGAGATTTTTACAAGTGGGCGTGGCCGTCATTACCTTCTTTAAATTAGTGCTATGAACTGATGACTTTTAAACATTTAGCACCCAAATATACAAAAAACCCAAACATATTACTGTTTTAATATTAAAAATTCCAGAGAATGTTACTTTTATGCATCTGAGTGGCTTAACATCACCACACAAAAGATTTTAGTCACTAGAGTGAAGAACCTGAAACAGATTTTAGTGTCTCCAAACTATATATAATATCTAGAGCTCTAAAAATTAGTCACTAATATTATGAGAAAGAAGTGAAGTTAAACTGAGCCTGCACTGAAACTTAGCAGCTAGCATAGCATAAATTGCTAACTGCAATTTTTTGATCTTAATGTGAATTGTCCTGACAACCAGGGGTAACTAATTTTGCCTGGCTTATGGTGGTTAATATTTAAAAAACTGTAGATAGAAGGCCACACCCCTTTCACACCTTCTCATTTTGCGTCTTCTTAAATCTTTGTACATGTCATTTCTTGCACCACATTATGGAAAGCTTAGTTTCTATTAGAGTAAATAATTACCCATGAGCAGCACTGTTGTACCTAAAATCAGAGGAAGTGGAATCAGAGTGATAGTCATTAACTGCAGCCCTTCTCACTTTAGCAGTACAATCATAAGAGTGGGTTACCTGTAAAAAGCAGGTTCCATTTGCCAGATGCTCCAGAATGGTGGCGTTGTAGAGCTGCTGAGTGAATACAGGTTTGTTGTCATTGACGTCCTCCACATGAACATTTACAGTGGCCGTGGAGGTTAACGGAGGAAACCCTCCATCCACAGCTACCACCAGAAAGGCCAAGTTAGCATCCCTCTCCCTGTCCAAGCCTGAGGCCGTACTAATAAGGCCACTCTGAGGGTCAATGTTCACCAGGTAGTCCTGATTTGATGGCAGGATTGAGTAGAATACACCGGTATCCTCATCCTGGTCATGGGCCTTCACCTGCAGGACTGAGCTTCCAACAGGTAAATCCTCAGGTACACTCACTTCATAGGCTTTATGCTCAAAGCTGGGAGGGTTGTCGTTCACGTCTGTCACTTGCAGGAGGAACGTCTTCTCGCTTCTCAAAGGAGGAGATCCAAAGTCAGAGGCTACTACAGTCAACTCGTAGATATCCTTCTGCTCTCGGTCCAGTGGTCCGTCTACACAGAGTGCGTACAGAAACTCGTCTGTGGCCTTCAGGGTGAATTTGCCTTCTCCACCTTCGAGGAACACGCTGACCTGTTTGTAGAAGGGATGTGCATTTCAGTGGGATAGCCTAGTCACATCCTAAATTAGTCTAATCACATTGTAACCTGCTTGACCTCGCAGCTGGAAATGAATGAAGAGCTAGTTAGCTGATACCAAAACTCATAAATTGAATGAAAAATGTATTCCATTGAATCTACAAGTAGAGAGTACAACTAGCTTGAGCATCGTGGTTGCCACTTCTCTGTGATGCTTCTTATGTGCTATAGCTGCACTTTGTATCTGATACCCAAATCCAGAGATGTGAAATGCTGTCTGGGGTGCTTTAGCATTTGGGCAGCTGTAGTAATCTCTTTATGGAAGCAGATTTAAACCAGAGGATCTGACACGCAGTAATGTCTTCTTGAGTTCAGAAGAAATGGGTTTTTTTTTTTTATAACACTGCTGTTTTATTTTTGGTAGCATTTTAATGTCTGTTATAAGCTTTTATAACCCTGTTTTATGGACGTTGATGACGTTAGTTTAGTGAGAACAGCTTTTCTCAAGCTGTGTCTGAAACTTTTGCCCTACTCCCAATAACCACTGTTTTGGAGTTCTACCATTTTGCAGTGCTGTCTGAAAATATAGTGCAGAAGATCCAGTGCACTTAAAACAATGCACCACAACAAGTAGTGTCCAGTCAACTCTAGAGCCAACTCCTAGACAGCCCACATTTTTGCCAAACCGTTATGGATTATAAGTTAGGTTTTAGCTGAAATGAGGACCGTTTGTGGAGCCTGAGGTCCGGTATGAGGATCTCTATGTTGCTGTTAAACTAGGGTATTCTCATGTGTGCAGTCAGATGGATATTAGACTGGTGGTGGGGCGTTTGTAACTTTGTCCATAACGTTTGTCCATAACTATCTGGTTTGGTTCCTCCACCTCACAAGAAAGAAGCAAACCCCAGCGCATCATTAGGACAGCAGAGAGGATCATTGGATGTAACCTGCCATCACTTCAGCAGATCTACACCAGCAGGGTGAGGAAGCGTGCTGGCAAAATTACATCTGACCCCTCACATCCTGGACACCTCCTCTTCCAGACACTCCTCCCACTGTAAACCTCAAAACATAAAACTGAACTGTACAAACCGGACTGAACAGCTACTTGCACTCTGCCTATTTGCACACCTGTACAGATGTTCTCATTCTGTAAATATTCAGGTCATCTGTAACTTTCTATTTTTCAACTAAATCTGTTCACATCTCTCAGCTTCTTCAGCTTTTTATTACCTTTAGTACTTTTTACTTTTTTAATTTATCCCCTACCCTATTTATTGTTTAGAGTAATTTTCCTTTAGTTTAATACTGTAAATAATTCTGTGTTTTTGTTACTTGTTTTTGTTACTTGTCATACGTGTTGCTCTTACCAAGACAAATTCCTTGTATGTGTAACATACTTGGTGAAATAAAGAGATTCTGATTCTGATTCTGATTGTGGTGTGTGTGAGGGAATCTGCTCTCACACAGTAATGAACAAACCTGAAACTGTTTACTACCATCACATTTTCTACTGCCTAAAGTAGTGTGCCATACTGGGATCCACAATCTCTAATGTAACACATAGTGATTTTGGGACCATTTCAGACACAGCATTAGACAGCTCATCATCCAATCAGCACTTAGCCCAGTAATGCCAACCAATCATCACTCAGTAATATTGTAGAGTTAATACACTTGCCAGCTAATTAAACAACCTGCTGGGCCTTCTTTTAGCCTTAGTAAAGGTGTCTGTTCTTTTCCAGCTTTTCCTTTACCTGTTTCACTATCATCTGATCACCAGCCTTACTGGCCTGAGCTTTCATCTTGTTAAAGTATCTTGCTGGTAGTGTGGTTAGCTTTCACCAGCTTTGAACCAGCAATGGTCAGCAATGAAAGCACAGCGAATAGCACTGAGGGTTAATCGTAGCTATGTAAACAGCTTGTGTAGAACTTTTTGCGACATTAACAGACAGCATGGTCAAGGTTAGGTAACGTTAACATTACCTATGATTAAGTCACCGTAAAGCACTGTAATATCAGCATTAGTCTCTGTGTCCCAAACTACACACTGCCAATAGTACGTAAAAATAGGAGCCCATTAATAGAAGTGCTTTCATTAGGGTAGGATCAGTTCTCTACATCAGACACGGTGGAATCAGCTCATGCATAGCTAATATTTGGGTAATGGAGTGCCCTTTGTGTTGTAGTAGTAAATGTGACCACTCCCACCCCCGATGAATGCTCAATCCTACACCCTTGGTTGTCATCGAATACCTTGTTTGGCTAATCAGCAGTGGAAGCAAACCTTGTTCTTCAGACTAGCTCAGAGACGTCAACTGGTTTTTTCCATATAAGAATTGCTTTTCATAATTTTCTTACTGTCTTTCATGCTTATTTGCATATGTTCTTATCATATAGAGAGTTTATAGAGAAAATTTCACTAACTGCTGAGATAAATGGTGTAAAACAAGGGGCTGCCATATTTACTGCTATCTCTAAATTGGTTGAATGGTAGAACATGACGTCGCTGTCCATTGTCCATTTTTACTTTTATGCATCATTTGAACACAGCTGGTGCCCTTAACACTGTGTGAAAATCTCTGGATAAATGGACCCACAGAAATGGCCCAAAAGTGATTGGAAAGATGTCTGGTTCCACTGACTTACATTAAAGTTAAATGGGGTTTTTGTCCTCTCCTGTAGTTGCCATTTTGGAGATACTTGTTTTTCTTTGGACAGCGACGATATACATATTGTGTATTGCAATGCTGTATTCCTGCCGTATCACCCACCTTTTTTATTTCTCCCAGGTCTGGGTCGGACACAGCAATCCTCGCTACGTATTCTCCATATCCAGCACCTTCAGATACCTCTGGATCTCCCGTTTCACTCAGAAACAGGACGTTTATATATGGGCTATTGTCGTTGACGTCTAGAACCCTGATGCCCACAAACGTGCTGCTGGACTCAGGTTGGAGCCCATGATCCCTTGCAGTCACTACAAGTTCGAAAAACGTCTGGCTTTCGTAGTCCAGAGGCTTGTTGAGGTGAATGATCCCTGTGTTCCTGTCGATGATGAAAAACTCGCTAGGGTCACTCTGACGCCTGTTGATCTCATAGGTCACCAGGCCATTGTTGCCTAAATCAGGGTCTATGGCGTGCACCTGGCACACAGGTGTCATGAGTGGGGCGTTTTCCCACAACACGGCTTGATATTCAGTCTGATTGAACGCAGGCTGGTTGTCATTTTCGTCCAGGACGTTCACATGCACCCGTAGGCGACCTGTTTTCGCCGGCACGCCTCCATCAAAGGCCTCAACAGTCAAGCTGTAGAAGTCTCTGCTTTCTCTGTCCAGCTTCTCCATAAGAACCAAGTCAACGTTGAGGATGGTGCTACCTCCTGCTCCATTGCGGAGTTCCACTTTGAAAAGCTCTTCTGCTTCACCTTTCAAGACTCTGTAGCCTTGAGTTCCAAACTGACCCTCGTCCAAGTCCAGAGCTCTGGGAAGCTCAAAGCGTGAGCCAGGCAGGCTCAGCTCAGAGACATTTAGCTCAACGGCATCTACGGGGAACGTAGGCTGGTGGTCATTCACATCCTTCACCACCACTGTGACCTTAATGACCTCTCCGGTCAACGTTGCTGCTGCGAACTCGTACTTGTCTCTTCTCTCTCTGTCCAACACCGAGGCAGTGGAAATGATCCCAGAGTCCGAGTCTATCTCCAAGTCCCTGAACACGTCTGAGTCCCTGCTTTCCGATATGAAGAAGCCACTGACCCCTGCGTTGGATGGCAAGGCAGCTCTAAGGTCACCCACTACCGTGGGGGCCGGCAGACCCTCCTGGATGGAAAGCCTGAGGTGGTGCACCTGAGCAGACAGGCCATTCCACATCAACAAAAGTACAGTGAACGCGCACCGCAGTGAGCTCCACAGGTGAGGCTTCATGTTCACCTGGCCAGGTTCCACTGCACACGCGCTAGGGGCGAACTGTGAGTCATGTTCCTCGGGCAGAACGCTTCAACCTGACCGGAAACGCGCTTTACTCCACATTACTGGAGCTCCGCTGCGGGGTTAGCGAGCTGTGCCTGAGCACCAACTTCAGCGCGAGCCACAGACTCACTGAGGCTCGCTCACCCGAGCGGCTGCGCGCGTGTGGTAGAGGGGCGGGGCTCGTTACGTCATGTACGACGCGAGACCACGAACCACCAGTGTAAAGGAAAGAGGGGAGAGAGAGAGACAGAGAGTGAGTGAGAGAGAGAGAGAGAGAGATGGAGAGAGAGAATAACGAGACGAATGATGGGGACAAAAAGAAAGGGAAAAAAGAATAGGAGAAGAAAAGAGGACGTAAGAAAACGACAGAAAAACGAGCAAAACAAACACGTGTGCAAAACAAAATGAGTGGAGGGGAAGAACGTGAGAGTGGGGAAAGGAGGAGAACATTAAACACAGAGAGAACTAAAACTGAGAGAGAGATGGGGGGAATAAAAAAGACAAAACTAAAGTAAAAGAAGAGCGAGTAAACGAAAAAGAGTGGAGATTGGTTGCAGCCATTACTACAAAAACCCCACACCGCCACCTGCTGGACACGGACCTGCTGTACCTGATCAGCGTGGAGGACCCAGTGTAGGCGTGGTTGTATGTGAGGGACGGTAATGGAGGTGTGATGTCTGAAATCTTCCCCCGTTGTGTTCAGTTTATGATATATCGGTTTAGTAGTTCAGATGAGGTCACCGCTCTGATGTATTCTGAAGGGCAGGGCCAGGTACAGAACAGTACAGTAGTGTATTTATGTTATCTGGGGGTTGATCTTTTTTAATCACAGATATGAGCAAAACATCTGTCCCAACGGTTAGCTCTGTGTTCACTCTCCGGTTCAGCTTAACTCAGTTATTGGATGACACATGAACACTGATAACATGTTTAAACTTGGTGGAGTGAAACTGCTGAGTCTGTGTGGTTACATTATCGGTGTATTTAGAAAGCAGCAGTAGTAGTCCTGAGCACACTGCGTATTGTGGGTTTGGCGAGAACCCAGATGCATGTTTATCCAGGCAGTAAGTGGTATATAACATTAGACACTAGTGGGGCACTGATAATAAACTGCTGATGATGATATTTAATATTCTTTGCGTATTTCATTTGAAATGGCTGAACTACACTATTTGAGCCGGATGAAATACATATAGTTTTCTCTGCACAGCTTCCATTCTTCATGCTTTCAGTTATTCCCCCAAGTTCAGTCTTCATATTTGTTGCACTTTCACACAACTCCTTTAATAAGAGCTTATTGATGGCTATACATCCTTTTAGACCCACAGAGTTACGGCATCTTCTCACCATGGAAACGATGAACAGAAACACCTGTGGCTGCACTAGAACCTGAAGAGCAGAGCTTGACGTTCTCCTCTCCCAAAGATAAAAGCTGGAAGTGTTGTTTATCTGATGGAGACAGTTCTGGTGGTTTGGCTGGAGTCCCACTTTCTTTGTAACTGATCAGTTTGTGAAAAACATTTTCTCTTTAATTTGCCTTTTTCCTTCTTTATGCAAACAGATTTATATCTCAGTGTTTATTAATGGCCTTGTGTTTGCGTCTCGCCCTACCAGTTATTACACCTGCTTATATAAGGCTTGAATGAAGAAGAGATGAGAAGACAGAGTTTTGGGGGCTCTTTATTTTACAAAATGCTGCCTTCATGACAAAAGGCCATGAGTAGCAGAGTCAACCTTTCCAAGTAGCAGATCTGAACTGCACAGGCCAGATTTTAACAGCTCGCTCTGAACAAAAGAAAAGAAGAAGCCAGGGAAAGTTCAGTTTTCAGCAGGTTTACCAGCCTGATACACGAGAACCGGAAACATATTTACAAACATATCTAAAAAGGGGAAATGCGTGATTAAAGTCAGAACTTAAAATTCTACCTTGACTACAGGAGTCCCCCGCCCCCAAACAGAGACCGTGTTACAGATCAAAGCCAGCAGAATGGACACTGAATGGTGGAGAAGAATAACCTCTGGCTGTCTCTTCACCATACAATCTGTTTGTTCCACCCACAAACATATGCTTTGAGTAAATACGTTACTTTTCCATCACTAACAAAAACAAAAAAGATACAAACGGTCATTCAGACTGTTTTGGTGTGAAATGCTGTGCGTCAAAAAAAATGCACAGCAACAGCATACAAACTCGGGAATCACGTGTACGTGCACTGGTGGCTCCTGGTAGTACACAAACTGCCTATGTGTGGGTTTCCTTTCACCACAACTGTAAAGAAATCTTAAGTCGCTTAAAACACTCTGCATGACTGTTTCCATGAGCACGGTTACTGTGACAATACCAGAGCATTAATGGGGGAATACATGGCATCAGGTGGGGCTGTATTAACGAAAAGAGCAAACTACCCAACAAAACACAAAGCTGAAGACTTTAAAATCGCTTTCTCTTGAGAATCTCTGGTTTCCAGTTGACCGGGTGGGTTTCCTCAGTCTGAAACACAAAAGAACATCAAGAAATGATGTGACTGTTCCTTAAGGAAGGGTTATCCTGCACTCCACTACATAAACGTTTCTTTTATTCCCATTGGTTCATTTAAAATGAAATACCATACTCGTATCATGTGACTGTTAAACGTGTGAAGTTAAATCTGACTTACTGCTGTGTCGTCCTCTTTGTACACTTTGATGGTTTTGTCGGCCTCTGCAGTGATGAGACGACTCTCCGAATGATCAAACATGCACGCAAAGATTCCAGACTCACTGTCCAGAGAGCCAGGCTGGACCGCCGCGTGGATCCGCTGGAAATTATACCCCGTCCTCCAGTCCCACAGGTGGATTGTACCATTATCAGCTAAAGGAAGGGCAGGGTGGACGTGGAGAGAGAGAGAGAAGGGGAAGTACAAGGGTTAGACACTTTAGTTTTTTTTTTCTTTAAAAGCCATGTTAGCAATCAACAGACAGCTCTAACAACTCACTAGCACATCAGTCTTTCTCATGAACAATGAACATTTGAACATTTAAGCCAAGCTTGACTAGCATTTTTCCAAGACCATGACCTCACAGTATATAGCACACTACATCAGTGAGGGAAAAATTAGAGAGAGGAAGCACTGAAAACAAATGCAGTCTACAAAGCACAAACAGGCTCAGGGCAGCTTAAGAAATGAGGCATGTTTTGTAACAATTTGCAAAACAGGATAAAACAGTGGCTGTCTCTGTTGAAGTGAACTACACAGCTGAAAGATACTAATAAAGCTACTATTCATGTCTAAACTCTGTTCAGTAAGAACCAGAACAAATAAAGCCTTAAATGAAAATGTGCAAATCGTATACACAATCGTAAACAATTCAAAGATTCATAATTCGAGTTAACGCAAGTCTTCATAGTTTCTCAAACCAGTACTTTTCTCAATAAGGTAAACACAAGGTGCCCAAAGCAAAACATGAGGTATTTATCTAATTTTTAATTTGGGAAGTCTTCAGCTGTGTACAAAACAGCCCAACATCTAAAGGACTGAAAAGACAAAAAATGCTCACCTCCAGAAACTAGAACCCCATCCGAGTTGACTGCGAGTGTGTTGATGATGGCGTTGTGTCCGGACAGATTCTGAATGAAGTTTCCATCTGGAAATTTCCACTGCTTGATATTGTCAGGGGAGCCTGAAGCAAAGGTGTATCTGAAACAGCAAGAAAGACAGGGTTCAGGTTCAGGGTGACTTCAAACACAAGCTGGTCAGTAATGATGACATCAACCATTTTAAAATGAACATTTAAAAACAACAGAGCTTACTGTCGTGGATGCAGCACGATCGCTCTGACAGATTTCTTGTGATTAGTGAGTGTGGCTCTTGTCTTTCCAGCTATCAGATCCCACAGTCTGATTGTTGTGTCATGGCTTCCTGCAACACAACAACAAAAAGGGGTTCAGCAAAACAAATAGAAGCTACACCGCTGTATGTCTGTGACCTCTTTAACTAATGTGTTCTAGATAAGCAGGGCCGGGAATTGATCTTTTCGGTGTGGTACTTTCCAAATATACCATAACATCATTCAATATCATGCATCAACAGCCAAGCAGTCTCTTTGGCGTTGTAAACCAGGAAGCATGTTTGTTACAGTCTAAATTACAGTCAGAGCACAAAGCATGTCAGTGCTGGAACAGTATATGTTTTAAAAATTAAATAAATGATGTAAACTTGTCGTTATTTATGACATCACAGAGCAATTAATAAAAACAGGCTGTTTGTGCAGCTTATTCTTCACATGTAGATCATGTGTCCTGGCAACAGTACATTTTAAAACTTCAACAACGCTTACATTTCATATTCGGACCCTGTACAGGTTCTTATACACAGCCGGGTCACGTTATTATTATGACCACTTCCTACGTACGAGGGCAGCAGTGTGTAGGAAATCACCTTTTTGTGACATGCTCTGTGCCCATTCAACCATGTGGAGAGCACTCTCATTGATTTGTGTATTTTTGACTCCATTCTTGCAGATCACGTACACCCATACATGTTGATTGTTTTCTCTGGGCCGGATGAGACCTTCCAGCAAGATAATGCAACATGGTCACATGGCTAGAAATGTCTGACGCTGGTTAGAAGGGCATGACCAAGACTTTCAAGTACTACCCTGCCCCGCTAATTCCCAAGACTTGACTCGACTGAGCATATGTAGGACCACAATGATTGTGTTCAATCTATGAAACCTCCCCCAGGCACCCCGCCTGTCTAGGGGCTGTCCGTGCTGTACGCTCTGGGTACTCTGGATATTAGCAGGCGGTCATTATATGTGCCAATAATAACAATCTTATATAATGACAACAAATATGAGCATCACACAGTGACTGTAATAAAGGGAGTGGTGTTATGGTGTTTTAAAGATGGATATAAACAGATGGCCGTGTTTACCTGTAATGATCTGAGGCTCTGCATTCTGACACTTCACCGTGGCGACTGTGTTAGTGTGTCCAGTCAGAGTGTGGACGTTTGCTTTGGTTCGAATGTCCCAAACCTACAAAACAAACCACATTACTGAGGTGGAACGTGCGTCTTTTTCAGCCCCCAGCTCTGTCAACAGTTATACCAAGCAGGATTATACAGTCAGCTAGACAACTAAAGTCAAGCTGGTCCAAAAGGAGAACAGATCAGGGCCATTTACTACTGGACCACCCTCAGGACGAATCCTGCTTTATTCTTTAACGCTCCCCTGACTTTGTTTCATCTAAGTCAGGCTAACTTTACCATGTTCTGAGATCATGAGGGCATTTGGAGGACTCACTCTGGCTGTGGCGTCTCGGCTGCATGTCACCAACACATCGATGGTGGGGTGAAGGTCTAGGTCATAAACAGCGCTCAGGTGACCGTGGTAGTGCCGGATTACCTACAGAAACGAAACAACCCACAATAAAAATCATTGACAATTATATTAGGTATTTCCTTGTTTTGTTATTACAAAATGATTTGTTAGGAATAAAAACAATAAAAAAATTTTTACAATAATACAGCCTTGTTTAATTTTCATAATTACATACAGACCACTGCACATATAATATTTCAAACTACCATGCTTAATAACAAGGTGGAAAGTCTAGTCTGGAGATTTTATTTACTGACTAATGCTGTCAGATTTATTCACTCATTGATTCATGTATATGTGATATATATATATATATATTATATTATATTATATAAATATTATATATATATATATATATATATATATATATATATATATATATATATATATATATATATATATATATATATATATATATATATATATAAAAATGTGTGCATCTTCATCATTTAACATCTTTTTTACTTTACCATCTAAATAAATGAAAGATAAACTTTGGTTTTCACTTAATAGTGCAAATATTTTCACAAATACACCAATGTTAGTAAATACTTGTGGAAATGTTTTTTAAATAAATGATGTAAATGTTTAATAAATGTTTTTCCCCCATTAATAAAACTACCCAATCCATCTATATGTCCATCCACTTACGCCCATCATCTTCTTTTATATCATCATCATCATGTTTTAGTAGTTAATTACTTTCAATACAGTCCATTTTGTGGACTAACACCAACACTGAATATTATATTCTCCCTCCAGTCTGTAAAAAAAAAATAGTGTTAGTACCTTGTTGTACTCCAGATCCCAGCATTTGACCTGTTTGTCTTCTCCACAGGAGAACAGGTACGGGCTACGAGTGCTGACAGCCACACCTCTCACTGTGCTGATGTGACCCGTCAGGGACAGCTTCAGCTTACCACTGGCCAGATCCCAAATCTGTAAAACAGTACCCAAATCTCAACACCACACATTTACATACACATACACTACACTGCTATCTAAACATATCTACACATTACTGCACCTAGAACTGACAACACCTGTAATTAACCAGCAGGATTATGTTATTACCTTTAACGCTCATCATTCAGTAAATACTCTGAATTATTAAGCAACTACTATGAGTTGCTAAAAACAGCTAGGAATTACTCAGCATCTATATCCTACATACAGCAGACATACCTTTATAGTCCTGTCTGCAGATCCAGTGACAAACCACTGATTTCCAGGTTCCACTGCTATGGATCTCACCCAGCCCAGATGACCGCTGATAACCTAGAACAGAACATCAGATACCCATCAGAACTACACAAAGCCTATAGGATTACAGCAACAGTACACACGTATTGAAGGAGTAAGAGGACATGCGTACATCATTAGTTGTAACTGGAAGTGCTCACTCTTATGTGCAGTGTTTGTGCTATTGCTACTCACCCGGTAGAGTTTCCATGGTGGGTGCCACTGTGGTTTGGGCATGGTCGGAGCTTTTCTGGGAATTAGTGTCGTATTCTTCATTCCTCCTGCTTCCATTAAAGACTGGAGGGGAGAATGAAGTGATCAGAGAACAGCAATATCTCTTCCCCAATTCCTTGCCTCAGTTAAGAAAAGGAAGGAGATGCACATGCGCAGTGTAACGTCTGGACTATAAACCATCGTCCATTCCAACTCAGCCTGCAGAGAGCTTTGGTGATGTAGTAGATGCCAACCAAGGACTGAAACTTACCTGGACAGTAGGTGTGTCCCGAAATGAAAATATTGGGCCAAAGCCGAACAAAATGAAACATTTGAAGAACCCTGTTTTTTGTTTATTAATTTTGCCACTTTTTCATCATTGCAGAAATTAAATAGGCTAAATTCCAGATATCAAGCAGATGTGGGTCACATCTGGCAAAGATATGGCACTGCTGGCCCACTGTCAGCACTAGCAATATGTTGGAGGCCAAAGTTGACCACACATTTACAACATGCATTTGCCCACCTGTCTCAAAACAGATCTGGTCCACCTCAGGCACAGATGATGCAAGCTATTGTATGGTTATGCTACACTAAGTTCTATTGTTACACCACGCCTGTCTCCAAAGTTAAACTACACCCATTTTCATACACCTCCACAGTTACACAACAATAATTTCCATCCTTCACTTCTGGCATAAAACTACACTCTTGATTGAGTAAATAAGTTTTCTTCACCATTGTGTGCTGTGGAGGCTGAGATCGCTCGGCTCCTCCGGCGTGTCTGTGGATGTCTCCAACACTGGCTGCAGTACGAGCCAGATCCTGTCTGTAAAGCGGCAACAGCATCCACACATTACAATGACATCTACAACCACTAATGTCACAGTACTGGCTCACAGCTAGAACACTAAGGAAACTGAGGCACAGTTTAGGACAAATGTAAAGCAAAATATGCTGATTTAGATCTGCAGTTAGCCCCATGTAAATTGGTGGAGTGCTAGTTCATTAGCTCACAGCTGTGAAGACATGTAGGAGGTGGTGTAATAAGTATCTAAAGGTTTGTGTATGGTTACCTTGCTTGAGATGGGGGCAAAGCAAGAGCCATAGACTGAATTCCGGCCTCACTGGGCATCTTCTGTAGCTGTGTGTCTGCAGTGAGCGCAACACCTAAACAACAGCAACAATAACATAACACACCTGAGAGAATCCTAACAAAATCCAAATATAAAGGTTAGTGATACAGACCACTCTACAATTTCATTATACAGACAATATATGTACATGCTACAATATAACCATTTGTTCTGTCGCTGTTTAAACATGTCTACCAACAGTGTTTATTTATTATTAGAGATGGACCAATCAATGCTTTTGGGGCCACCCCTGTCAGACCAATTGGCTGACAGCAGACGCCATCTATCAGCACACCTAGTGAAATCTGATACAGGGTTTCTGCACCCCTGCAATTTTAGTCCCACAGTCAAAAGTCTGTATCTCCATCTACTGTTTAAACAAAGAACTGGAGGGCCCTGTGACCAGGTCTTGCACAGGACTGCAGAAATCCTTAACTTATAAAATGTGGCTCACATGTTTGACGTCACTGAGCAGCTCTTAGGATTGGAGAACTATTGGGCCAAATATGTAATATAATATATAATATTTGGGTTGAAAGTTATCGTTCTGCTTGCTTCACACATGCCTGAATCAACTCCTCGGTTACTTGTCAAATTACAATACAGCAGAAAAAAACCCTAAACCTTGCTATGCTGAAGCCTTTGGTTTTATATACCTCCAGCCTGATTTAAGGTTTATGTCAGTGTTTAGGACGTACCTGGCGCTGCTGGGTATGGATGGGTTCCTGTGATGAGATATTCTGCATCACCATCTGCAAAAAAACAAAAACAACAATCCGGCTATGATGACTGCAGGTGATGCACGTCGCCTTGCCATGTGGCCAGTATTCAACCTCACTCGAAAGAGAACAACTTGTACATCAGGGGGGGCTCTCAGGGCTGTCCCCCGAGATATCACCATGCCCTAATGCTCTTACATACTATCACATGACTTTAGCATGTCAGTGTAATTAAACAGGCTGCCTGATTCATGATATGGGCCTTTAATTATGAGAACAGTCAAAGACTAGCAGATACATAATTCACTCACCGACTGGCATGTATCCTGAGCTGTCGATGGGGTCGGAGGAGTTAAGAGCTTTTCCTCTGACTTCTTTCAAAACAGGCATGTGTAAAACTGGACCGTACTCAGTCCTCAGCTTCACATTCATCTTCAACTTGTGACTATGAAAACAGATTTAAAGCAAACAGTGAGAGTTTTTGGTCAAATGTTCCAGCCATCTAATTACAATTAAGCCTCTGAACTATATATTTATTATTCATTACGCTGCCAGAAACTCTGCCTTGACTTAGAAAGCTTTTTCTGACTGGTCTGAATAAACCTCTGATTAGTCAGGAGGTTACCCCTGACTGGCAAGATAGCTCTGACTAGTCAAACGCTTATCCTTTACTGACATGGATCTGATCAGTCAAAAGAATTGTCTTGGTTTGTCAGAAGCTTGTCACTGACTACTTGGAGCCTCAGTACTCTCTGGCCAGAAGGCTTCCCTCACTGGTCTGAAGCTCGGCTCTAACTGATCACGAGTTGGCCCTGGAACCATCAGTCCAACAGTCCGGGACCATCAGTCCAACAGTGCCTGACCATCAGTCCAACAGTCCGGGACCATCAGTCCAACAGTCCGGGACCATCAGTCCAACAGTCCGGGACCATCAGTCCAACAGTCCGGGACCATCAGTCCAACAGTCCCTGACCATCAGTCCAACAGTCCCTGACCATCAGTCCAAAAAGCTAAAGGTAAAAAGCCCTGGATCAGGACAGGTGTGCAATAAGTCAGCATGGTGATGAATATAGGTAAACCAATGCCATGAGAGAAAAAAATCCAGAGTTAGATCCAACTAAAGCAAGCGCTATAGCTTCATGGTTTAGCAAGTGTGTTAAAGCAGGAACTCACCTCTCTTCGTCCAGGGCTACCGGTTTGGCATGGTCAGACACAAACATGTCGTGAGTCCTCTTCAGAGACCTGAAGAGCAGCGTATGGACAGAGTGCTTCTGCACCTCCTACAGAGAAAACAGTTACAAATTACCACACACATACAGTCACTGGTACAGCTACTCTAAAGCTCTGCACCCACTGTTTATCAGGTACACAACTGCAGTGGTGCTGATGGAAACCAAACGTCCACCTCACAGAAAGTTACTACATGAAACTGCTGTATGCTGCCTGAAAGCAGGGAAACTGTTTTACGACAGTTTTGAGAGGCTGCATCAGCATAAACTCAGACGGCACATCTAGGTTAACTGGTGTTTCTGGACTCTTCATAAACTGCTGTATTTGTGTTGTGTTCCCATCACCACCACTGTAAAGTAATCTTAGTCGCTATAACCATTCATTTCCACACCAAACCATTCTGAACGACTTACAACTTCACAGACAGATCTTTAACAAATCTGGTCTGATTTGTTCTATTTACACAAGCAGCCAACACACCAACACTCAAACAACCACATACATATAAATACATGAAGACAGCGACACACAAACAGCTGAAACATGCCGCTCAGTAAAGGCAGGTTTTCTGAGAGAAGCGCGGATTAACCCCGACATTAAGGCTTAAATCTCCTCCGTACCTCCGTCATCCTGGCGGCGAGGCTCCGGCTTTCTGATTCTACCGAGAAGCTGGGTGAGAAGACGGTGAAGAAATGTTCTTAAAAATGAAGAAAAAGAAAAAACAGAAACACACACCGCGCTACACACAGGGCGGAAACGCGCGAGCAGCTTCTTCCTTTACTCTCCGGGTAAAAACCGCAGGATAAACAGAGTACAGCCCCCTACTGTTCAACTCGGGTACTGCACGGCTGAGCAGGGTATTACCGCAGCTCCGGAGACACGATTGGATGGTTCTACAAGACCCAGTGAGGAAGTAAGCGAGAGTCTGAAGACTCTGGTTTAAAACTGGTCTTTTAAAAATGTAATATGTCATCCATCCCACTGGTTCACTGGCAGAAGCATGCACAAAACACACCAATCAGCAACAGATCTTCGCATAATGTTTTGCTTTACATCTACAATTTCCCCTTCTGTGGACCATGAACCACGAGCCACCCTATATAGCCGTGGGCCTGTGCTCAAGTGGACGCAGTAGTTTGTAGTGGGCCGGGAACGTCAGATATAAACCCATTAGTGTTATGTATACAAAAATAAATAAATGTATATTAATGTACATGTGTTCAAATAAAAAATGTTTCTTGGGGTGCTGTCACAGCTCTCTTGTTTGGACATATGATAATTCTTCTTTAACCAAATTTTCTGAAGAAAGTTGGTTTTAGTTTTCTAGTTTGCCGCTATGGTTTGTATTTATTATCAGGTGGGTCTTGGGGCAGGAAAGGTTGAAAAGCATTGAATAAAAAGGAAATAGTATTTTGACTCATTCAAATATGCTGTTAGATCGACAGGAACTGTTATACCAGGGTTGTGTAGCCGGTGACTTTTATTATGAAGCACAGGGCTAGGTGGCTAACGGGAATGCTAGCGCGAAAAGCCTGTGGTACGTATTTAACTAATGCAACAGTGTTTACGCTGTTCTTTGCTGTTTTCCTGCAAATGTTCCAGTAAAGCTGAGTCGAGCTCATTCGGAGAACCCAATGTACCGCAGTACTCTCACAATTAAAAACATACTATTTCATTTAATCTCGTACTGCACTTGGTATAGTAGCGGCTCTCTAGACAGCGCATGCGCAATTTCAGTGTACCTTGTCACCCTGTGGCCTCAGTGCAGCAGCCTGAGAGCGCTACTGCCAGGCTCGATCTTAAACTCCCTCCAGAGTACACTGTATGAGTTATGAATCTGGAGTGTTTACACCTCAGCAGTGCACTATTTGTCCCGTACGGAATCGTGCACGCGTGACTGAATGTTGTTAGGGTAGTTTAAGACCTACTTAGTACTGACTTATGAGTGAACCATTTGAGATTGGACCCATCATAGTTTATTGGACACGCCATTCTTTATCGATTTTTTTTTTACTACATTCATACCCTTATGGTATATATATTTACTATATTCGATGTATTGAATATTAATAAATATTAATTAATGTTATTAATGTTAATATATATATGTTTGTGTAATAATAAATGACTATTATATTCTGTCCAGCCCGAAGTGTAGCAACATCACTTCTGATGGGTCAGACAACTGTACTGTAGGGTTAGTTTTATCTGTGCCGTCCTTTACGACAAGATTAAAGTCCGACCCCCTTTGGAAACTGTTGTCACTGACTTTATTCCAGTCAGTTAAAAGAATATTCCACTTTTTTATATATATAAAACTATGTAAACAAAGTCAAAGCAGTTGAAAATTAGCAAAATGAGTGTTTGTCACTTTTCCTTTGCTGAGTAAGCAGACACAACTCCAAAGAAGCAGGCTTTGATACTTCATATCAAACAACTGTAAGGCCTAATCTCAATTCTTATTTTCCGCGGTAACCCCCCTGTGGTTGAAACCTTCCCCCTATGAAATGGACGCCTTATCGCCTTACCCCTCCATCTCAACAACAATCGGGACTACCCTACCCCTAGACGTGAACGCGCAAAATGGAGGGGTGTGGATAAGTGTTAGGGCAGGGGTTAAATGGGATTGGGCCTAAATAGCATGCAGCAGAATATTGAGGTACCACTTAAGGAGTTCAAGAAATTCACCACACAAAATTCAGTACAAAACTTTTTTTTTTTAATTTTCTATGGTCAAATCTGCAAAACATCTAGAAAAATATACAACAAAATGCTTAACTTTTGCACAACAACGAACAGATTTCGTTTTTGTTTTTTCTTTTGGAGGGGAAAAAATGGAACGTAAAAGAAAAAAAATATTCACATTTTTTTCTCCTTTATCAATAAAACCACATTCTTTTCCTATTTGAATTCCCTCTTTCCTCACGCAGGAGGTGAAGCTTTGTGCAGGTGTTCAGGCGTCTCCACAAAAGCCTGAATCGTTGGACAGCTGCGAGTTGGAGCTGCGGTTGCTGGACGAGTTCCAGATGTCCAGGTTCATGTGGGGGCCGAAGGGGTTGAAGCTGGTGTAATGTTTGGGGGGGCAGGGGGGTCCTGGCTCACGATTGAAGGGTGTGTGTGGGGTGTGCGGTGAATGTGGGGAGACCGGGGCCGAGCGGTCTGGCTGGAAATGACTTTGATATGGTTCGCTCTGTGGAGTCCAGATAGAACCAAACAGACTGGAGGAGATGGGAGAGAGACTACGGGTGCCTGAAAAAAAGGGCTGAGAGAGAGAGAGAGAGAGAGAAAGAGAGAGAGAGAGAGAGATTTAAAATACAGGAGAACTTTGTAGTTTTACAGTTACACTATGGATCATCTGATCCTCTGAATACTTTTATTAGCTTGCTTTTAACCAGTTCTTTAAGGGTCAGGAGCATCACAAGACCACCAAAGAGCAGATATTATTTATGGGGGGGATTATTCTTACAAGACAAAACTTTGTCCTTGTCTTCAATTTCTTTAAAGAAACAGAAACAAGTTTCTGAAGCTCACCTTGCTGCCTACACAGCTGGTCATGTCCCAAGATGAGGCGACCTCCTGGACTCCATCCTCACTCCAGCCTGCCTGCTGACCATGAGCCATTGTCTGGGTTTCTGGGCACGGGAAGTTGTTTTGGTAATTGCCGTTTCCTTGGAAGCACAAAAAGGCCATTAGGATTTTTTTTTTAAAGCAAGGACACATATGATCTAAAAGGGAATAAAACAGAAAGTGACACCTACCTGCTAACATGTAATTATTCTGATGGCTGTAGGAGTAGAGGTTGTTGCTGGCCGAGTTATTCCAGGGGAAACTTCTAAAATTAAGGTAAAATAAATCAAATTCAATTCAAATCAATAAACACTACAGATCTACACAAAACAAGCAAATTAAAAAGAGACAGACACAAAAAGAGATATAAAGAGACATATACAGCCAGAAAGACATATGGAGAGAGAAAAACAGGCAGATAAAGAGAATACAAACAGACAGAAAAGGGAGACAGACAAATACATAACCAGTATGATAGGTAAACAGATACTAAAAAGAGCTTATATATATATATATATATATTTGTGGAAAATAATAATAAAAAAAAAGGTTAGAAATGCTTTTAAATGACAGTAATTGTCTTAAAATGAGAAACCTAGCAAATGATGTTATGTCTTACCCGCTAAAGGGGCTGGGGGTGGAGCTTTGGGACACTAAGTTGAGGGGATCAGGCATGCTGTACCTAAAACCATTGGTCAGTGGAACTGAAGGGGCAGACCATGTTTCATCAGGAACATACGCACTGCTGCAGTCTGAGGACAGAAAATATTCATTCAGAATTAATGAGAACGAAATACACCGAAAAACATATATATGAAACAAAGACCACTGTGTCCGGCTTTCTGGGTGCCACTCCTCTAAAAGTAAATGTTCTCCATATGGTTAAGGATTAGGTTTGTGGAGCAAAACGAGCTGAATGCTAACACAGGAACAGCATGTTTGTTTCTCTGTTTACTGGTTAACATAACCTAATTTAACCTCTCTGCGTAACGTACGTATTAGTTTCATAGCACTCACCTGGGGTCCTGTCCAGCCCTGCGGCCACATCAGCAAAGCTGGGGGTCTGAGAGTGAGCAAGGGTTTCTGGGCTTTGGCACATTTCCTTCACATACAGATTGTTCATGCTGCACATACAAGAGTGAAACAGTTAAAACAACCTTCAGCTGTTTGCTTGCAACTTGCTTTTTTAACGTTTGGTGGAGCTATAGGGTTGTTCTAGCTAACAAGTAATGGGAGCTTATAGCACACCAGTGGTGGTGGATCTTCACTCCTACAGAGTCATTCACATATATTTCAGTTTGTATGAATCAGTTTCACAGTGACTCTTTATACAGCCACCATTTCAGCTTGTTTTCGTTTCTAACAACTGACTAAAACCTGATTAGACTACAGCTCATATTCACAGCCAGTCACTTATCTAAAACGTCCAGAACGACTAGAGCGATGATGTCTTTACAAAACGTGTCCAAAATCAAAAATCTAAGCATGGCTAGTTTGCTTTCTAATTCTGCAGACAGTCAATCTAAAGTACAAGGCCTTCAGCTTCAAAAATCCTAACCAATAGGAGAGCCTGTTTGGCTGTATCTAGCTAAATACCACGGAAGGGGGGATACTAGTGATGCATTGTATCACATAAAAAGTGTGACTAAATGTGAGACACAAAACGTGGCTTGTTTCTGAACTACTAATTTAAATATCTGTGATGTGATTGGCTGCTTGTCATGTTACCTTTGGGTTTTGAAAGTGCAGTTGGTTGAAGGGTAGCATTCTCGGTCGGTTGGATACATACTGTACTGTACAGTCTCTCCTGGAGGAAATAAATAGCAGCTATAAGATGCAAGACCATAGTAGAACCCAAATCACTTACTTATTAAACACTTACTTATTTATGGTAGTTTTATTGATTACATTTACATTTAAGGCATTTTAAGGTGATTATTATATGTATTGTCATATATTATACCCACTACATTTTATGTATGTATGTATGTATGGAAACATGAAAATCACATACAACAGCATCAGTGTTTTCCACAATGAATGTACTTTCATTAATCACATGTATCATATGTACAGCTAATGGCTACCTGTCTGTGTGATCCTTCTTACAAAAGATGCTCAATATGAACTAAAGCTCTACTTTGCTTTTGCTAGTTTAAACGTTGGTTTATTTTATCTATACTTCTCCCAAGAGCACCGCTCACTGTCTCCTGAAGTTCTGAGCTTAAAAGGGTATTCATAAGCTGTATAAGAACGAGACAGCTAGAGTAGCAAACTCCATCAGAGCAGCATACACAACGGTGCAGTTGCGCTTCAGCCTGTACTATTACAGATGTGTCGGAGAATCACACTAGCGCAAGATTTGGGCATTAGTAAAGGTCAACATGTTAATTATCATGTTAGTTCTCCAAATTTCCAGAACATTTTCACTTAAATGTCTCTTAATCTGTACTGTTTTACCTCCCTAGCATTCTACTCTCCTGTACAAGGCACTTAGAACCTTTGTAACAGGAATAAAAACTATAATAATGAGAATATTTAGTGTCTCACTCTTGCGGCTGTTGTTGCAGTGGGCTCTGCTGGCGTCTTTTTCTCCCTCCATGCTGCTGGCACTGCTCCAACTACTCCAGGACCCCCGACTGGCCCTCATGCTGCCTGTCGAGCTGCCTGAGTCTGAGCCTGACTCCCACTGCCGCCGTTCTGGAACCTTACGATGCACGCGCCCCGCACACACACCTGACAGAAATCACAAAAAAGGAAGTTACTTATTTATGAATCATAAATTCCAGGCATCCTTTCATCCTTATCCAGGAAGTAAGCAAGTAAGCTGAAAATCGCTCTGCTTCAAGCCGAAAGATCACATCCAGTATATTTTGTGATTTTCTGTATTGGCTTTTCTCTCCTATTATCGGTTTAAACTAGTGCAGCATGGGCTCTTAGCCTTCGTCCTTTCAGTTTTTTGATTTTGTCTGGTCGTTGCCGTAAACACGTGACTGAAAACCACCTATTATGCATCACTGTTTCTAAGGGGAGAATGGCGTATCCAATGCTGTTTGGTAAGTCCTATTGTAAACTGAATGATCAGTTTGAGTGTTCAGTCGGTATTTCACTGTTACTCTTACCGTTCTGTTTGAGGCTGTTGTCTGCTGTGGTTGCTGCTTTAGGTATATCCAGTTTCATGCTAACTGAGTGGTTTCGGATTTTGGCCACATTTCGAGTTTCTCGTCCCTCAGCCTCTCTTTCACTCTCTGTAACCATCACAACACTGTTCTCTGGGAGCCTGTGGACACATAAGCATCACCTGACATTACATAATCATTCATGCCAAATTTCTTAACTAATGAAAGCAAAGTGATTTAGAAAACAGGCAGGTTGGACAAGGTTGATAAGCACACCATCACTCCACATTGTAGGAATGGTTTGCAAAGCTTTCCTTAGTCTGTTCCCTTCCTAAAAGTTTAAGAGCAGCCATTGCTATTATTTAAATGTCTGTATTGATTTAGTCCACTCACCCAGGGACCGTCTCTACAGTCCTCCTGCGACTCTTGCCTGAGGTTTTCTTTGCTTTGGTGCTGGAAGTGGATCCTCCAAGCTCAGTGTCCTTCTCCACTCGCTTCTTCTGAGTGCTTTCAATCTCTCTCTGTTTGAAAAAAAAAATATATATATATATATTTCCAACGCATTTTTCATTCTATTTGGCAACTCAACTGACCACTGAAGCTTCTGCAATCCACAAAAAACATTTGTGGAATCACACAACATAAACGCCAAAAAAATCATGTTCTGTTTGCAGCCATCTATCCATGATGGATGAATGACTGATCAAGGAGTATGACTTAAATAATAGCAGTTCATAATTATATTTAAACAATAATTATATATAATAACATAATAATAAATTATGTCACATAGTTATAACCCCACTCACTGTCAATAGCACCCTAGCAGTGCGACTATAGGCCTCCTGGGGGCCGCAGCACACAAATATAAAATGGTAAGAAAACATGTAACGGTTATTAACCATTGTTAATGTAAAACTTTGTGTTAAATAATGTATTACTTTGTTAGTTACTCAATATTTAATACAGTGTTAAATTAGGGAGCTTATCTAAATGCATTAAAAATGCAAAAGTTCATTTGTCTTACTTAAGCGGACTATTACATAACTTGACTGCCAAAAGCAAAAAAAAAAACCAAATCCTAAAAAATAAATACATAAATACATTAGTTAATTAATGTTTCACTTTGTACCTCGGCATCTGCGTTTTCCCTTTTATCCTCATCCCTCTTTCTGCTGCACCTGTTCTCCATCTCTCCGTCCACCTGCTGAGGCACTTGATTGGCTGTGAAGTTTTCAGAAAATCCAGGAAGTGTTTCCATGGGAAACATATCTCCTGGCAATGCCTTATCCTCTCTGAAACACTCTTTCTTCTCTGCATGGAGGAGAGATTCATCTAGAACATCCTCGTTGTTATTATTATTGTTGTTACAAACGTCTGGGTCCTGCTCAAACACACGTTCCTCTCTCTCTTCATCTGTTGGAGGGTTGGAGGTGTTAGCGGCAGCACTAGCCGCACCAGAGCTGTTCTTGTATCTGCTGTAGAGGAAAGAGATTTTGTGTGTTTGTTTCTTCTGGGGCTGGGAGGAGCCTCCTGAACCCTTCTTGGAGGACGACTGTGAACGAACTGTCCCGTTGGCTACCGCTGTGGAGCCCCGCCCCTTTCCTTTATCAGAGGGATGGCACGATTCTGAATAGTTCTTGCAGCTGCCTTTGCCTCGACTGAAAAACAACCATAAGAACATTTGACAATGGAATTAAACAGGACTCTATAGACTTTAAAGTATAGTCCACTGTAAATGTGTGTGTGTGTGTGAGGGGGGGTTATTGAGAAGAAGATGGTCCAGCGTACCCAACACTGTTGGAGGTGGTGTGGCTGACTGAGCCGTTTTCGCGAGGGGTGGAGTTGTGATTGCTGCGTGGTGTCGGGGTAGAGAACTCTCGCAGGATGTACTGAGCCTGGTGGAACGCCATGAGACACACTCCAGCCAGAGAAAAACTAAACACAACACAGCTGGTAAGTTTCACACCATCAGACACAGTCACTACCCAGAGGGGCACCATCCATACATTACTGTATGATCTAATATCATTTCAATTTAATTCAATTTAAAAACAAAAACCAGTAACATGTAAGGAGCCTCTTTTTTTCTTAATGACACTTCCATCTGTTTGTGTATTTACCTCAGTCCATTCACCTGTCTATCCATCTTTCTTTCTCTTTCTAACTCTCATTTGGTTTTCCACCATTGTTTGTTCACCTGTCTATTTGTTCCTCTCTGTGTCTCAGTACAACTGACATTTTATCCACGTTTGACTGTGTGTCTTTATGTAGTTCATGTCTGTCAGATTATCTTTCTATACTGTCATCTATGTCTGCTTATCTTTTAAGCCATCTGTCTGTCCGTCCATTTACTTACCTCTGCTCATCTATCTCTCTCTCTCTCTCTCTCTCTCTCTCTCTGTATACGTCTATTTTTATATATCTATTTGTATACATGTGGATGTCCACCAAATGTAGGTCCCCACAAGGACAGAAAAACACTAACCATGTGAAGACAAGAGTGATGACCCAGAAGGATTCCTCCCAGCTGGGCCCAGGGACCACCTGAGCACAGAGTGGCAGCATGTGGTGAGGCAGAGTAACGTTCAAAGTAAATGGGAAAGCAGAACCACGTGCAGTGACCAGCGTCAAATCTCTGATCACCCATGATGAGGTAAAATCTGGAGTAAACCTGCAGAGCGAGAGAGAGAGAGAGAGAGAACGAGAGAGAGCGAGAGAGAGTAAAAAGAAAGCTGTTAATTTCCACTGTAGTCCGAATGTAAAGTAAACACCTGAGTACAAACTATTTTCCAATGCAGAGGAAAACTGTTTCATTGCTTTGTGCTATAGTCTGTTAATGGCTAGACAAGTCCACTTTGCTGCCAGCATACGACTAAAAAAGACAGCACCATTATTTAAATAAATAAAACTCCTCCAAACACAGAAGCAAAATACACATAAACAAACCTCCAAACTCATTTTTCAGTATAGACAGAATGTAGAGGTGAGACTCACGCAATGGTGATTTCAGAGGAGGAGTTGTAGTCTATGCTGAAGGACCTGCACTGTAGCACTTCAAAGCCGAAGCCCTGACACTTATAGCCATTAATGTTCATGGACATCACAGTTAGTGGTAATTCCCCAGCATTCTCCACCTTAAAACTCTTCTGGATGGCAAACAGGGGCTTATTGGTGTGACTCCGTAAACCTAAAAGATACAAGGCACAGTTACAGGGTACAATCTACGACGGTACAAGTGAATTTTGATTTAGTTCAATTCAAAATGGCAGTTCATATTACACAAGTTTCTCACAAAGAGTTACATATTACAATGTTCCTAATTAACTGCAAAACAAACACGCAGTTACAGTGTTAGTTTTGTTTCTGTAAAATTTCTGCAAACCTTGTTTTGGCAAACTTCAGTGATGACAATGTAGAGGATGGTACATATGCTAATTTACCAGAATTAATATTTAAAGATAAGCTATGGCAAATGCAGGCAAAGCTGTCCTTCTGCTCAGCCATGCAACCAATTATGATTTCACAGTACTTTTTTTTATTTTTTTTTATTGGTATCTGCTTGTAAAGTGACAAGATGAGCATTGCAGCAATGAAAAGATGGCATTCCATGGCAGAATGAGCCAAGACTTTGGATGTGCCATAATATATAATGCTGTCTTTGGCAGAACACGCACTGCTGCCTGAACGCTGCCTAACACATCATTAACAGTGATGAGAACTGGTATTGGTCTTACCATCTCTGCACTCCATCAGGGTAGACTGCGGGACATTAAAACGGAGAGACGCTCCAGGCCCAGGTAATTTACCCCCAACACGCAGGAGCTCTTTCGCCCCGAACCCCTTCACCAACACCAGGTCAAACACCGTCAGGTTATTCCTAAGTGAACAGTAAAGAAGTCACAAACATGCTGTGGTGCTGACTAATAAACGAACAGAACTGTAACTAATGTAGATACAATGTTACAGTGAGGATAATACTGTAACTACAATGCTGAAACTACTGGATCTACAACGTATTAACAATGGTGATATTATAACTAGAATGCTGGAGCAACATTAGGGCTGGAGATTTGCCTCTGACCAGAAGCAGATATTCAAATTCTGTTGGGGAGGATATTGTGTATTATAAATTCGCTTGTTAAGCTTTTGAGTCATCAAAAAACTGCTCAGTTATCACTGTAGTGCTTTCCTTTAATTAGAAGGAGAGGAGGAAATGGCTGCAGTTGATAAACAACTTGAAAAAACAAGGTTTAGTGAGAAGCACATAGATCCGCTAAAACTGGAACATCAAGATAGTAGCAAGATCAAGATCACCAAGATCGGTAGTAACAAACAGCCTATAAGACCACAGTCTATATCAAGGGTCTCCACAAAGGACCAGTTTGGCATTTGCTGGTGGGAGCTAATGTTAGCTAGGTTAGCTAGCTGTAAACTAGCTAACATTAGAGCTCACTGGGATGAAATGTTTTTCTTCATTGGTTTAAGAATTGTACCTCACCTTACCAACTGCAGGCATTTCCTCTCATCATCCCAGAGAAGGCACTAGAAGGATTACTGAGTTTTTGGACTCAATGAAATAAACACATTGAAAATGATGTGCGTCGTTGTGAGTGAGCCTGCACATTGTATTAGCAGGTTTTCATTTATTGAAGAAAAAATATTGTTGAATTTGAAAATAACCCAATGGACGATTTCCTAAATACCTGAATACTCAGATTCAGCCCTGGTAGATACATGTCACAGCAACTGTAGTACTAAAATATACACAGCAGGTCAAGAAACCGATGGACCTATATACTGACGAATATGAATAGCACCGTACCTGATAAGGAGCAGGGAGGTGACGGGTTTATGTTCAGTGGGGGTGTAAGCCACAGATACAGTCTTGGACTCCCATGGCTGCAGCACCACTCTCTGAACACTGCTGCTTCCTCTGTAGCTCTCCTCAGCCTGAAAGCAGCACAGTGCAGACAAGTTTTACCATTACTTAAAAAGGCAAAGAGATAAATAAAGAGGCACTTTCTTCATTTTCCTTTATATGATCTGAAAAAGGCCATTAATGCTATATTACAGTATAAATAATTCCACCTTTACAATAAAAATTAAAATGCTTTTGACAAAGTTTGTTACACGCCAGCTGCTATTATTTCCATACCCTTATGGCCAAAACAGCAATTCTGAAATAAATTCCTTACTACAATTATTTTAAAACAGCCTACCATTAAAATGTAATACTGTAATATATGTATTCTGAGTTTTATTCTGTTACATAATGCGAATATCACTTTTTTTTTTTAATACAGCGTGAAAACAAAACAGGCAACCAATAGGCGGCCTATAAGAGTAAAGTTAATGAAGAATGGGTGGGGCTTACTCTATGAATGCTCAAATGCCTAAATCTAATTACAGCTGGACCTCAGAAACAAAACAAACGTTTTTAATTCATAAATTCTACCCATGATTAAAATATGCATTAAACAACACTATGCTACGTAAAAACTATGTTTCACCAAAATTCTCTTACAAATGCTGTTTTAATTCTGTATTGAATGATTATTTAAAATTACCTTATGGTCAGCAGCAAGGAGATAAAATTCATTTGTAGTGATGTTCACTGATAGGGGACTAATATTGAACCTGGTGGACAGAAAAAAAAACAAAAATCTTAAAATAAAATCTTTCATAAACCCATAGATCACAATTCAGATACTTAAAAATAAATAAAAAATAAAAACACAACAACAACGTCTTTGGATGCCAAAAGCACATTTGAAAATCTAAATTCTGTTCATCTACACAGTCATTTTTATCAAAAAAGACTCAGCACCCTCTCTGTGCTTTCATACCATTTGGTGAGCAGGTCCAAGGCTTCCAGAGGAGCTGGATATGAAGAGAGGGTTCTGATCTCTACGGAAAGCACAGAACCAGTGGGGTTCTTCAAAGTGAAGTTTTTAATCTGAAACACACATAACATTATAATGATTATATATTACAAGTCATCACAGACACCTTGTATCTTTACAATCTTTTTGAAAAAAAAAAACTTGAACACACAATTCCATAATGGGATTTTGTTGGACCATTTCTACAATACAACAGCCAACATGGATTAAAAAATGATTTTTAATATACTGGAAGTCCCAAACTCCTAACTCCAAAAAAACACAATTTAAGAAAGTAATACTATGTTTTTCTGTTTAGCTTTCAGATCGTTCTGATTTATTTGAATGTGAATTTGAGTGATTTACATTCCTCAAGTAGTTCATTATTAAATGTTCCAAGTTTCATGTCACTACTGACACACAAAGAGTTTAAGTATACAGATGGAACCTTATTTTAGCCACACCCCTACATTTTAGGACAGAAAACGAGACTGCATTCCTGGATGGTCACATGGTGAGCAGATCCCTTCAGCTTAGTAAATGTGTCCCAAAATCTAACACTGAGACTCGAATCTTTTTTAAATATTTAAATCGATGTTACCTTGCTCTCATTAACTGGTGTAGCTCCAAAGTCTAGAGAGGTAGAGTGATCTGCAGGCAGTCTGGGCCATCTACACAAACACACCCATTTAAACACACTTCAATTATCAAACACACAATAAAGTACTTAAATTTAAACAGTTCATATTATTAGATACACTAGCTGCCAGATTATTCATGAACAAGTGACTAGTCAGTAATACATCACGCTACAGTCTATTACAGTACATTATACACGCTTTAAATAGACGAATAAAACATCTTTTCCTGAAATTTCTACACAGTACTTTTGTGTCCTAAAATATCCATTCACATTGGAGGGGTTTATGTGGTATTCTATAGATTTTTAAATTATTATGATATTACCATCATCAAGACTGCATATAAAACTGGAGGGTGGAAGTATAGCATAGTTGATAAAAAAGTTAGGCTTCAAACTTTTATAACTTATTGTATCTTATTTTAACCTAGAAAAACAACAGGGTCATTTACTCAGGCAACATGTACTGCTTTTGTATATACCTGCAGTAGAGCTCCTTACTGCAGTGCCACCGGCTGCAAAGAGCCGAGGCCAGACTGCTGTCTGTCCTCCACAGAGAGGAGGAGGATTCTGGGAGGAGAGACTGCTGCCATTCTAAACGTCCTGCAATAAACATACAGCAAAGGTATATAGTGACCACTTAGCAATAGACAGCACAGTGCATGAGTTTCAGACACTTAATACCACTCAATACCATTAGCATTAACATCATTAGCATTAATACAACTAAATTATTATTTCATGAATAGTAGTACGTTTGTTTACCCATTTCCAAACCTCTACTAGAGGAAGCCCAGTATTGAACTTCCTGTCACTTGAATATGAGACTTTGTTATTTCTTACTTTTACTATATTTGTTTTTTTGCATTTATTCTAATGATATGTGGTGTATTTTCAAGTAAAACACACGTTACCCAAATGTTTTTACATCAGGTGCCTAAAATATTTGCACAGTACTGTACACAAATCCAGAGATTGTATACAGAAGATTCAGCCTGACTAACTTCCTCACTGTGTTATCTTCTGTAAGAGATCAGTTCATCAGCAAACAAGGGGCCTGGACTGACCTGCTTTAGAGAGACGTAGAGGACACAGCCTTTCACATTCACCACCAGCCTCAAACACTACATCCCCGTGCTGAGAGAGAGAGAGAGAGAGAGAGAGAGAGAGAGAGAGAGAGAGAGAGAGAGAGAGAGAGAGAGAGAGAGAGAGAGAGAGAGAGAGAGAGAGAGAGAGAGAGAGAGAGAGAGAGAGAGAGAGAGAGAGAGAGAGAGAGAAACAGAAAGAAACAGATTTAAAAGGAAGAATATTTAAATGTGCACTGGAACAAAACCCATCAGATAATTCAACATTTATAAGAAAATAAACCAACAAGGCCTTATATAAAAGGGCACTGATATACTGAATAAAGAAAACAGAGATATGCTCAAACGTGAGGCGCACACTTGGTACCTTTGAGCCCATGGAAAATGTGTGAACAGGAACCTCCAGAGAGAAGCCCAGACTGGTGTGGAGGGTTATCACTGTGATGAGGTTGACCGGCAGCGTTCTGTTGAGGAGGTGGAGCGACAACAGCTTCCAGCAGCCAGAGGCCACGCCCACCGTCTTAGTGACATTTACTACCTACAAATGGAGGGGAAAAAAGAACTCTGACAGCAGTCGTAAACATTTTATCTCAGAAAAACATCCACAAAATTAATTCTTTGGTTTGATGTGATACAGTGGTGCCTCAATTTAATACACGCAAGGTTGCGTTTATTAGGAGAGTTTCAGGCAGAACTTCTATATCTACTTATCTGCTGGTCTAAAGCTGCATTGCAGTAAACCCCTTGTAAGAAAAAACTAGGTTCCTTTTGGTCACCTAACATTGACAACAGCTATCCTGCCCTTTACAGAAACTTCACAGTTACACAACGTACAAATGGAATAAATATTTAATTGACGAGTAGTCAAAAGATTTTATAACTTATATGATTTTACTCCAAAATGGCACATGTAAGTCCACATTACAGTGTCTGGATTCCAGCTCTTTCTGTAAATTAGCATTTACAGAATTCTTGTCCAAATGATAAACTTTACACCTTAAATGCTTGAGCTGTTACATTCTGGTGCCTCATTCGTTATTATAACTGCTGCACCATTTAAGGTGGAATGAGATACTTAAGATACTTATGCTTAAGATAAAATACTGATGCACAACTGAAATCGGTCCGGGTTGGAATTCGTAGATTTTTCCTAAAATCGTGAAAATTACAGGTGAACTGAGTTAATTATTTCTATTTAAGGTTATTCTGTGTTAGAGTTTTATGATAAGCCAAATGCAGTCTTCTGCTGTGAATAGCAAAATGCCACAGCATAATTATGTATGACTCCACTTATTCAAGGTAGCATTACATGTGATTTATGTTATTGAAATAGACACTCAGCGGTTATAAGCCATGAAAAAAGAAGAATCTCACAACTAGAAACAAAACTTGGAGGGGCGGAGTGAGGAAGATGTTTACCTTAAAGAGTGCGTGTAAAGGCTGAGAGAGGGAGATGTTGGAGATGCTAAAGCTCATTGGGAGAGGATTGACCACCCACAAATCCACAAAATCGACTCCTCTCGGTCTCTGTCTGAGCTGAAACCAGGCCACAGTGTCATATCTCCTACAGAGAGAGAAAGAGAGAGAATTTAAGAGAGGAGAAAGAGAAGAAAAGAGTAAAGAGAGAGAGATTTAAGAAAGAGATGCAATATCTGTGCAGACAAATAAAGGCCAGTGTTGGTACCTTTGAGAATTAGACAGCCTGGAATGTGTGTATGTGTGTGCTTTACCTATCTGTGGTTTCCAGCCAGGGAAATACATTCACTGTGCTGTTCCCCAAAATCTGCAGGCTGATCTGACTGGAGCACTTTTTACTCTGAGCTGACAGAGATCCTAACAAAAAAAAACAACAAAAAAAACCCAAACAATTTAACCAATTAACAGTGACACTGTCCGTGATCATTGTCCGATTCTCCTGAGCAAATTTTGAATTTTGGCTACATATGTGCAAACTGGTGCATCACTAACATCTATGATCAGCTCTATGTAGCATGACAGCTGTTCTACCAACTCAGAGGGAGGGACATGAAAGACAAAGTGAGCTGGAGACCATCAAACAGATATCAGATTAACACTATAAGCGACTTTGCTTCATGTTGTGCCTAACAACAAACCCCAAATGTGTAAAAACTGTAAGACAGTGGATTACTGGTTTACTTAAAATTTGGTACACATAATAAATGCATGCAGTTTGTTTACCGTGTTATGTATTTAGCAACGATAATTATTCTTGCTATAAACATGTGTCTCAGCCAATCACATTTTGGTCTCACTTTTTAGCAAGCCAGCAAACATATAAGGATAGAAGGACAGATGGATGGAGAGATAGATAAGTACAACAGCTTACGTCTACAGGACAGTGCTGCCACCTGGGTGAGGTTACTTGATGAAGCTTTTAGTGGCACCTGGCTGATCTCCACGGAGCTCTCTGTTCTTGATAATATGTGTATTTCCTGAAAAGATCAAACACATTTGTTAGTGGGTTGAAGAACATTTAGCACGTTCATTTTGTGTCAGCTTCTTCCACCTGAGAGCTCACCTTTACAGACAGCTGTTTAACCCCTGAGTTCAGCATGTACACTCCTATTCTTGGATCTGCTGTCAACAAAGCAAACAGGTGAGGAGCTTCAAAAGACCACATGAACACAAACTCCTCTCAGCAAAATACATGCAAGGCCAGAGTGTGTCACCAGGGGGCAGCATAGTACCACAATTCCTGAATGGGTCAAAAACTTCTGCACTTTCTCTTTTAATACTGAAATGTTATAATGCTAGTTACATGAGTTTAATCTATGAGTTCAAAAGAAATAGAGGTAACTCATCATATACAAAAGCAAGTTTGAGCAAATGTTTTGATAATTTTCCCAATTAAAATTAGTAATCACTAACCCTACAGAGAACACATTTATATATATGGACAACGTGCTCAACTTCTAATGTATTACAGTAAAGTAACAATCAGCAATAGTGCTGCAGTGTGCAGAAGTGTGTTCTCTGTAGAGCAGAGGTCTTCAAACCAGTCCTTATTGACCTGACAGTCCACATTTCAGCTATAACTTAGAAGGAATTAAGGTGGAGCAAAAATGTGGACCATCTAGGTGTGGGGTAGGGGGTGGGGGTTGCTGAGGACCAGTCTAAAGGGAATATGTTAATTATGTGTATATACACATACATACTTACAGATATATATATATGTATGTATGTATGTATGTATGTATGTGTGTATATATATATATATATATATATATATATATATATATATATATATATATATATATATGTGTTATGTGTGTGTGTGTGTGTGTGTGTGTGTGTGTATGTGCACAGACACACACACACACACACACACACACACACACACACACACACACACACACACACACACACACACACACCAGTTTTTGCCAAAACTCAGAGCTTTTGTACCAGTACCAGTTATAAAGGTTTATAGGATCCTACTATAAATGATTAACTTTATGAGAGCACAACAGCTAGTGGTCCACCTTAACTGGAGAGATAAAATGACCGTGCTAGCGAGACACAGGATGAGACACAGGTTAGAAGCACAACCTAGTAGTTAGCTAACTAACTAGACTCTGGTTATAGATATAATGATAGTGCTGAGCGGTCAAATATCAGCACTGCTATGTCTGATGCCACAGTAGATTATTTCACATTCTGACACCCCCACAGTTATGAACTGGCAGCTGCTTGGAATTAAATTAAACTGTATTACTTTTCTTATATTTCTTGATGATTTTCTTGATAGTATTTTTTTTTTTCATGTTCATATCCAGCCAAAGGCTTGACTGGGAATTTAGGCTACTATTAAAACAGGAACTTCATTCATGTGAAAACTGTGCACTTAAAAATTGCCATTTGAAAACTATTTATCTTTCAGCCATATGCACAACGCTTGACCGCTGTAAGAGGAAACGTGAGGTAGTTTGCGGAACTCTCTGAAGGGTGATTCATTGCTCTGTTGGTGCTTCAGTGCGGCAATGATCACAAGTGCAGCAGCAGTCCATATGAGATGAGCCTTAACACACTTAGGGGAGGTACAGAAATTGTTCAGCTGATATTACAGTAGCAGCACATGGCTGAATGCAGATAGGAAAGGTTGCACTGCACAGGAAGCTGGAAAGCTTTGGTAGTTGACTACCGTTAGCCTAGTCAGCAGTAGCTAGCAGGCTGCCTGCTTTGCACAATGTTTCTTTCAGAGTGAAGACCAAGCCAATCGTCCAAAACTGCTTTAGACTATGCCCAAGAATATTTGACCGGTATAAGCATCGCACAGATAAACACTATCACTCAGATGGAGTTCTATATACACTACAGTAAAAGTGTTATGTATCCTAATTCTGATATAGCAATGCTGTATTTATCTTATAATGATCCATTTATTAATAGAAAAACCAAGTCTGTATTACTTATACCTGTTCAATCTCTTTTATAGCTTTTACATAAAGGACAAAATGCAGCACCAGCTAAAAGAACAACTGTGTTGCTGCAGTAATGAGATCAGAGACATTTCGATGGTCTTAGTTAATGTGTTACTGAGTCTTCAAGACTGACATGGACATGAGCACTGTTCAAGCTGTGATTCATTCATAAAGTCTGAAACCATTCTTATAACTTCAGCGGGAATGGGCGGGGATAAACTGCTGCAGTGGTACTTACATGTGGAGCCACCTGGTGGTGGAAGGACTAGCAGCACCATAATGTTCTCCAGCACATAGGGTTTAAGTTTGTCCAGATGAGCCGGCCTCTCTCCTTGTTCAGAAAGACTGATCTGAAGAGACAAACGTCCCTCATCCTCCGCTCCAAAACAGGAGCTCTGAAAGACAACAGAGAGAGTGAGTGTATTAACTTCTCTTTGTACTGATAATTAAGGCGGAAGAGCTGTTCTTGTGTTTTAGCAGACCTAGAAAAGTTATGCAACAAATGAAAGAAGCTCTGAAAAGAGCCATCGAAAGTTTCTCTTCTGGGGAGTCATTTTTTAAGAGCTTTACAGTTTTAAAAGAACTGTGTTTCATTAAAATAAAACATGTTTAGAAAACTATAACTCTACACAACTACTTTCCTCATTACAGCTTACGCAGAATACTATTGATTTACAAGCTCTATAGCAATGCATGGCTACTAAAGAATCAACGACGTGATTCACAGCTCCTCCTACTGTAACCCAAGACTGGCTGGTACCAGCTGTTACCCAAACTCATCTGATTGTTTACTGCCGTCTTATAGAGGACTTAGGTCAAGCTCTATATAACTAGTGCCCCTGTGTAAGTAGGTGACAAAGATGCAAGATGAACCTCAGGAGATTACCACTAGGCACAACTGTACAATCTAACACTGTAATTGAAACTAATGCTTCACACCTTAAGTGGGTCAAAGAAGGATTGATGTCTAAAAGCACAGGAAACCACACAGCGTTCTCCACCATAAACATCATTCACAATCACCTTTATTGTTCTCCAAAAACATCTTTCTCCACAAAACAGCCTCTTTCCTTATCCAACTGGCATCATTCTTCACCCAAACTGCACCATTCTCCAACCAGACAGCACAATTCTTCACCCAAACTGCACCATTCTCCAACCAGACAGCACAATTCTTCACCCAAACTGCACCATTCTCCAACCAGACAGCACAATTCTTCACCCAAACTGCACCATTCTCCAACCAGACAGCACAATTCTTCACCCAAACTGCACCATTCTCCTAAACAGCACTTTAAACTACTACTAAACAGCTTCATTCTTCACCCACACAGCACTACTCAAATCTCAAATGACATAATTCTTCACCCAGCTGCACCATTCTCCATCTAGACAGCATAATTCTTCACCCAGCTGCACCATTCTCCAACCAGACAGCTAATATCCTCACCCAGCTACACCATTCTCCAACCAGACAGCTAATATCCTTACCCAGCTGCACCATTCTCCATCTAGACAGCATAATTCTTCACCCAGCTGCACCATTCTCCAACCAGACAGCTAATATCTTCACCCAGCTGCACCATTCTCCAACCAGACAGCTAATATCCTTACCCAGCTGCACCATTCTCCAACCAGACAGCTAATATCCTTACCCAGCTGCACCATTCTCCACCTAGACAGCATAATCCTTCACCCAACTGCACCATTCTCCAACCAGACAGCTAATATCTTCACCCAGCTGCACCATTCTCCATCTAGGCAGCATAATCCTTCACCCAACTGCACCGTTCTCCAACCAGACAGCTAATGTCTTCACCCAGCTCCACCATTCTCCATCAAGACAGCATAATTCTTCACCCAACTGCACCATTCTCCAACCAGACAGCTAATATCGTCACCCAGCTGCACCATTCTCCATCTAGGCAGCATAATTCTTCACCCAACTGCACCATTCTCCATCTAGACAGCATAATTCTTCACCCAACTGCACCATTCTCCAACCAGACAGCTAATATCTTCACCCAGCTGCACCATTCTCCATCTAGGCAGCATAATCCTTCACCCAACTGCACCATTCTCCACCCAGACAGCTAATATCTTCACCCAGCTCCACCATTCTCTATCAAGACAGCATAATTCAGCCAAACAGCATCACTCTGCACCAAAACAGGCTTTACCAAAAGCCTGATCCCCACAGTGGTTAACCTTTATGACAATATAAACAGGTTTGGTAAAAATACTGCTTTAAAAACTGTGGCCCTTAATCATTACCAGTGCATCAGTAGGAGAAACATATGGGGAGAAAAAAGGTAAATGACGTACCTGGGGGTGACTGTAGAGGACTTTAGGCAGACTGCAATCCAACAGCAGTCCCAGGATGGTGATATTTAAAGCATCTTCCTGTGAAATGAGTTGAAAAAAATGCATATCAGTCTAAGGTAGGTAGAAGTCACTACATGTGTACAGTTCCCTCAGATTTCACGGAAATTCCACTGTGAAATATTTTACTGATAGCATTAAAATATTGTTTGACGAGAGACTGCACGTTTAATAGGTCGTGAATTATTGACCACAAATTTCGCGAGCACTAGGCAAAACATTTAAATGAGAACACCACACACAAAGTTCTTCTGCACCTCCGTGACTGTTACCTGTTCTGTATTTGCACAGGATTCATTTCTACTAGCAGACGCAGAATGTTCACACTACAGTTAAACTCCTCTCATCATTTGACCATGATAAACATACAGTATTTATCTGTTCTGTTCTTAGGTGCCTGAAACGATTGCAGTGAGCAGAGACACTGCAGAGCTGCCGGAGTTGTGGCATGCTGAGCAAGGCTAATAAATTAATAACAACATGCAAACCCTGAGAGAGAGAAAAAAACTGCAGTATACGGACATGTATAAGTGGCAAAAGAGCTGGTCTAAAAGGAGTGGTGGGTGCTAACTGATGTTTTGAAACAGCATCTAACTTCCTGTGGCTCGTGTGCACCACAACACCACAGAGTCTAACACAGACAGACACTTCTGCATCGCACAACTGCTTGGTTTTGAAAATACATTCTGTGAAATGGTCTGTAAGTGACCCTTGTTAATGCCTGTCCACTGTTCCAGTTTGAATAACATGCAGGTTTGAGTCTATATTACGTACTTAGTTCATTGAACAGGACTTCACAATGTGTACAGCAGTTATTAGTTCAACAGCTATACATACACCACACTGTCTATATACACTTCCTATAACAAGGTAAAAGCTCACTGTGTACATCTGGTCATCTCCTTTTGTACACCACAACCATTACAAATAGAGGCAACGGCGCCTCTTATTTGTGCTTACTTTGTGCTTGGGCCCCACATTATTGCCACGTATGATGTAAGTCACTAAAGGTCTTTTATCTCTCATATCCACAGAAATCTGTGTTCTGCATCCATTTCAGAAGAACAATAAAAATACACATTAACCATTTTCGGACAACCGTTCACAAGTTAAATATTATTAAAGTAATATTTAGATATGTAAAGCTTCACCACTATTAAAATAAAAACACATTCATATTTTGTCATTTTTTGCATGATTAAAAAATAAACACTAGTACAACTTCCAAGTTAAAACAATTTTTTTGTTCTCCTTTGCAGTTAACAATCTGGAGAGGTTTTGTTCTGACAGCCGACATTCTCTCTGACAGCTCTCTGCTGGCAGTCGAATTTCATGAGAAACACATGCACATATTTAGCCTACAGCAGTTTAACCCCACCCACTGACAGAAGTTATACAAGGCCTTTAAACTTGCATGGCTTTCTGAATAACACACGATCGGATACATTACGCATCAGAAATTAAAACATGTATGCGTAGCAAAACACAGTAAAAACAGTGGGAACATGGAGCCACAATGTTGTAAATGCAAAATGCAGGACGGACAGGTCTGCATGATGGTCAAGCATTACCTGAGTTTGTGTCAGCTTAATGCTCTGAATGTGCGGGAATATTAACACACTGTGTTTCCTCTGTATGTCTTTTACTGAGTCAACACTTACACCAACACCAAATACCTGAGAGCGAGAGAGAGAAAGAGAGAGACAACAGACAGACAGACGATTATGAAATAGTCCACTGGTGTTTAAATACATATTGACTGCAGATGATACAGTATTACCTATCTACAGGGTTATGAGTCACTGCTGATCTTTTCACAGTAGCTCATAAGTGAGATGTAGCATTATTTGCATATGACCTACATGCAAAATTGAGGTTACTGAGCAGGACACTGTGCTATAATGCTGATGCTTACAAGCGGATAAGAGAAACTCCTAAGCTTTCATAAAGAGTTCCTGTTCAACCTACTACAACAGTTGATGGCAGCATTCAGTCCAATATTTAAGACACAGGTTGGTTAAAGCATAAACGACTAGTGAGTCTATGCATGCACTGGGTACACTATGATTAAACTGTTTCTATTTAAGCCTCACTAAATGAGGGACGCTAGCTTATTAGCTTACTATTAATATACAACAACAATGTCTTTTTGGTCAAGGTGAGGATCCCTGGCCATTTTCATCAAGTAGTAATACAGTACAACCTCTCACAACCAGAGCAAAGTGTGTCACAATCTCAGCTCATGTAGTTATACCAGTGTGAGTAGCTAGTCACATGTGTTAATAACTTGTTAATAATTTGGATCAGTTATACAGTAATAGTATGTGAAACTAATCAGTAATATAGAAACATTACCTCAATTTTTTCAGGAATACTACAGTAGTAGCTCAAAAAATAATTAATATAGTAGCAATAATTCAAAACAATCATGGCCTAATAAAGCGGGCTAAAGGAGCTAGGTAGCACACTAGTAACCTTAAGATCAAAAAACTAATTTTATACATCTTATATGAACAGAATACATCTGCTTTGTAGGATAAAACATCTGTTCATGTGTATACATTAGGATCAAGCTAATATAAATATACAGGCTGGTTCTCTCATGTTATTTTCGCTATATGATAATGCATCAACAATAGATTGCCATATTGCTCTTATTGTTTATTGTTATTGTTTATTTTCCACCACTCACTCTAGAGCATTCAGTGTACCCTAAAGCACTCTGTGCAGTGCTCACCTGGTATGTTATGACCCCGTGGGTTGATGTATTAATAAATAAAGAGTTTTCTACATTGCCCTCCTCTGTTGGGAGGAAAATGAGTTTAAAAGATGTCTTCCCTCTGGGTGGAATCACCTGCAACGGCACAGACAGCAAACACAACAGATTTCATTAGAAAAATCAACAATACAGTCAAACTAATGAAAAGGCAGAGATGTCCAAATAACTCGGGAGAGCAGACAGAGCTAAGCCTGGGTGAGTTCCTGCTCCTGAAACTTCTGAGGTTTCCCTCAGTTCCGCTTTTGGGTTTCATTCTGTCAAACACCACAAGTAAAACTTGTGCCATTTAACTGCATCTATTCATGACTATTAGAATTTATAAGAAATGATTATAAGAGAGCTCTATAAAGTCAAGCAAAAATCTCTGCTTATTTTCTAAAATAAAAATCCAGTGCCTCTCAAACTTTTGGGCACGCCAAGTGGTCCTACCAAAAGCCGAGTGGGGTAAGATCCATACTGTAGCAGCAACAATGGGTTAACATTTCAGGGCAGAAAAGGGGGAAAAAATGACAGAGAGAAAGAATGACAAAGTTCACTCACCCGTCTGTGGAAGGAAGGCATGTGAAAGTAAGAGCTGGACGTGTAGATGGACTGCAGGGTGACGGGCAGCTCTGAACTGGGGTTGTGGATATATATGGTTTCAGCTCGCGGGAGACCAACGGGCCTATACACACACAGACACACAAATACACCAGATTGGACCGGTCTTCACTAAATCCATACATCACTTTTGTGTTGCTGTCACTACTGACTTCAATAACCCACCATTCACTTTGACAATGAATCAATCATCGGAATTTTAATAAAGACCAAACCATCAAGGCAGACTAATAACTAACTATGCAGAGCCAAAGTAGCGCTGGGAATCTAATTCCATTCATTTGGACCAATGTAATTGTGTAACTGTTCTTTTTTTTTTTTGGCTAAGCATATGTACATTTACTGGCCTCAGGCTCGGTTGTTCAACATAGTGGTTGTGATATCATGTACACATGATGTGACATGCTTGCTAACCTCTGATTGGTGTAACTCCTCTACAGACCCTTCACTAGCTCTTTGAGATTACGTAAAAACTCCTCTAAAACAAACCCTTCACTGAAGCTAAAACACTTTGAGATATGCATACATTAGTTATCAGTTCACACGATAGCACTGCTGATTCATTAATCAACGTGTATATTTGATCAATGATCAGGTAAAGAAGTTCATACACGTGTGCACTCAATTTATGTTTTCAGTGCTTTGTTACTGTTACTGTACATACGCCTGTAGCGACCCGAAGCGACTTCGCACAGACCAGAAGAGCTGCACTGCCTCAGCACAAAGCCAGTGTGATCAGACGCTCCTGAAGAGATGAAAGGTAAAATCTCCCACCAGAGGAGAAGAGCAAAAGCCCAAGCCTGAGCTTCTACTGCAATGTTTGACTTTCACAGCTTTTCTGATGCTCGTGTGTGGTCAAATGGCAGCATCAAAGCTGAAGAGGTGTGGTGAGGATAAAAGGGGCCTGGCTCTATAACTGGGGGCTGCCCCAGGAGAGCCTCAGTCACGAGAATAAAACTACAAAGAGCTTCAAAACATCCCCAGCGAGACAATGCATGTTCACACTAGACAGACATCACCCCGAGTTCAGGTTTCCTTCAGCATAAGATGTCAAATTCTATTAACAAAAAATCTAAACCGTTTAACATGAGGTCAAAAGTGACAGACATCAACGAAGGCTTGAAAAAGCAGTTCACGGTCTTTCACCAGGAGGGGGAATATATACATACAGTAGAAAAGGAAACTGAGCTGCTTATGACATCATCACCTTCTGTCTTATTAAGACTGCTAAGCCTTTCTGAGCAGCTTTGTGTTTATGATTTTATGGCTAACTACAAGTATTCAATTATGATGTCAAAATCAACAAAGTCAAATCACAAAGTATTAGACATTAAATTACAACATCCTAAATAACAACTCCTTAATTAATGATGCCACAATCAACATGGCACCAGTATGGCACAACCCACAAACGTCCTAATTATGACCTCACCATTAACGTTTTACAAGCACTCAGATTATGAGGTAATAATTCATATAGCGAGCCTTCTAATTAGGTCACAATGAACAGTATCAAACATTCTCATTACGATGTTACAATCAACGATTCTGATTGTACGAGCACAACCAACAATAATGAACACTGTGAATAAGATGTCAACATCAACAATGTCCAACACTGTAAATGTCACACTCGCCAATATTAAACATTTTAATTACGTCGTCAAAATAAACAAAATCTAACATTCTAAATATGACATCAACAATATCAAAATTCTAATTATGATGTAATCCACTGCAACATTATTCTCATTTTGATGCCACACTTAACAATATATTTTCTGATATATATTCTGATTTCTGATATATATAAATATTCTGATTCTCATTCTAATTATGATGTCCCAATCAATATAAGTACAAAACTAAATCACCAATAACAATCACAGATTTGTAAAACATAACTGAAAATGTATCCAAAATATGTGAAAATATGAATACATTTATCCTCGTGACGAGATTTACTGTGACAGAAACATGTCACTGATAAACCAAAACTTGACAATACCATGTCGTTGTTTTTAGTTAATGCGACATCGTGAACAGAAAGTTTAGCAATAAGCTCAGAAGATCCAGCAAGGAGCTGCATCCACAACCACAAACAGCCACAACAGACCCACTCACAGACCCACCATTCTACACATAGTTCTAGATTTATGAGGCTATGTGTGTGTGCTCTTCTGGCTGGTAAACAGGCAGGAGCATGTGGCTGAGGAACTGGAAGATGATGAAATTAGCAGAGAGGAGAAATAAGGCTCTGCTTGTTTTCGTTCTTTCTCTCCATGTATCTCTCTAGGTGTCTCTGTCCTTGCTGATTTAGTTAGAGGCAGGAAACACAGCTCACACTCGGTTCCAACAGTTTCATAAACAGAACCGAGCCAGGGCCAGCTCTGTGCTCGCAAGCTTGCTTCAGAGTGTTTGCGCACCACAACAACATACTGCTGCACTGCTAAAAACAGCTTGCAACTCAATGCTGTCCAGGCCTGGGCCGGAGCCGCTTCGTTTGGGTAACCGTGCGGAAAATACGCACAGTAATCTGGTAAATCGTGTCGGACTATGGTGCAAACATCAGGAGTCGTCATTTTCACTTTATGCATGCCTATGGTATACCCACAGCAAGCCGTGGACCAGCTGGTACTGAAGCAAGGAGGAGTGTAATATTTTCCAAATACCAGCAATGTCCCACAGTCGCAGACACAAGTATGTGGGACGCAAGTAGGAGACAGACGACTCAAGTTGTCTTATTTGTCAACGTTCCACCTCCACCTTAAATGGAGCAGCAATTGCACGCAGAGATATGAAACATTAGCACTGTTTACCTGTGCTAGTGTAATGGAGCGATCTTAGCACATGCTTACCTACATAACTTTTTTTTTCTGTTGCTAAAATTGAAAAAAAAAAAAAACTCAAGAGTAAAAACTGGCCAAGCATGGTGTGGGTACAGCTGCTGGTTTACTTGTAAAGCCTGAAAGACTAATTTCAAGGTGTTAAACGAGTTTTTCGAATCTTGTCCTGCATGTTTAGTTATTATGGCATGCACAAGATCAATAGGAAGCTCCGGAACAATGTTCAGACCTTGCATGTGCAAAATCAACATTATACTGAAGACACCAGTAGATGATTCATTAACACTGTCAGAAGAGTTGTCTTTGAATACTTGACCGCAATCATCAAATTCATCTGCTCTGTGAAGCCAAAGTCAAAATGTCCTAAATGCTAAACAAGTAATTACAAGGAATTTCCACCAGAGAGCTAGTGCTGCTTTAAATCTGGGATTACTAATGCATTGTGTATGTGGCTAAATTTCATAATGCATATCAGGCATCATAAAAATTATGTATGTTATGTATCTGATATATCGGTCACCCCTATAGCAGTAGCATGAGAGGATCCAACCCCAGCAGGGTGAGAAGGCTTTTCAGGATGTTTGTGAAGCCCATAGGGAAACTTCATACTGACCCCTCACTGACCCCTCCCTAAAAACCCTGAAAAAAATGAGGTAGGGCCATATTTGGTCATCTCCATCAACTCAGCAACTGCTGTGAGCATGCCCCTCTCCAACCCTCCCAAGCTCCCTCCAGTGTATAGCAGGACAAAGGTCATGCTGATATCAGGCAGTGTAGTATTCTGCCTTTTTTTTTTTTTTTTTAGCAAAATGCTCCACAGGGTAAGAACAATCTGACTTTCCTGTCTCTGGGTGACACTAAAGCTCCTTCCGGGTTTTTTCATTTTCATTCCTTCAACTGAGAGCTACTGCCAGACAGAAAGAGCATCCATATAAAAAAAAAAAAACAAAAAAAGAAAGAAAGAAAAAAAAGAAAACTAGTCTGTGCATCAGGAGCTTCAAGAAATGGGTTACTATTGCCCAACAAGCTCAAGATCACTTGGTGCAAACGCTGGCTGGAGTGGTGTAAAGCACGATGCCACTGGACTCAGGAGCAGTGAAAACATGTTTTGTGGAATGATGAATTGCGCTTTGTTATCTGGCAGTGTGATAGGCATATCTGGGTTTGGCAATTGCATAGTACCAACAGTAAAGTTTGATTGACACAATTAACGTTTTACAATTACACACAATTAATACCTAGCTGTGTATTACAGATTACATCATGGAAACTTATAAAAACATCCTTAAAAATGTGCTTTGAACATCATAAAGAAATAATCATGTTGTAGGTGTATAGAGATATAATTATAATAAACATTCCCTGCATAAAAGTGTTTAAATTAGTGTCCGTCAAAAACAAACCAGAAACAATGAGTTAGATTTTTAATAAGCCTGGTGTTGTAGTTGTGGAGTAGTTGTAAACTGTAGTCACTTACTGTGTTCCAAAGTCCAGCACCGACGGCTGGAAGCGGAGGGGTCTCCCACTGTCCCTCACATAAAAAGAGGAACTGAAAGGTAAAGAGGAAATCATATCAGCATTTATATCTTAGTTTAGATGCTACACAGAAACCCTAACAACGTTCATGATTCCTGAACGCATACTGACAGTGGGTGTGGCTTAAAGTAAACAGGTCTGAGGAGCTGAAATGGGCTTATTTACATAGCAGCCACAGAGATGTTCAGAAATCTTAAACGCAATGACATTTATCAGAGACATACTGTATGTAATTTAGGCAGCCAATCAATGCAGACTTTTGAGCCAACCTGTGCAGACCACCTGAACTCTGGTATTGAATGACAATGTTTTCTCTTACAGAAACTACTTTTCTCAGCTGCCTGAAACACCCTGCTGGCATTCCAGCCCTATTCCTTTTAACAAGACGACGAAATGTTGTAACACAATCCTTATTGCCTAACTAGCTTAGCACGCTGACACGAGCTGGGATATACAGGAACAGGAGGTCACCGGAGACGACACAGCCCTTCAGACAGATGAACACAGATGGACAGTATGAGAAATATAATGTTTTATAAACAGGTCTGAAGTACACATGAATGTATTTATGTATGCATGCAGCATCATAACAGAGCCGAATGTGTGTGATCTCGTCACTGTAACTGCAAACTGTATTTAATCTTTGGACACTGAACTCAAACAAAAACTTTCTTCTGGTGACTAGACTGTGAGATAAGGATGGACTTAATCGTTTAATCACATCACTCCACATGTGCTGCATTCACACGCACACGCCCCCTCACAGATTTTTACCAAGTCAAACAGGAGGGAAGCAAGCTGCATCTTTAACAACAGTGCACACTCAAGGCGTCACATGGATTAACTGCATTATAGAATCAGCACTCTTTATGAAGCACAATTAAGTACTGATAAGATACACCAGGTATACTGTAACTTCAAATCATACTGAGCTTCCTCAAAGGGGAGGTTTGGAAAGGGTCAAACAAAAATGCATTCACATCCATAAAAAAAAAAACTACTTGTTTATTATTGTTATTATTATTATTTCTATTATGAATAAAAATGTAATATTAGTGTTTTTATCTAAACAAATAAATACTGAGTGTCTAAATAAACAGCTCCCCCCACCTGTAAGTTAAAGTCAGCAAATAAACAGAAATAAACTGAGAAGTGCAGGATTTACACATACTCTTTCTTCACTGTGCTCTAATGCTCTAATGTTGCACTCATAATGACCTTTTCTCCTCTATAGGAATGAGCACTGGGCTGGGGTTGCCAGGTAATGGTTTACTTGCTCTATGTCTGTGTATTAATCTCTAGGTACCAGCACTGGCCCCTGTTCGGACAGTGTCTGAGCTCGTGGTGAGTTTTAGGCTCTAAACTTCCTACTAGATGGAATATTATCCAAAAGAACACTAAGCACGGTTGTAAGTCGCTCTGGATAAGAGCGTCTGCTAAATGCCTTAAATATAAATGTAATGCTCTATTGCTTTCACACACAAAACAAAGAAGGTCAAGTAAATAAGCCTTAAAGGTTGTATGGCGCACACTTGCCAAAAAGCTCTGCTCTGCCTCGGCACAGCACTCTCTAGTAGTTGCCTTGTTTTGGTTTAGTTTTTGTGTGTTGGGTTACTGTCCGCTAGTTCTGTGTATATCGTTACTGTACTAGAGTAACCAACTGGTGAAACCAAATTCCTTGTGTGTATCAACATACTCGGCCAATAAACCTGACTCTGAAACTTCTGATTGAATGTTTGTAGTAACACTGTGCGTCATGAACAGTGGGCAGCATGAATGAAATTCAAATAAATTAAACTGTTTACTCTCCAGTGTGCAATTTATAACATTTCAACCTCTACTATTCACATCAGCGCTGAAAAACAATTAGTAATATGACCAGCGATTACAAACATTTGAAAGAAACAAAATCATGCTGTAATTTTACAGCTCGTGGTTACCCGACTCATGGTACACAGAACCAAAGAAAGAAAGATAATGCCAAGTGCAGACTGCAAAATCTCGACCTCCGTCAGGTTTGTGTTTGTAAGCAGAAGAGGTAATATTTTATGGCGGTCTGAACGTGACTGCCAGTTATTAAGTCGTGTGTGCACTCTTCTTAGCAAATAATAAAAATAAGGGTTAAACTGTGGAGCTCATTCATTCCTGCCGAGGCCGGGTGGAGGTGTGGCGGATCACACTCCAGCTACAGAAATGCTGCAGGACATCACAAGCACAAACAAACACAGCAAAGCACGCTTCATTAATCACAACATTCGAGGCTCCACCCATACAAAACCAGGCAAGAGAAAGACTAGGGCCTCTCCCACTTTTTAAAGCCTGTGCACCTCCGAAACTAATGCAAATTCAAGCCTGAAATTTTACACACTATCAATTACACATAATGACTGTATTTCCTGAAGGCATTAAAAGCCCATATCAGCTGCTAAATGTAGCGTTCACTGTACAGTCCGTATATGGGTTGGAAAAACAGCAGGTTTTGAATTTACTGGTTTTACTCATTTCTACATGACCACTTTTCTGTCTGCATCCCCTAGAACTGAACAGACGGTGCCTTTAAGACTGATAAACCATCACTATCAAAAGGAAACGCATACATCTCCCTTTTTTCTCACCTTTACCTTTTTTCCTTCTTTTGTGCACAACAGCTGTCCTTTACATTGTTTGAAAACTTACTGTCAAATTGATCAACAGCAATGCTCCAGAAATGCCTGGAGTAAAATCTCTTTCTATTAACTTACACTGGAAGCAAAGAACATGATTTCCCTCTACTGTAAACGTCTGATTTTGAAGATGCACGTTTTTCTTTGGACAGTGCAAATACCTACAAAGCCTCTGCTCTGGGTTCTTGGTTTATAAAAGCAGCAGGGATGCAAAGACGTTGGTTTAATGACATCACAAAAACACTGAAGTAAAAATGGGCAGTTTTTAAAACTTCATTTTTAAAGAGCAGTAACTGAAACAGCCTGTTTAATTCTACACCACAAAAACAGATGGAAAACAGACACGGAGAAACAAACACAAAAACGCATGGGTCCTTTAAACAGGTCATGTGTTGGCTTTTGGCCAAACAGTAAAACAGTTCCATTGCTTGCTTCTGTTCATTCGTCCATTTCATTTCTGAAATTTGGAGTGCTGTGGTGAGTCTGGGGGATTTTGGCGACTGTAACTGTGCTCACTCTGCGGTAACACATTCCACACACAACAAAAGATCACAGAGTAGGAACACACAGCACTGAGACAGGAAACTGTTAACAGGAAGTCAGAGCGGCATCAAGCACGACTCGTTACTATCAGATCAATACTTAATGAACACAGAGACCACAGCTGTTAACGTTCCGTATCAGACAGCACAGGTGTGGAACCAAAACACTAACATGCTAGCATAACAGCACCAACACAGCATCTAAACTCATCTACTGCTCCATCCATCCACACTGTACCCAAGACATCCATGTCAGCACCTGGAGACAAAATCTTCACCACCACACCATCTACTGCGACTATGACTATCCACACTGTATCAAAGTAGTAGATCATAGGCTGCTGGTAGAAGTAGTAGTACACCAGTACCAGGTAGTAGTAGTACGGCTAGTGGTAGTACTAGTAGTAGTAATACTAGTAATGATCAAAGTAGTAGTAGTAGTAGGCAGTGGTAGTAGTAGTAGAAAGCAGTAGCAGTAATAGGTAGTAGGTAGTAGTAGTAGGCAGTAGTAGTAGGCGGTGATAGTAGGCAGTAGTAGTAGGCGGTAGTAGTAGAAGGCAGCCGTAGTAGGTAGTAGTAGAAGATAGTAGTAGTAGGTAGTAATAGTAGTAGTAGTAGTAGTAGTAGAAGGCAGTAGTAGTAGTAGTAATAGTAGTAGTAGGTAGTAGTAGAAGGCAGCCGTAGTAGGTAGTAGTAGAAGATAGTAGTAGTAGTAGTAATAGTAGTAGTAGTAGTAGTAGTAGTAGTAATAGGTAGTAGTAGTAGTAGAAGGCAGTAGTAGTAGTAATAGTAGTAATAGTAGTAATTGGTAGTAGTAGTAGTAGGTAGTAGTAGTAGTAATAGTAGTAGTAGTAGTAATAGGTAGTAGTAGTAGTAGAAGGCAGTAGTAGTAGTAATAGTAGTAGTAGTAGTAATAGTAGTAATTGGTAGTAGTAGTAGTAGTAGTAGTAGGTAGTAGTAGTAGTAGTAGTAGTAGTAGTAGTAGAAGGCAGTAGTAGTAGTAATAGTAGTAGTAGTAGTAGTAATAGTAGTAATTGGTAGTAGTAGTAGTAGTAGTAGTAGGTAGTAGTAGTAGTAATAGTAGTAGTAGTAATAGTAGTAGTAATAGTAGTAGTAGTAGTAGTAGTAGTAGTAGTAGTAGTAGTAGTAGTAGTAGTAGTAGTAGTAGTAGTAGTAGTAGTAGTAGTAGTAGTAATAGTAGTAGTAGTAGTAGTAGTAGTAGTAATAGTAGTAGTAGTAGTAGTAGTAGTAGTAGGTAGTACTGAGGAGTAGTGTGGAGGAAGAAGAAGAAGACTAATTAATTTATGTAATATCATTATGTAATATATTCACCGTAAGTATGTAGGGTGCTGTTCAGACTTCTCAGGTGGGGCTGGATAAGTTGCATAAGTGCATCTGTGTACATGACTCAGACCTATTCACACTAGTAGGAGGATCCTCTTACGAGTACCTCTCTGTTACAAACCATGTAACACAGAAAGTGTTGTGACTTACTGATCTAATATCACAAGACAAGATATAACAAATAAAACCACGAGCCCCGACACAACAGAGCACAGCAAGCATGATGCAGTACGTCTGAAGGCTACGGTTTGTCATAAACTCAGATGTGACCTTTTACTCTTATGACACTTGTTTACATCTTGTGGTTGGATGTTAAATATGTCAGTGTGGATGTAAAGCAAACCAGCACTGAAATGTGGAAAATGTTTTTTTCCTGTTTTCCTGTCCACAATATAAGTACATATGCAGTCTACAGTAAGACACAAATTTGACATTTCAAACGTTATTTTTTCCACTGCCTTCTGGCATGGTTCATTAAATGAAGATCAATAGATACTCATAGATGCTAAACTTATACTTACTAATATACTTTATTTTTAGTGTTTTGAGCAATATTTACATGCCAATTAGAAAATATGACATATTAAAGACTATACTGTAAGACTTGCATGAGAAAATCATGAGGCAACGTTTCCTGACAGTGGGGCAAGTTGTTCCTTTTAAAGCAGCTCTGTTTGAGCTTTACAGTCAGAACAGTCTGCTGTTCCAGTTTATTTTCTCTTATTCCTCTGACAGGTTTATACACCATCACCGTCCTGTACTTGGCCAACCACGGTGTGATTTAGCTTTACAGGTGAAGCACACTGCTCTGCAGAAGGGGCCTCTCCCATTTATCTCCTTACCTCAATCTAAAGTTCAGTCCATATCATACAGACGAGTTGCTCACCACTAGAAGTGAAGGGGCACTCCGGTCATTTGATCAGAGCGAGGCCTCTGAGCAGGAATGAGGGAGGCTGGAACGTAAAGCTGTGGAGTGAGTGTGCATATACCCCTCTAACTCTGCATGAGTGATGAAAACCGAGCAAGTCTTGTTGACGCATGGCTGATACAGCTGCTCCCCGCTGCAGATAAGACTGACTAACACCCTCAGTGCTAGATATATGTGCACTTAAACAGCTCCTAGGGCTCTAACCACAATGTCTGACGCCCAGCCCTACAATTCTAATCAAAATTGAAACAACAACAACAAATATAATACTACTAATAATAAGAAGAAGAAGAAGAAGAAGAAGATTATTTTCTGGCTCCACCCACAAAAACCAAGGGTGCTTGTGGTTCTACAGATAAGTCACAACACGTGAAACATGACACAGGCTCACTCAGACTGAAGCCAACCTGAATAACGGTTTACTCACAATCAAACAGAAGCAGTTAACAACAAGCTCAGACTTGAACAACACTTTCAAAAAAAAAAAAAGAATTTCTTTAGAACTACCAGCACATCTGAAAATAACTGTGCTTTCCATGCATAGAAATTTTCACTGGAACCTCCAAAACTACTGAATTTAAAACAAAGAAGGTGTTTACACTGCAAAAGCCTTACAACTAGCCAATAAGGCATTTCTGAGACTAAATGCCACCTCATAAGCAGGTGGTCTACAAAAGAAACTCCTAACATCTATTTGCAAGACCTGGGATACCACCAAAACGGGCACCATCAGATAAACGGCACTTGGGTACTATGGGTCTGAAAGGATGCGTAGCCACCTGTAGTCCAGAGCTTAACAGCACTGAATGTTACTTGGCTGATGAAAGGCAGCAAGTCTAAACAATTCAGACTGGACTTTGGAGGTGCAGAAAAGCACCTGTTGACCATTTTTTTCAGACACTGAAAAGTTCATTTCAATGGTGGTGGAAATGAAAACAGGTGTAATCTCTGACCTGTGTATACACTGTGTATAAAATAAAGGTTGTCCCAGTAATAATAATAATAATAATAGCAATAATAATTACTAACAAGGTTGACGTGTAGTATGAAATCGACAGGGTGCCTCACTGGAGGCATCACTCCTTTAAAGAACAACATTCATTTATTTGTATAAATAAAATCAGAGGGTCCTGAAACACCAACTTGGATCCTTTGGTCACTGTTTATTTATTATGTCCACCAGTTGATACGGTCAAGCAGTCTCAGCAACCCAGACATAGAACTGGCTGAAATTTAATTGTCTACTATGTCCTATCATAAAAAACTTTTTTTTATTTATTAAAGAGAAATACATATTTACATGTAAATTATATATACAAGATAACTAACACAGAAGTCCTAGTCTCCGGTAATGGAACACTTTATTAGTATTAGAGAGGCTAATATGCTACAACAAAAGAGTCGTGACTCTTGACCGCTACACTCCAACCATCAGCTGATCTACAGTGTTTGTGTAACCTACGGTATCAGGTCAGCTAACACACATACTGAAATCACATGCATCAAGAGCTGTGGACACATCGGAGCGCCTGGTAGTGAAAGGTCAAAAGCAGGTCAAACTAACTCTCAGGACAAGGCTAGTGTAGCCTCTACTAGCAAAAAGGCTAGCCAGTAAAGCTCATGTTCTACAGGCAAAATCAATACGCAAATCCGGCAGCAGATATCATTATTTAGTGAGACGTTTTCAGTGTATTCTGATTTAGTAATACATAGTCAGGTTCATATTCCACCGCTAGCCCAGGGGCTAGCTACTTCACTGCTTGGCAAGAACCAATCAACTTCATTCTTAAGCATGCCTTCAGAGAGCATGCTTTCCTCCTCTACAGCACCAGTGCTGTCGTGCCTGCATAGGTTATAACTTGTATGTAATAACTTAGCATTTGAAGTCACATGGTGCATGGAAGATATTTTGGACAAACAGAACCAGGCATCAGTCACATGATCTGGATCTTCTACTGACAGTAAAAGCTAAAATAAATGATTGTTTCAGGCTCTAACGAAAGTAAACACAGTAACAGAATGCTTGACTCGTATCAATGCCAAATTCCTGACCGATCAAGAACAGTAATGTGTTTTTCGTTGCACTTTATTTAATGCGGGGTGAACACAACCTAACCAAATGAATAAGACACAATGTAACGAAAACCCAAAATCGTGTTTCCACATACTTGTAGGAGTACATGATCAAACGAAATGAAGGAAATAACTATGACAAATTAAAAAATGAAGAAATGTAAAAAAAAAAAAAAGAAATTTTGCTCAGAACTGATGACTTGACATATGTTCTTATTGATTTACTTCTAACTGGGTAAACTGAGCTAGCCTACAGCCTTAATTTTACTGAGGGTGCATATAGCTTCTCAACTAAATGAACCTCCAAATGAACATCCAACAAGAATAATGGCAGCCAAATGAATGCTTCTCAACGTGTAAACACTGTTTGCCCTTTTAATACTTTCAGTACTTAATACAACACTGACCCATTAACTGCTAAATTTATTACAACAGCAATAAATCTAGTCATATTGCAATACTCATTCATGCTGATACTACAACCAGAGCCTAGGCACAAGCACACAAAGCCAAAGTGGCTCTAAAAGCTCCACTTCTACATGATCAAAACAGAATCAGCATTTGGAGGAGTATCAGCCGCTCATTTCACAAAGCAGAATTTCAGTCCAAACTGTCCAGGTCTGTCCAATAGGAAGGACCGGTTCCTCTTCTCTATTGGAGAAGCTTGACTTCAGACTTACTAAAACATAAACTCCAGCTTTATGGAAAACCCCCAGCTCCTTTTCTCAGAATACAGAGGTGTCTATGTGGGCTACAACGGAGTGAGGTCTTTGCTGGAACATGTTGAGAACAGCTGGAGGGCAGAAAGTGAGTATGAAGCACACAGACACCCTCAGCACGATGACAAATAGAAATGAATACAGAAGTGAAAGGGGCAGGTCACTATAAGGCATTAATACAACATCAATGCTGAGTCTAACTGATGGTCTTGCCCTTTCACATGCTGTGAAAGCTGAAGAGACGACACTCAACAACAGCAGAAGCAATATCAGACGGCTGATCTCTCTCTCTCTCTCTCTCTCGCTCTCTCTCTTTGCCCGTGCTGCCAACTACATCATATATGTACGTACACACACACACACACACACACACACACACACACACACACACACATACATACATATACTTTTTACTTTAAACAATAATTTCATTCATTTCATAAGGAAATAAAAAACATACTCTATGTTCTACAGATGTTGATGATCTACACTACATACACGCACACAGCTGGTCTGAACAGAGTACAGAACGCTTGTTTCCGCTCCACGCTCAAACAGGAAATGGCGGGTAATTTAAATAATGCAGAAGTAGTGCAGAAGCTGCCAACTACCATTTAAACACGCTTAGAATTAAAGCTGTTAACCTATATAAAGACGAAGTAGAATATTTTAGAACCTATTTTATAAAACATTTCTGAATTTCTTAAAATTCTTTATATGTCTTTACTTTAATGGCAGGGTGCATCTGCACTGGAATGAACTCAATACGAGTACTCATCATCAAAAGAATAGTTGCATATACTCACACACACTCACACACACTCACACACACTCACACACACTCACACACACTCACACACACTCACACACACGTTTTACTCTACAAGTCCACAGCTGTTCCAAGTAACTTTCTAAGTTAGGCTTTGTTTACTTTTTTTCCTCTGCCTTTGCTGTTTGTTTTGCGTGCACTTAGCTACCGTCATGCCGTAGTGCTGTACCCCCTTCAATACAAATTTGTTCAAGCACTGGCATCTTAGCTTGTGCTCTTCTGCTTGGTTGATGACCTGGCACTTCCCAGACGTAAACCTGATTCTGTCTTTCAAAAAGCTACATACATGTCCACTGAGTCACCAGTGGGTCCCGCAGCCAGCTGACATATTTGATGAACTCATCAAAATTGTACTTGGACATTGTTTTGACTTTCCAAGTACACTAGCTCAGCTCCTCTGGCACGTCTGTGTTTTAGGAATTCGCCCAGCTCTGTGTCTGATGGTCAAGCGTGGTAAAGAGGATAAAAATGGCTCTGGTTTTTCCACAACGGTTGCCTCACCTTTCACCTACACAGTATGTACGATCTTCCTGACTTCTTCCTTCATGATTTGTTATGATGTGCTGAAAATCTGGAAGCTTGTTAGCAAGGCTAGCCTTGTCAGCATGTCCCTTAACTAAACAAGCATGCATCGAATATTAGACAGGTCTTGGCTCATCAGCTGCATCTGGCGTAAGTGATAAACCATGTTCGTTTGTTTTTCCTTTTTTAAATGTTCATTTTAACGTCCTATAATAATCTTCTACCTCCGACACAACTGGACATCAAACTTGTGTTGGCTAGATTTGAGTGGAAAAGCTGGGTAAATCTGACTCTTGGCTGGACCACGGTTTTAAGAATAAAGGCTTTTTGGTTTAGGTAAACCAGTGTTTAGAGAATGTTTGTTTGAGGTTGGGCCGAGCAGCAGTTTGCATACAGTTTCCATGGTCACTGGTGTCTGCCCAACACAGTGGTGAGTAAAAACATGGTGTCAATTTGTTAGAACACAAATGCCTGAAACACACACAAACAACCACCAGTGTGAGAAATCCAGACTCCAGAATCAGACACAAAGACGCGTTTCTTTTATGCTTAATCGATCAAAGATTATGCATCTACTAACTAATCTAAAGTTTCTTAAGGTCAAAGTGATCGCCTGGCTTAAATGTGCAGATCACCTAGCCTAGGTGTGTTGATCACCTGACTCTGGCGAGAGAGACTACCTAGCTCATGCTGTGATGGATAGGGTAGGCGCTGGATTGGGGCTGGATGGGGCATTTTTTCGAATACGCAGATTAGCCTTTAATGAAACTCTTAGCAATGGCATAAAATCTATTTGGACTGAACAGCAGCAACAGAGTAGATCTACAGATGTGCCTCTGCACTGGAAAAGAACGAGGGAGGTGGTAGTGAGGGAATGTGTGAGAAAGAGAGGGTGAGTGCAGTGTTGCTGCTATTTGTGGGTTTGGCACAGAGCAGAGAGAGCTATGAGAGGACGTAACACAGCAGGAGGGAGAGAGTGAGAGAGCGAGAGAGCAAGAGAGGAGAGTGGCAATCCATAAATTGAAAATAAAAAGAAGATACAGTGCATGGTCAAATGTGGACAGACAGGCAATCAGACAGACAGCTAAGGGCATCAGTAGTCCAATGATGGAGTAGTCCAGCTAGATTCAGTGCAGCTCAAAATGTGAAATAGCTTTTGCTATTGCTAATAGATAGACAGATTAAAGTGGTCTACTCGCTTACAGGACTTATTACTTCATTTAATACAAATATTGTTTAATGTTTTTATTTTCAGAGTTTAACAGCATTTAACACTAAAACACTAAAACAAGTTGTGCTTTACAGCGTCCCAATCTACCACACTAGCCACAAGCTAATCACAACACAATCATTTTGATACAACTGTTATATGCAATTTGTTTGTGGGGACAGATTTTTGAAAGTGCTGACATCATGCCACTAACTTTTGCATGCCTGTAGTCTCTTTTCAAACCTGCAGAACTATATGGCTGGTAGTTTGAGTGGGCTCGGTAATCTGAAGGATGATCTGTGAGTATACAATTTCATTTCCATTACACTGCAGTGCCAATGTACCTGTTCTCATAAACAGGACATCAGTTTGATTAGTTTCACAGCTCTACACTTTGCACAGACAGCTCACAAAGTTCTTCTTGTCAGACATCATGACATCTGACCACTGTATGGGGTAGTATCACTGCTACTCGGCCCTAATGCTAACGTGAGTGTAGATAGAGAAAAATGATTGCATGCTTAAAAACATTTGTGTAGACGAGGCCTCAGAAAAGTGTACTGTTTATCTTGATACGTTTTTCATAACAACAACAACAACAACAACAACAACAACCACAACAACTATTAAAATGCATTGTATTTTATTGTATTACCAAATAGTCAGTACCACTTTAAAATAAGGCTATCTTTATAAAGGATTTAGAAATGGTTTACTAATAGGTTACTATTGGTTATTAGTTAGGTCATAAACACTTTACAAATGATTAATAAGCAGTTATAACAAATTATTGAAAAGAGCTCCTCCATATGATGCACATGAACATGTATTGAAGCTGACAGGGTTATGTGGACTGATGGAAAAGACAAAGCAAAATTAGTAAACATCAGAATCTGAGCTTTAACAGTATAAAAGCATATGTGTTCTCTGTTAGGCTTATAACATGTCACTGCTGCCCATCTTATTTATGTATTGTAGCTGCTTATTAATGATTTTACAGGGCTCTAGACTAACTTTTTGAACTGGTTGCACTGGTGCGCCTAACACTTTTTCTTAGGTGCACCAGCACCAAAGTTAGGTGCACCCTAATTTTCAACTGCATCACATTCAGAACAGCAGTTTTACATGTTCACTTTTTCTTTTCTTTTTTTAAATCGCTGTCCATATAGGCAATATTGACTTGTAAATGATTAACTAACAATGTGGTCAACATAAAGTGCTTTATTTGAAGCACAATTCTACAGTAAAGGTAACACTTGGGTAGGGCATTTGTCGGGCATGTAATGTGTTTGATAGATGCATTGTGCTTTTTCAGCGTTTCAATTCGAAATGTATTAGAACCAGTCACAAACGCACTACTGCCGGCCATGGTCTTCCCACACTCCTCACAGTCAGTGCAGGCTGTGACGCGGAGTCGATCGTATGAGGCTAGTTATCTGATGCCGTCTCCGGACCAGGGCTTGACATAACCAACGCTCTGACACGGAGCCATCAGCCTCCCAGGTTAACAATTTTCGAACGGACCAGGCCTGAACTTAACATTCTTAACCAAAATGTTGTAAATCATTCTTTTCGCCGTCTCGCGTCATCCGCAGCTACACCCGCTCTGTTTATCTGACGGGCTAGGCTACTCAGCGCTCTGTCTGACTGCTAGTGTTGTCGTTCGCGAACGATTCGTTCGAATGAACGAATCATTTGAGTAAACATAATGAACCGAATCACTTCCTCAGCTGATTCGACTCAGCAGCGACCGTGCAGGCCGGCAGCGGAACTGCTGTGTGGTCTGTGAATCACTGAATCACCCGCGAATCTGGTGGCGGAGACTCTCATTGCGAGGGAACTGTGCTTGCTCAGTAATTCGTTCACTGAACTGAGGGCTCCCGTTCACTCACTGATTCGTTCACTGAACTGAGGGCTCTCGTTCACTCACTGATTCGTTTACTGAACGTACTATCACTCAGTGCTGACGGCGCTCCGGGGTCCCGCCCTTCGCTATCTCTGATTGGTTTAGACCACGAAATGGGCCTAATGTGTATCTATTTTAAACCACAGGGAGACTTTCAGAGTCGCGAAGACTCTTCTTTTTTCCCCTATCGAACGGCTGGTCGCACTGGTGCGAGCTCAGATTTTTTTTGGTCGCACAATTGAGAAATTAGGTCGCATGTCGCACTCTAGAGCCCTGTTTTAATGTGTTTATGGCCTCATTATTAACCATTAGTAAACTCATTTTAAACCATCCATAAACACTTTATAAAGATAGCCTTATTTTTAAGTGGTACCAAATAGTCTAACTCTAAGATGACAGCAAAAATGAGGAATTATAAACAAAACATTAAAAATCTCTTTACAGTGTTTAATATTATGTAATAATACATGTTAACGATACAAACTAAGAGTCAGACTAAAGGTGGGAGATATGGGCAGGGCTTATGCTACAGAGATACCCACACTCAAATGACTTGGCTTTTGTCCTAAAGTGGTTATACATTCTAGAGGTGGTAATCTTTGGAGTTTAGAGGTTAGAGAATGAAGCAGCAAGACCTGAAAGGTTCTACGGAAGAGCTACAACTCAGAAGAACTGTGCTTTGGAGACTCAAGAACACTTGAACACATTGTATATGAAGAAAATCATTTAGATCTTTGCCACAGAACCAAAATAGCATCTAACCAGAGAGGGTGCGTGTCATTACAGCCCTGCTAAACAGATTAATCAACAAGAATTATCTGACTTGCTGTCAGTATATCTGAGCACGCTGAGCCTTGGGTAAAATACAGTCAGTACGGGCCGTGGGCCTAGATCTGAGCTCTGTGTACTGCATGTTCACTGCTGGCAAACCCCAAAATGTGCAGGAAGAACATTACAGGCAGATATTAGCGCTCTGCTTTATTTAGCTGCAGCTGTTGTACAGCACACAAAAAGAGTTACACTGCACAGTAACAGAGCACAATCCTGCAGCCAGAGCCTCACTACACTACAACCCAGCACTACTGTTACTACTCTACCACAAAAGTCCGCAGTCATGGCGAGTGGACACTTTGATGTACCCTAGCTTGGAATATTCACTCATGTGCACAAGTTTGACAGTTCCTGGTCAAGTTCCATTTGTGGTTGCTTTGTGTTAGTGGGTGAAAATATAAGCTGACAGCTGCACATTTTACTGCACAATTACTGTTCACTGTTATGTAATCGCATGTTCAGATGATTTATTTTTACAATGATATTGAGTTACTTTCTTTTGCTTCCTCAAGATCCTGAAATATTCAGGCCCTCATCATGGCAAAGCAAATTTATATTATATATTAAAATATTATGTTAAAATGATCATGATATAACTTTATTAAAATGCAATAATGGAAAATAACTTGAGAAAGCAACTGAAAATAACATACACACATACAGAATTGTCCATGATGTTTTGGTGTATACACATCTTGAGTGTTTTCCATTTGTCGATCAGTTACGGCTAATTTTATATGCTTTCCCTCCAGTATGTTAAAATAGCAATATTTAAGATATTTAAATATTTAAGTCATTGGTTTACTGAGCGCCAGAGATATTTACTGAATGCGGCCCATCCTGCCTGTAACGAAGCTGATATAAAAGCAGGTGAGCTCAAAAAGTGATGGCAAACACCAAAAAAATCTGAACAGTCTGAGATAAAAACTCTGTGTTATTATTAGTGCAGGGGGAAGCTCACAGTGTTCTCTTGAGAAACAATCAGATTGCCTTAATTACCATGTCCCACGCTCACACTTCCTTTTTGTGAAATCACTTCCTGTGAAATGGAGGCTAACCTAAGGTTTGGGGGGAGGGGGGTACTGGGCTGCTTATGCATAACAGCAGGGAAGACGCTGCACTAACATAATGAAAGTGCTCTTACGGTAAAGACCTGAAGAGCTTACAGGAAGTGTTCAAACAGTGTGTAGCTTCTTCATTCTAAAACCAAAACCAGCCAACACATGCAGAATACACTGCCTTTAAAGCAATACATACAATCAAATGCTATTCATTTCCCTATTATCCCAAATCCGTGATATTCCCCGCAGTGACTGTTAGAGCTAGTCGTTCAGTTTGAGCCATAAATGTCAAAACTCACCTCCACAATAATGCTAATTTATGGTTGTTCCCCAACGCTTATAAAAAGCTATTCTGTAGTTTTTAGCTATGCTAATGATAATGGTGGTGTGTTGGGAAACTGTGTAAATCGCAATCGCACACCACAATGTGCCTTCACAAGCCTTACTCTGAACCTGCAGACTTTTTTTTCCAGATTTGTTTATATCCTAGATGAAACTGACAGATCAGGTTTTGCCAAAGCCAAGATCAACAGCCTTTCAAACATAGTTCTCACTACAGGTACTGGGGATTGGGGCATGAGCTAGTGTAGTTTACCAACACTACACCACACTAGAACCACAATTAAAATTTAAGAATACTGGATGAGTAGTGTTCATTTTTAAACAACACTTCTTCATTTAAATCATCAGAAGCTTTTTTGTAGTCTAAAATTCTAAATCTTTGCTCCCAAATTACGATAAAATACTCTGAATATGCTGTAACGTGAAACAGGCCAAATATGTAGCAGCAAGTCTAGTCAAGTCTTAAATTACACACTATGAGTTTTTTTCCAGCTTCAGTATTAGCAGTTGTGAAGTGATCTGGGTTTTAATAGACTAAAGATAATTAGCTTAGCAGGAAAACGAGCGCTAAGAGGGACTAATAAGCTCCTAGGCTGTGAGAAGATGTAAGCACTCATGAAATATGTAAGACTGGTCAGATTCCTGGCACGTTTCTGGCAGTAATTAGGTTGCAGTGAGCACGGACAGATTAGTTGGCCCCCCCAGCTTCTGTATTAGCTGAGACTAACAGCACATAAAAGCTCATGTGTTCTCTCTTATGTAACACCGGTTCTGGCTGTTAACTTCACAGACAGCACCACACCCACTTTCCCTCCCATCAACACACAGCAAACAGGGTCAAAGTTCAAACAACAACAGGGTCCTGCTTCATATCACTCATGCTAGGAGTCAAAGGTTTCAACACGCTACTGGGGTTTCCATTTATTTTCTGGAAAAGCTCTACAGTGACTGAACAATGGTTGGAAGTAACATTATGTAACAGTTGTACCAGAATATAACAGCTTCATTATTTTCATCATACACTAATAAAAGGGAGAACGCTGTCTCCATCATTGCCACTCTGCCCAGAACGCCTGTTGTAGAGCTGTGTAACTTTGAATAAGTGACGACACCACATAACACAACAATGACAACTATGAGTCTTCAGGTAAGAGAAAAGAAGCTAGTGCGGTATGGTGGTTGTTGTAGCTCAGCGGATAACACCACTACCCGCCAATTAGCCACCACCACACGTGGGAGACTGGGGTTCGAATCCCGGGCTCAGTGACTATGCTGTGCTACACCAATAAGGGTGGGCAACACTCCTAACACTACATTGTCCTACTTGTAATATGATTAACCTTGTACGTCGCTCTGGATAAGAGCGTCAGCTAAATACCGTAAATGTAAATGTATTCCCAGAAGGCACATCATGACACAGGCTGAGAAGAGACAGAAGACGACGTAATCAGAGGAAGTCTCATGGACTTAATAAATGCCAAAAAGTGTTTGGTATTGGTTAATCTGACACCATATAAACCTTGAAAAGGTTGTAACCTCCTGGAAAGTCCTATCATCTTAAAAATCTTATGTCCAGGTGGTTCTTGTCTTCTAGATGTTGTCTTTGTCGATGTCGTGTCAAGGATTCTCCAGCTGCAGAATCCTACTCCACCTTTGCGTACATGTGCATCAAACAAGCCCCGGAACGCTACAGACTGCACATACACAAAAGATACATAGACCGTAACCAACTGCAATCTCAAGTCTAATCTGAAGCATCCATATACCTGCGAGACATGCCTGCATGCTGAAGCACTCCGATTCTGTATCCTTCATCTTGTCAACAAACTGTGTAAGGGCGGCTAGCGACGCTGAGGAATCTACAGCCAACAATGGATCCTCCACAAGCACTGCAGGGTGTAAAGAAACTGCATCTGGTGCTTTCAGTCATGAAAGGCAGCACTGAAACGTATTATACAGTATCAAATTGTTAAACAAGTATCATAAGAACACTATTCTATCACCCAACACTGATAAAACATGCACGCATTTAAAATCAAATGTGCTTCTACCACTCCTCACCATCCACACTACAGCGGACACTTTACTGTTAATGCAGGAATACGGCCAGAAGACATAAAGTGCCAAGTGTAAAGAATCTCTAGCTGATGTAAAAATATCCAGTGTGGTCATACATGGAGCTGGTGGTTTACTTCAGAAAGCTGCAGTGCAGTGCACAAACGATGACTCACTGAAGTGAACCCAATGTGTGTTTATAAACTGTACGGTTCAGGACAGAGAGTGCAGTCCACTGACGGGACACACTGATTTCATATGATCAGTGCCTTTCTTTAGCAGATCCTCACGTCAACGGTTTAGAGCTACACTGATATGAGGGCATCAGACACAGCAGTGTTACTGGAGTGTTTAAGAACCGTGTCCACTCACTGTCCACTCTATTAGACACTACTACCTTGCTGGTAGTATCCACTGGTATCCACCTTGTAGGTTTACAGTCAGAGACAGTAACTCATGTTACCGGCCAGTGCTCATACAACGTTGCCCACACCTTGTTGGCTGGACAATGTTGGTTGGTGAACGATTCTCAGTCCAGCAGTGATAACGATGTGTCCAGGAACACTGCTGTGCCTGAGCCACACACACCAGCACAGCACACACTATAACAGCATCACCACATCAGTGTCGTCGCAGTGCTGAGAATGGCCCACCACACACATAATACCTGCTCTGTGTGGGTTCTGACCATAGTGGATCATCAAGGGGAGCAGAGTTCAGCATGGTAGTGCTGTCTCAGCATTACAGTTTGGTAATTATAAACACGATGAGCTGCTACCTGGTTTTAGTTTTGCTAATGCACTTTAGTCTTTGATTATAGAGAACAGTGTGTGGCACAGAGTGAGAAGTCACATCGTCACGTTTCGAGATCTCAGTTTCAAGGTTCAGGATTCCCCAACACGGTTTGAGGGCAGTATGTGACAATCTAGGCATGCTAGCAGGTGTGGTGGAAAAGTGCAAATACGATTTTTGGCTAAACTATCACTTTAAAAAGTCTATTAAAAGCAGGGTATATTTAACAGCAGTGGATTATTTGGCTTCAGTGATGTGAGGGAAAGGGGATGACGTCTGAATTCCTCGAGTCCGTTCCCAGAGCGCTGCACACGCTGAACAAACATTACAGTCTGAACAATCTGTTGTGTTTACAGAGCCCACTGGTGGGCTTCAGGAGAGAGATACCAAGGGCTTTTTTGATTGTACAGATCCATTTACCAGCAGAGCGGCATATAGCACAGGCCTTTATTCACTCCACATGCACTGGACTCTATATCTACTCTTCAAAATCCAGTGCCGTGTTCTCTTCTAAACTCAGGTAGAGATTATCTGTGAGACTCTGTGTAAATAGTGCAGGTCAACTTCAGCAGTCATAATCCAGATTTATAACATGGGCTGAGTGATAAACATCCATGAGAAAGCAATATACTACTGGCATTCAGGTGCACTGGGGGCGGCACTACACTTGCTTGCATGGGCACACCACCCTATTTTCCAGTGTTATGCTACACCCAAGTTAGTGGTTATGCCACACCCATTCCTACAGCGGTACAACACTTTTCCATAGTTACACTTCCTTCATTTCTCTTTTCACCCTAGACTTATTTTGATGGTTCCCATTTGCTTATTTCCATGATCACGTTACATCTACATTCATGGTTATGATCCACCCCTTTCCACAGTTACACTACAGATTATTATGATTCCTCTATAGGTTTAGGTAATACACCATTACTGGCTTCAGTCAATTATACTAGATTCAACAGCCTTCCAGTTTTCTAGATACGCATTACCAACAAACCAGCTAATGTCAATGGGTTAAGATTAAAAGTCATTTAATCCCACTGTTACCATAACTTAATGGAAAGCTTGCTACTATGGCTAATATTACCTCCCTAATATCCACTGTTTCCATAAATGCATGCACAAATTCATAAACCATTCACTTCAAAAACCAAAACTATGAGCTATGTGCTTTGTGTGTGCAAGCGTGTGACATGCTTCCAGCTGTTTCCATCTGAACTGTAGGAGAAACAGTAAACAGCTGTGTGATCTTGCTCAGCCAGGCACAACCCAAACTCAACCACAGACCCAGAGTGAAATCTAGAACATTCGCATACTAACAGCGAAGGCTTTTACAGGATACTAACCATCAGTCCTTTCACAGATTACTTCATGTTAAAAAGCACAGATGCTCAGTGATCATAACGACTAATCCCAATCGATTAGACAGTCCTAGTACAACTTTGTATGACAGTGCCTGATCTTATGACAGTACCACCACTAAAGCCACTGAGACATACAGTATGACCCATCCTACTACCAGTGTTCGTGAATGAAGACCTCATGTATATCTGTTGGCTTGTTAGAAAAGAGTGACTGTATATGTGCACACGCACACGAGAAGAAAATTAAAACCACCTACCTATATATACACACACATTGCCCATGTTATCAAGTACACTTACTATAAATGTGCACTTATAGATCTTCAATGGGCAGGACCCCACAGGACCACCACAGAGCAGATATTATTTGGGTGGTGGATCATTCTTAGCACTACGGTGTGTTAGTTAGTGTTCTGCTGGTGTAAGTGGATCAGACACAGTGGTGCTGCTGGACTGAGAACAGTCCACCAACCAAAACTATCGAGCCAACAGGGTCCTGTAGGCAGTGTCCTGTGACCACTGACTATAGACTACAGGATGATCAACACAAGCTATGCAGCAACAGAAGAGCCATCAGCTCTGACTTTACATCTACAAGGTGGACCAGCAAGGTAAAAGGGTTTCGTAACTCCAGTTATCCACTCACACCAGTGTCAGTATCATGGCAGTGCTGACCATGATCCACCGCCTACATAATACCGGCACTGTGGTGGTGCTGACCATCAAAGAACAGGGTTAAAGAGGACTAGAAAAAAGTATGGCGAGCAACAGAGTGACAGCAGTCTGTTTACAGAACTACAAAGTGCTCCTGTAACGCTGACAAAATGGATATGGCTGATTGGTGTATGCACATAGACACACACCCACAGGGTCACAGTGTCATTGTAACTGTGCTGGACTCTGATGTGTGTGCTGCTGATCAGCATGTAGCTAATGTGTTAACCGCACTGAGTAAAACGTGTGCAGCACAGAGATAGCAGGAGGGCCCAAGAGCTAGAGGGACAGACAGACAGCAGAGGATGTGGGGAAACTACAAATAAAGCGAAAGTAACAATTCTTCGGGTTTCTGTGAGCTAGATAAAGGTTTGCACATACATGCTTGGGTGTACAAATGGGGGTGGGTAGAGCTCTTTACGTTACAACAATGAGGGGCTTTCAGTTACTGCATCCGCAAATGACTAAACATAAAAGTGTGAGAGGAACAGAGAAAAGAGAAGAGACGCCTTTTACACCAGAGACAGCACCATGCAGCTCTGCACACACAGCCTTCGCTACAGTGACCGTCAGAGCTACTGTCAGTGTGCATAATGCTAGTGACGAAAAACAGAGCAGCAATGGAACAATATGCAGGCGAGATTTCAGCTCAACAGAAACAACGTTTTGGAGTTATGAGTTTAGGTTTAGCACTGGAAATAATGTAGCTCATGTATCTCACAAGTAATAGAAGCTACAGTGCAACCTGTAGACTCAGGTCATCAGAACAGCACCTCAATCTTACACATTCAGACTAAAATCAGGTTTCAGGATGGCTATTAGTTTGTTATGCTGGTTTAGCTATGCTAATCATGCTAACTGGTGGGGTAGAAGGGTCTAGCTGGTTGACTTATTTCATTAAAAAGCTTATTAATATTCAGTTATTACATATAGATGCTTATTTGTATTTATTTATTCCACTTATTAATATTCATTTATTACAATAAATCACCATTAATAATCATTTATTGTTTTACTATACTTAGCAAAAAGGTTATTCATCTCGATTCACTACATTTAGTTCAATCAAGCCGTTTAATATAATTTATTTATTTACGTTTTGTTTTATATTCATAATTTAGATTTAAAATATAGAATTATGTCATATGCATTTGAGAAATTTCCCAGTGTTGTACAGTTAATCCTGCAAACAGCGCTGCTACATCAACACCACAGCTTTTTTCTTTTTTTTTTAGCATTTCTTGTTTATCAATAAACCAACTACTCCACCTTATCCATATGCACAAGGCTTTAGGCCTTTTTCCTAATTTATGGCTTTTCCATTCAGGGTTTTAATGTGCTCTTTTGCAAAACTCGCATACAAGAGGTGGATGGAAAACCCTGTACAGACACATACAGCGCAGCGTGCCCATTTTAGGTTAGGCAGAGCCAGAGCATATCAGAGAGACGGTCCATACAGCTCTCTCTCTCTCTCTGCTCTTTCCATTAGCTATGACGCTAACCAGCAGCAGCTGTGACAGCTTTCTGCTAACTACAGAGAGGGAGAGAAGCAGAGAGAAAGAGAGAGAGAACTAAACTACACAGAGGAAACAACACACGTGCAACACTAGACTGAAAATACGGACGTCACCCAAACACAGCAATGAAAGGCTGAATTAAAGGGACAGTTCAATCAAAAATCCCCCACTTACTCCAAAAGCAGGCGTGTCTGGTGTCTGAGGCTTACTTTTAATAAAGTTGCAAACAGGGAACAGAAGCTTTCCTCCATTTTTCCCCCCACTGATTACTATGGTGATAACTCATTTATGGAAATTAAATTATTTCAGCATAACATAGCACCTAAAACTGGGTGATGTGGCAGGAACCTAACATTACGATATGAGTCATAACATGGCTAACACTATTTATTTATTTATTTATTTATTTATTTATTTATTTATTTATTTACTGTTAGTGAGTTAGATAGTTAGAAACAGACACAGTGTGCCGGCAGATGGTGTTATTTGGAAGAGACAGAACGAAGCACAATGATAATAGCTCCCTCATTCTGCTGAACTTCTCATGCATCTGATCAGTGTACTAGATATACTGACCGCACCCATCACCCTACTGCCCACCTCTAATAGAGCACAGCAGGTTCAGTGTCCATACATGCCCTCACAGTGACAGTAACAGAACACCTTTCCTTCTCTCGTCTCTCCTTCGTTTCTTTCTTACCTCATCTTCATCCATACCTCTCTCTCATCTTTCCATTCTTTCTCCCATCACTCATTTCTAGACTCTCTTCTCCCGTCATTACTCTCATACCTGCCTTCTCTCCTCTCTGCCAATTTATTCCTCCCATTCTCTCATCTCTATCCTGTCTTTCTTTCCCATCTCTCTCCTTTCTTTTCTCTCCCCATTTCTCTACTCTTTAATCTCTGATTTGCTTTCTCTGTTCTTTTTTGTTTGTCTCCCATCACCCACTTTCAACTCTTGCTCTATTCTTTCCTGTTCTGTCTCTTAACTTAACTTTTTTTTCTTTACTCTTTTTTGCCTCTTCCTTTTGCTCTCTCCTTTTCCCCCTTCCATTCTCTCTTTTCTATTCACTTTATCCTTTTTTTGCTTTCTTTCTTGCTTTTACTCTCCTTTCTTTTATTCTGAGTCTCTCTTTCACTCCATCTGTCCTTTTCATTTTGCTCCCTTTTTCATTCTCAGCCACTTCCCTTCATCGCACCTTCTCCGTTTCTTTTCCTCCCTAACCTCCTCTGCTTTCTCTTTTCTCCACCATTTCTTCTCCCTCTTCCTGTATTGTTTTCTCTTTCCCTTAGTTTCTTCTAAAAGAACAGAGCACACCTGTAAAACACGTTTTTCAGCCAACCCTGGTATTCTTTCCTCTTTCTTTGCGTTCTTTGCCGAGTTCACCTACACTCACATTCTTTTCATCCCTCTCTCGCTGGATCTTGCAGGACCTCCTATATCAGACTAATAAAGCACTGAAGAACAGCTCAGTACAATCACATCGATTACATCAATTAGCTGGGATTTCACAGTGTTTCCAAGCAACCAGTTTTAGTTTCCTTTAGTGTTTCCGGCTGCTCTGATAAAAACTTACAGGTGCACAATATATCGCTCATTAATCAGCATCCTGACATCAGCCCTAGCAGCACTGATATCCCAGGAGACTCCAATCAGCAAACAATCCTCTAACCAATCACAGTGTTTGTTTACAGAGTGCCGTGATCTTCATGACCGATCACAACTACGCATTCTGTGGGTGTTTAACTGAATCACTGAATTTACGTAATCCAGGCTGACGAAGACTTCTGATAGCGAGTCTTTGGAGAACAGAAGGCAGCCTAGGTAAAGTGTATGCGGGAGGTTTTAGTGTTATGATCCAGCAGGTAAGCACAGTGTGATGTAATCTGCTGTAAGTGTGGTGTATGAGTGTTGGAGATTCACCTGTCCTCCTGTGGGAGACTCTCAGTGCTCCGCTCCTCAACAGCCTACAGAGGGAAAAATAACACAGGGATTATTATACAGCAGAGGTATGCAGAGCACAACCCCAATACTAGACCTGTTACGGTCAAAGAGGCACTGATGCAGGCCAATAAGAGCAGAAACCAAATTCTTCCTGGTGAAAAAGCTAAAAACCACTTGACCAGGAAATGGATCTCTGCTGGTATCTCTTATCAAACATCTGTGTAACGTAGTTCTTGAGATGCCATTCATTCAGAGTGCTTTAAGTGTGAAAAAGCAAAAGCTCAGATTTCTTCACAGTAGCGGCAACAAATTTCATTTACGACCCAAAAAACCACTAGTGAACCTACATATTTAGATTCTGATTAATCCGAAAACATGCGTTTTCTCTGATGAAGTTCCAGTGGTAGATGTCCCATCACCCCAACTGTAAACAATTCTGAGGAAGTTTCTCTAGAAGAGAGCATTTCAAACCAAACCACTGTGAATGAGCTTGTTTAGATCCTACACACTTCATGGTGAACAGAAAACCTACGTGTTTTACTTTGTACAGAATTAACTTTTATTAACTGCACCCGGCAAATACACAAAGCTAGGAAACACGCGCCTATTAAAACAAGAGGGTAGGACTAGGGTCTGTTCTTTCGTCTAACTGCTCACTAAACTATCAACTGCTAACAGACAGACAGGATTTCAATTCTAACAGCCAATAATAAGGCAATAATAAGCCCTTTATTGATATGACCACCACTTCAATCAGTATGGTCATTGATTGCTGATGGCTCAGATCAGTGTGACTTTTAACCATCCTGATTCAAGAATGCAGGGTAAATATCAGCAACCGTCCAGAAAACAGAGGGAGAGATGGCACACGTACGCTTTTCAAACACAAGCAACCTTCTACACATCCATCTCACACACTTCACTCTCTCAATAAAGCATATAAACAGTGAAGAGTAAGAGTAAACACATCAACCATACAACTAGAAAACAATAGCTTACTCATAGTTTCTGCTCAAAATCCTATTTATACACACACAGGATATCCTGTTTCTTAGACATTGTCAGTCTTAATCCGCCTTAAATTAACAAAGCTAAAACTACATTGAGACGGGCATATAAACCATAACTGACCATCATATGTTTTACAGTATCTGCAAATACTGTGTTTAGTTTGGATAAACAACCCTACAGATACTTCAGCTTTAACAGGGTACAGTTTGTACAGTTCTATACTTCCCTTGAAGTCCACAGACAATGTTTGTGGGGTTTACCATCATACCATCATATTTTCCAACCTCTCTTTATACCTTACAGTTAAACAGGCTGCTTTGCTAACTTTCTCCCTAAAGAAGAATGGCATAGACTTTTCAAACGTCCTGCGTAATTACATGGTTAAAAAGCAGGTGAAGCCTCTCAGAGTGGCTTGGTGTGAACAGCTCTGCTCCAGATAAACTCACTGAGTCAAAACAGTTCATAACATCTGTGGTGACGGAAACTAGACGTTGACCTCTATAAGCACCTTCACAGACAGTTATTACATAAAATGGTTACAAATAGGCGGCTTGATTCGTGAGGCATCTGTAGGTTCAGTGGTGGTTCAGCACAGTAAAGAAAATGGCTACATGCGAGTTCTAAACATGGAGACCCTTGATTACCATCACCGCCACTGTACAGTAACCTCTCTTCAATTAACTATAACATCTAACCACTCTCAACGACTTCACTTATATCTCTACTAGAGGTGGGCACTATTACAAAAGCAATGTCATGATACCTTAGGAAGTTTATTCACACACACACACACACACACACACACACACAGACACACACAGACACACACAGACACACACACAGACACCGACACAGACATACATACACAGACACACACACACACACACACAGACACACACACACACACAGACACACACACACACACACACACACACACACACACACACACACACACACTCACAGACACCGACACAGACATACATACACAGACACACACAGACACACATACATACACATACATACACAGACACACACACAGACACACACACATAGAGACACAGACACACACAGACGCACATACATACACATACATACACATACATACACAGACACACACATACATACACACACACATAGAGACACAGACACACACAGACAGACACACACACACACAGGACTACTGCCATAGTGCCCAGTCTGAATAATGCAGACAGTTTGTACAACATGTATTGTTGTGGAGTTGCCCTTTAAGACTGAGGCATATAAATGAGCTCTGTTCTGATTTGCTGTGCCTCATAACATGAAGATAGATGGGCAGAGTTAAATTAAAACACCAAAGTGAATGTGTTTCTCTATAACATGCATCACTGTTAAACTAACACACATGTGTTGACTTACATATTTATAGTTCCAAGAAGTCAAAAAAATATCAAAAAAGATCTTCTGCAAATTAACCAAAATGCCAATAGACTGACCACCCCTGAGTCCAGATCTTAACATCACTGAATGAGTTTGAGATTACTTTCTCTTATATCCTGAAAGGCTGAAAGGGCTAAACTTCTACCACCTTCTGAACTCTGGACGTGTGGAAAAATACCTCTTTGGAAAACTGAGGTAAACAGCAGACACATAAAACGCAGAAATATGAAATTATCACCAGCTACTGAGAATTGTCTGGTAGGTAGATGAGGTCAGTATTTTTTCCTAAGGCTGATAGATACAGTACAGGATATAAATAGCCTGTACCTAACCGCAGTTTGGACTGGAAACGAAAATCTGAAATATCAAAGTGCTCTCTGACCTGAAGTACTGCACTAAATATACAGAGGGACGCAACCAAAGAGCTCACTATGGCCATATTTGCCTAAACAGTAACCATAATAAACCACTGTAACTCCATGGCACTCTCCATGGCAAAGAACTGGGTTTCCATAGGAACAAAACAGCACTCCAGTGATACAGTGACTCCATATAAAGCCCATAATAACCCGTCCCGCCCATGTCAGGTGCCTGCAAGTGTAGTAGATGAGTCTGCGGTTGCTAGATCAGGTGAGTATACACTGAACATCTAACAAGCTGTACAATGTAAACCCCTCCCTGCATGTATTACAAACCTTATTAGCAAACAGTAAAGCAGCAGCAGCAGCACAGCAGTCACAGCCATGCTGCTCAGAGCAACAGCAAGAATGCTCAATCAACCCTGACACTCTTACTGACTACAATTTAATCAGCGGCTATTTACAGCCCTGCCCACAGACCATCAGTCAATCTGATAAAGTCAACCTGCCAGAAGACCTCAAACAGAGGTAACCATAAACACAGGGACTATTCTCCCTTCACTGAATCTAAGAACATCTCACCTTGGACTCAGTTTCTCAAATTAACACAGCACTGTGAAAAACTCAGAGGTCACTATTTGGTTCATTTCAGGGGGGGGGGAGATTAATAAACATGTAACAAACTAATTATAAAGGAGACTGAATCTGGTGTGTTCTGGTGTACAGCTTCCACTCTCTTCAGGAAAAAAGGTTTCAGTTTCTTAGAGAAATAAGTAGCGCTCAGTCTTTGAAGCTGGCCATTCTTTCTGAGTCTCTGATATTGAGGTTTGGAAGGCTCTTACTGGCTGGCCCGTCTGGAAAAAAAATTATGATGTTCTCTGACTTTGCACATTACTGTATTCCAATCGTTAAGCCACAAACTTGGGTAAACTTAAATGAGTTTAGATTCTAATGCCAGGGCCAGACTACACGAATTACAGACTCCAGTTCTTATGCAGTTGTTCCGGGATGCCCTACAACATCAAAACGAAAGTTCTAGTGTGTCAGACCTTTGTGTATTTTTCCATCTAGTTTTGATGTTGACCCATAGGAGGACAGAGTGCTCTCTTTTGCATCGAAATCAGGTATAATACAATAACATCTGCTTAGAAGTTTAGAGCTACAAACACCTGACCAAAACACTGAGCGCTGATCAGCTACAAATAATAGCAAGTCCGCTGCAGCCACAATTCAAACCACTTAGGTGAAAAAGAAACTGTTCTTGACTTTACCTCAGCAGACATTACCTCAAGTTCTCTTTGAAGGACAGACAGTCCATGCTGTCCTCTTCATGAAACACAAAAGCAGCTGCATCACACACAGTGCTTGGTAGCCATGTTGGACAGGTTCTTGACCTTCCTTCCCAACAACTTTTACATTTGCTTATGTACATAAACAATGGTTGCTCAGCATCAGCCATGTAGTGCTGCCTCCTGACCAAGACAGGACTTTACAAAGGTGTTAAAAAAAAGTGATGTAGTGCAGTGATGTCATAGGTCAGCCACTTTTAGTTCCCTTAAAGCCCCTTCAATGGATACATATTCAGTGAGCCCTTTTTGGTCAGTCAGATGCACAAGTGTAAAGAAACTCATCAAAGCTTAGGGATCACAATGTTAAATTTATATACCAATTAAAAGATTAATCTAGAACCATACATTCATACCAAGAACAGGTCTGGAACTTGACATTTTTTTTAAGTGACCTGTAGGCCAGTTTATAATCCATTTTTTAAAAAAAATTAAAAACACCCCACAAGTTTCATTTCTGTAAATGTGGTTTGTGTCAGTTTGGGGTAATTTTAAGCAAAATGTCAGAAAACAAAAAAAGAAACAGTCGAATCAGATTGAGCTCTCTCAGGATTATGAGACTTTCTTTTACCCTCGAGTATCAGCACTCAGAAAACAAGGGGTCATAAAATTTATTGATGCTAACCTACCTAACTTTGTTATTGCTAAACAGCTACATTTACAGCTTACTTACAAACTTCAATCAACTCAAACCTTGCAAAAATGCATTTCCCGAATAAGAAATAAAACATTATGTCTTAAGTCACATGTTTCCATCACTTGATCCCATTGCTTCAAAGCAGACTGTTGTTATGCTAACACCAAATTTTTCGCCCACATGCTCCGGCACATGGAGAATCACAAGTAACGTGATGCGGATTCTCTTATTAGTTGACATGGGTGGCCGATGACTGTAAATTGGTCCTACAGACGGTCCAATCATGAACAGATTTTCCTACGGTTGCCTCTGACATTCTAAAACATCGAATCAGAAGCTGGTTTGAAAAACGGCTTTGCATAACATGTCCTCAGAACTGCCTGGTGCGTTTGCGTTCCCAGAAGGAAGGTGGAAGAGGTTAAAATTGGCTTCTAATTTAAATTTCCTGTTTTACCTTAAATGGTCTAGCAGGTCAGCATTATGGTGCCACATAAGGTTGGACAGAGATTCTAATAAGAAGCCAACCTCAGCTTCAAGGTGGATGAAGTTGGGGTGGCACAGAGATTTGCTCGTCCTGCCCTGACTACCTGACTTGCCAAAAACGGGTATAAGATTGCAAATGGCTGTAAAGGTAATTGTACTTCAAGCAAAAACCCGAGCCATCTCTCGTTTCGATGCAGTCCCATAAAATCATAGCCTACGCCATTTAAAAGTTTATTTGCCCAAACATAGTGGATGGAAGCATAATGTTATTCAGCAACAGTTAATTAATACGCTTAATATCTCACCTTGTGAGAATAATTAATGATTCACCAATGCAGTTTATTTAAGTTGCAAGCTGTACAGAAATTGCAGTATATAACAATATTTATTGCACATCATTGATAAAATTACATTTACATTTTACATTCACATCATTTAGCTGACGCTCTTATCCAGAGAGACTTACAAGATTAATCATATTACAGGTAGGCCAATGTAGTGTTTGGAGTCTTGCCCAAGGACTCTTATTGGTGTAGCACATCATACCAGGATTCAAACCCCAGTCTCCCACATGTGGTGGTGGCTCCCTGGTGGGTAGTGATGTGGTAGTGGTGCGCTAAGCCTCACCAACCATTACCCTACCTTAATCTTATTACTGCTAATTCAAATACCATATGTTTAAAATTAGATTAGAAATAAAGCCTACAATTCAAACAGACCTGATTCTCGTTCATTGTGCTTGTGCACCTCTAAAATGTACACTTCATTTAGAAAGCCGAGTGAACTAGGAACTGTAGACTGAAATCTGACACTTGCAGTGCATCACTTCCTCATCTTGACTGCCCATTCCAAACACTCCACAGCGACTACCGCTTCATACATCGCTACCTAATAAAAGATCTTCATACTTTAATACTTTAACAGAGGTTTTCAAGCTGTATACAGCACAACAACTCTAGGCTCCACTATATTAGAATAGCCCTGTATAGGCTGTAATACCTAGAAACTCAGCTGTTCAGCAACGGGTGCAGGATTAGGTTATGTTTAGCATGGAGTCTTTTAACCCCTGATTTCCTGGTCATTTTAGGACCAAATACATTGTATTAGAACAGCCTCAAAAGACATTCTGGCCTAAAAGCAGCCTTGAATATCTTGCTGATCATGTTATAAACAAATTACGTGGCGCAGCATTGCCTCCCAACAGCCTTATCAGTTTGACAGAATTAAGACTTTTGCATCCTTTGCTGTTTATATCTATGACTATATCCCAATACCTTGCATGCATACAGTAACTCATTTATTATGACATTGTCAAAATAGTCACTGATAGGTTGTTTGTAAACACACAATTCCACAATATTAAGAATATTTTTCTTCATTGTTTTTTTATGTTCCACTACTGTGTAAACAGCTTCACCAGCTATACTCCGTATCCACTGTACTTTATATGTGCTTTTATGTAGCATAAAGTAAAAAAAAAACGAATAAATGTTTCTCTAAAATACAGTTCTGTACAAGCATTTGGCTGCACGGGGTCAAATACATGATCTTCCAGATGACAATTAATGAACACTACCTCTACAGGGATCCCTCCTTTAAATTAGCCATGAGGCACCAAACCATTTGTGACAAGCCACATATAATGCCTTACATTAAAATGAGAGTAAAATTATCAATGGACATTTCCATCCTGCTTGACTGTGGTCTTCCTCAAGCCACAAAACACTCATTTCAACTCCAGCAGCTAGCTCACCGTCCCCACCGCTTTATAAACAGCAAACCACAAAAACAGCAGGTTCACTAAGCTGGTACAAATGAGTGGAACAATTCCTCCACCTCTTTACGTGCCACAGAACGCCTTCTTCAGAGAGAGCATTTGAAAATATCTGCGACTTGTCATTATGCCAGAAAAGCCCAACATTAGCAGCACCGCTAATCCTCATATCCTCAGTGCTGCAGTGCATAATGGCAACAACATGTTTAGCATTCTTCATCTCCCTGGTCACTTCCTAAGATGCTGCACTCGTTATGCAACAGATAACAGATTGGAGACGACAAACTCTCAATAACAAAGCCCACCGTTAGCCCACCGCACTCAGGACACATGCAGCATAAAAAAAATAAAATAAAATAGCAGTTAGCCTGCAGTTCTCTCTAAGATGGTTTCACTCTCGAGGCTATTGCTTACATGTAGAAGTGTCTTACCAAAACATCACCAGCCCAAAAATATACACACCCAATATTAGGTGTATTACTGTAATTAAGTCTAAAATTAAGATATATAGCCATATTTATGCTGGGGATGGTATTAAAAAGAGAAAATCTAAAAAAAAAATACATACTTCAAAAAATCTAACCAATACCGCAGACCTCCAACGGCATATTCATTATCATTTCACGCAACACCTTCAGTCGAGGGAGCCTTTAGAGGTGGACGTCTGGTTCCCATCACCACCACTTTCTCTAGACCATTCCACGACTACCCTGACTGACTATTTACATCTCAACCATTTCATTATGGAGAAATTAAAAACAGCGGCTTTGCCCCAAACGTTTCTGTAGAACAATCTGCATGCAGCACACATCTTAACCTATAGTATGTTTAAGCTATATGGGGAATAGCCTCTATTTCTACTTCCAATATAGGATACGTTAACACCATTCAACCTGGCACGCAAATATCTTTAATGACCCAATCACACTTACAATACATACAGCAGAGTAAACTGCCTCCTATACAGACCATAAGCATTTACAGTCAGTTTAGGCAGTACAGTAAGCTACTGTAAATGCAAATGTACTGCTTTATCTGCTATAATTTAGCTTTGTATATTGGTAATAACTTGTAATTGCAATAGCAAATAGTTGCACCACTTCATATCACAGCATAAATGACAGATATCAGCACCTTTTAAAACATAGAGTCTTATTAAAAAGAATGCAGAATAACAGGCCTCTTCACTTTTATGTATTTACCCGTTATTTGACAAATAAGCTTCTTTTTTGGATTTTTGTGTTTAGAAACTGAACAAATGCTTTAAAATTATTACAAAAATATAATATTAATAAAACAATTATTACAATTATTACATATTTAAATTCCAGACTATATCACTCATTATACTTTCCATAACAGACATAACTGAATCGCCAACTTCCATCAAGGTAGTTCTACATGCTCAGGATATTCTGAATTGTTCAGTTCACCAATGGACAGTTCACCAATATGACAAGACCTTACGTTTATAAATAAGAACAAAGAGAAAAACTTTCATTTCAGGAAATAACGTTCAGTCAAATCATACGTGTAACGTCGTTATTTAGAACATACAAGAACAAATATCACCCTCAGTTCATGCATGAAGATGAAGCCCATTCTGAGTATATATATATATATATATATATATATATATATATATATATATATATATATATATATATATATATATACGTACATCTCCCTTTAAGTCTACAGTAGTTCAGCTTCAACTAAGTTATAAGGAGTGTTTCATCCTGGACTGCTTTTTAAATGAGGTCCAATCAGAACACAGCTCATTTACATGCCTCTCTTAAAGGCACAATAATAAAAAAGCCTGGAAAATTAAAAAGGCTGCAAAACACTGAGTAAAAAGGAATTATGACAGCAACATAAACACTATAAGTGGATATCAAAGAAAAGGATGTGGGTCTTTCACATAAAGGTCAGTAAGCAGGTTCAAACGGTATGAAAAGAACAAACACTGAAAATGCAAGCTGTTGTACGAATATTCAACACAGCTAGGGCAAAGGGAATCTCTCAGCCATCGTATCTCACAGTGGCTGGGTTTAAACCGCCTGAGCTCTTCACACTACTCTCTCTGGGTGACTGAACAAAGAGGAAGTATTTTTAAACTTCTCGTAGAATAGCCTCCATTTGTACTTCTAGCAGAGACAGAACGAGTTAACAGCACTGTAAAGCCCCTATGCAAATATTTTCAATATCTCAACCACACCTACACAAACTGCCTCCTTTCCAAACCATAAGAATACACTGTCAGACCAGGCAATACAGAAGCTCAATTATGAGAGGCTGAGGTGAGGCGCTTGAGGTTTGTGTATTGTTTATATGTTTTTAACACATGAAACTCAGCAAGGAAATAGAAAGTGTCCTGAAACTTGCAGGGGTCTAAAGAATCTCTAGAAAACACACAACTTTTTATAGAAACGGAAAAAAGTATTCTTGACGTATAATAGAAAATTCTGTGAAATATATATATATACTCCCTAGTTATACTGTACGATGTCTATTTACACATTACCAGGGCCGCTAGTCTCTCCACACTATGCACAAATAAGGAAGAAAGTAGGGATGCATCGATACAGCTCAGACATGCACATTTCTGCCGATGCTGATGTGTAAACGAATAGAACATTTATGCACAAGGCCGAACTGGTCCTAAAGGTATCTGGATTAGCATTAGGACACATCCAACTTATTTTTCCAGGGTTACACATGTAGCACAAGAAATAAAACAGATGTTTGAGTGCAGGTACCCAACCTCTCCTGACCATTCTGCTTTTCCAGAGTATGATAAACACATTACCAGACATCACAGTACACATCAGTCCAATCTAAACATGCTGGTGTGACTCTGACACACAGAACTCGCCTATTTAGGTCTACAATGATCCAGCAAGCTGTGTACATATATAGGTTTCCTGCACATTCCTGAACCAGATCTTCATCTGCAATCTCAGGTCACTGGCTGCTGACCACTGGGGTCCATTCATAGATCCATAAGCGTGTCTCTTCCCGCCTCCCCATGCCCCCTCCGCCCCCTCCTCATCCCTTTCAGTAAAGCCATGCTGCCGTTATGCAGAGCTGACTGCATATAGGCAGCAGTCTCCTCCTAATGCTATCCTACCGACACAAACGTGATCCATGTTTGACCTCTGACTCTGACTGAGATGTTAAGGGGGCATCATGTGCATAAATGAACCCGGTTAGTGTTAATGGACTGATGCGTGCAGCTTGGCATACGTACCTGCGATGGCACTAAGAAATCCGCCTCCTCTGCTTGCCACACTTCCACCACGGTGGACATTTCGGTCAGAGCTTGTGTTGGTGAGGACAAACAGAGAGAGACAGAAGAAAGGAGGGGAAAGAGAAAGAAACGCCATGTGAGCTCAGGCCTGTGTGGAACAGAGTGCATGTGTGCAGGTCTGATAGCACTCACAGCGGCACAATAGGCAGAGCTAAAACACAACATTACTCCTACACACCCCGACCAAACACACAAACCCAACACTCGGAGGGGCTACACTATCCCCGACACCTCGTTTCGTTCGGTATTTGATTAGCTATGCCAGCTTAAAGCCTGGTATCGGTGAGCAGCAGTGAAGTTTCCCTCTCCTGCTGCAGCACAGCAGCTTTGTTGCAGACTGACTGACTGACAGGAAACGGAGCAAAACGGTGTGTTCTTCCAGAAAAGCCCTCCGTGCTCAACGTGGGGGTGAAAACCAGCCTCTACACGACAATATAAACCCTCAATCCACATCCACACGGCTTTTAGGTGCGATTCGAGTCGAATACGGCTGTAAATTTGGCTTTAAAGAGTGATCCAGAGCCTTCACCCCCTCCCTCTCCGTAGCCGTAGCTGTAAGGTTAGTCAGTTCCCTCCGACATTTTGTCAACATTTCTCGCGTCTGTGTGAAAATAAGACTCCTTCGGACCTTGGAACTGAGCTCCTCCGCGCTGTATGAAAGGCAGGAATAGTTGTAGGATCCCCAGAAATATATTAATCCACGTTTTTCTGTGGCAGTGGCCGATTTGACTCAAGTCCCTTTGGGTCGCCATGCTGGCGCGTCCTGCTCGGTGCGCGTTCGCGATGCCTTATTATTGTATTTCATTTTCCGCCTGCATTCGGGAACGCCCGCCTTTCCTGCACGGGGATTGGATATCGGCCAGGCGCTCCTGCGCTGGGATTGGCTGGGTGTTCATGCTCGTCTACGCTCACAAGTTGTCCGCCTATCGGATTAGCGTGTGGGCAGTAACTGTTAGCCAGTCTCAGCGGAGGAGGGGCTTGACGGAAAACAGGTGGGCAAAATACAATCATATATAAATAATAAATAATAACAGCGCGTGTGCGGCGCTTTCGCTCCCTCTTTCTTTTTCCCTTCTTTCCCTACATGTCTCCCATCTCCCTTCTTTTCCCCTCTCTTACGTGTTTTTCCTTTACCTATGTGCTTCGTGTTTCTCCTCCTCCCTCCCTTCCTCCCTAAACAGAAATGAACTGAGAAAAAGTGAACTGAAACAGTCAATGCCCAAATTTCTCTCAGTCTCTTTATTACTTTATTACGTCTAATCTTTTTCAACACTGGATATCAGAACATAAACATACACATAGTTAAAGGCCCCATATCATTAAAAACCAAATAACTTTACCCTTTAATAGAAGTGTATGATGTAGTGTGTATACATGCTTAGAAGCCCTAGAACTCCTTCCTAGTCCGTGCAGCCTGTATAGGAAACTAAACTACAAAGATAACCCATTTTAAAACCATAGTCTTTGTGATGTCACAAAAACAGCACATTCAGCTACAGCAGTTCAGCCCACCCCCTTACCCAGACATTATAAGAAGTGTTTCAGCCAGCACAGCCAATCAAAACGAAGCTCATTACATATATCATTCTTAAAGGCACGGTAACAACCTATCTAACTGTTAGTGATACGAGGTAGGGAAATGGTCACATACAAATGTATTATGACCTTGTAACTAACTGGAAAATGTAGGGAATGTAATATTTAAAGGGGAATTACATTTCACAGGAATTTCCCTTTTACTGCTTCAGTAAATTCAGAGAAAACAAGATAAACAAATATAATTAGAGTGTTCTTAAAAGCTTCTGACAAATCCAAGCCTTGATTTGGTCCTGTCAGGCATGTCTTGCTATTTGTACCCCACATTTGGATTTTTATCAGCTATTAGCGTTAGTGCATGTCTATGTATCTAGAACAGTCCTTATTTATTCGTACACTACCTCTGTCACTTACTATCATTTATATTATATTCAATAGACTGTCCCTTTAATACTGATATATGTAAATAAGCTGTGTTCTGAATGGCTGTGCCTCACTGGAAAAAACAGCAGGAGTGAGTGTGGCTGAACTGTGGTAGGTGGACATGTGCTGGTGCTGGACTGGTGGGAAAATCACAAAAACAATCATTTTTATATGGGCTGTTTGTGTAGTTTAGTGTCCATATGTGGACTGGGATACGAATAACATTTACATAGTACATCAAGCTCTTTTATTTCAAAGGTATGGGACCTTTTATAACAGTTTATAACAGGGCACAGTTATAACAGAGGCAAATAGGCCTCATCAGTAATAGAAATATCATAGCATAGCATCATTTCAAAACCATTAAAAACAAGTTATTTGTTCTTCGCAGATATTTTGGAGGAGATTACATATAAGATCAGATAGCAAACCTGCTTGCATGAGGAAGAAGGAAGTCAAAAGAAAACAAGTGAAATAAAAAACAGGAAATGGAGCTTAAACACTGATTGCAAGACCACCACTGAAGGTGTCCACATCAGATAAACAGCACTTCCATCTTTGAGTGAGAGGAGAGATCAAGATGACAACATTCACAGGTTCTGTCCATCCTTCCATTATGAGAAGATTACTGAACACTATGGGTCTGAAAGGACATGTAGCTGTTGAGAGAAAAGGTGGAACTCTCAATCCGTCTGGGTTCCAATGGGTGCTGGAGCATATCCCAGGGCAGGTCACAAATCCATTACAGTGCAGACACACAGACATACACATCTACTCACACCTAGCGGCTTAATCTAGCCTCTCCCATTTACCTGACTGCATGTCTCTGGACTGTGGGAGGAAACCCACTGAGACATGAGGAGAACATGCAAACTCCACACTGGCCCCAGCCAGGAATCAAACCCAGGTCCTTTTTGTTGTTAGGCAACAGCACTACCCACTGCGCCACCATGCCAGAAAAAGAGACGCACTTCCTCTCAGAGTGTTCTGAAAACAACCGCAGCTGTAATAAAACTAAAGTGTGGACACACTGGATGCTGAGCAAATCCGATAGTACACTCACCATCAAAAAGAATAGTTGCCCCCAGAAGGAAGCTGGCTGAGGGGAACTGACAGGAATGAAACTAGGTGGGTAGGTTTCACATCGTGAGACAAGCAAGCGTTTTAATTTTCATGCTCGACCATGCATGTGTTGTAAGCGAGGATGGGCCTTGACTGACTATATAAGGCCGTCCTGTTTTGCATGTATTGTATTCCGACCCATTGTTGTGAATGGCAGCGGGTCATGTTCAGTGAGGAGTCCTGCTTTTGTCTTGGTGGAGACAACCAACAAATCTGTGTGTGGAGGCATCGTGGTCAGCGCCAAGGTGAACGGCTTGTTGTCACGCATCACACGTTTACAAGGCCTGGTGTTGGTCCACCTCCATCCCTACCACACAATCTGCAGGAACTGTGTGAGAATATTCCAGCTGTGTGGGATGGATTATCACAGGACACCACTAGGAACCTCTACAACTCCATGCAGAGTTGTAACATTGTGTTAGCCAACATAGATAAACTCCATACTGAGAGGCACTACCTCTGTATATTGCCCGTATCAGTCTAAATTTACAATGACTTATTGTTCCTGGTAACCTTTATCTTCCGTCCCACTAGCACTGCAATCCCACACCTCCTCCTGGGTGCTCTTCTTTTAATGACGAGTGTATAGTATATGCTTGGCGAGTCTGTGTAACACTGTGTGACACAGGAAAATGAATGAACGAGTATTTAATATTGTTTTTTGTGGATTTTTGTTTGGAGTTTTATGTAAATCTCTGAAGCACCGTGTGCGTTGTAGATATGTGTGAAAGTGCTCTACAAATAAACCTATTGCGAAAGCGCAGCTATTCAGCAGCCGACATACCACACAATGCACACTGGAAGCCCAACATGCAAATAACATAAACAAGCCAAACCAGATTCGCTGCGGTACTCAGAAAGAGGAGTACTCCACAGATGCTTCTCATGTTTCAAATTCTGAGTGCCTCCATGAATGTTCTTTCTTTGTTTGCAGCTGCGCTACAAGTTAATGCTGATGTTGAAACAGGTGTAATTTAAGAAACGTGTTCAGTGGCTGGAATAAGACGCACTGCTGTCATTCTGCGGCTACAGCCTTTCTGCACGGCCAGTTAACAGCCTTTTCACTGATTTGCGCTCTGAGCATCTTAATACATACACACAGAGAGGAATCAGTCCAGCCAAGCTCTTTGGGGGAGCCTTTTCCATTTAATGGATAGATACTTTATAGATAGATACATTATTGATCCCAAAGTTAATTTATCAGTCAGTAGCAGTTACACAATACAATACAGTAATACAGATGGCACAGTATGAACAGAAGTACAGGCTCAGCAAAAATGATTCATTATAAATAATATAGTTAAGAGATCTAGAGATATATCTCCCTACAATGAAGAAGAAAGATCTACAAATATGCAAATATCACTGTAATAGGCCCATATAGTGCATTTACCCTGTAACCACTGAGGTCCTCACATGGGTGTGGTCTTATGTAGCAGGATTCATATGTGCATGCATATTTTCCAACCTCTCTTTATCCCTTAGAATTAAACAGTCTGTTGTTGTTACTGTGCCTTTAAAGGTGGTGTACGTAAATTAGCTCTGTCCTTATGAGCCGCCCTTGTTCAAAAACCCCAAACTGAAATACTTCTAACTCTAGCATGACCGGGCGGTGCCGAACCGCTGTTGGCAGAACAGCTTGATATATGTGAATGACCTGGTTTTTGCAACATCACACCAACAGCAGTTTCAAAATGGGCTCTTTGAAATGTTTACATCGTTTTGCCAATGATAGGAACCCCTTGCACCTGCTAAAATGCAAAAACGGACATATAGTTCTTATGATTATAACATACACTCATCATCAAAAAAATGGCTGCACCCAGAAGGAATCAGTCAACTGGAATCAAACTTGGTGAATAGGTTTGACATTATGAGACAACTCAAGTCCTACGCTCGACCATGCATGTGATGTAAGCAAGGATGGGCTTCATCACTGTAGCTGACTGATCTAACAGTCTTGATTGATGACATTCAGTGAGAAGTGATGCCCACCAGGAGTCAACTTGTTAGTGCCAGCACCATTACCATATGGCTGCACGATGCAGGACTACATGCATGCAAACTGTTACAGCGACTACTCTTAACACCACTTCGACGTCACCAAAGGCTGCAGTGGTGTCGGGCCAGACTGTCATGGAGTGACTCAGAATGGCAGCGGGTCATCTTTAGTGACGAGTTCTGCTTTTGCCTTGGTGGAGACGCCCAACAAACCTGTGTGTGAAGGCACCGTGGTCAGCACAAATATGAGTCGTTTGTTATCACGTGTCACATGTCCAGAAGGCCTGGTGGCACTACACCCCCACCCTAACAGCAAAATCTGCAGGAACTGTGTAAGAATATTCAAACTGCATGGGATGGATTATTACAGGACTCTCTTACAAGATTCCCTCTGTCTCTGTATACAGATAGATAGATAGATAGATAGAGAGAGAGAGAGAGAGAGAGAGAGAGAGAGAAACTTACTGTATAATAAATCATTTAAAAAAAGATCCAATTTTGCTAATTTCTAATCCATTTTCCTCATCCCAGGTATTGTGCATGTGCAATATGTATGCATTGTGTTAAAAAGTCTGAAGAACTGCTGAGCTGCAGAACTGAACTGAACGAGTAAGACACGTTAAAACACGCTGCTGCTCCGGGTAAGGTGTGTCCTTCTGTGGGATCCATGCTTTCCAGATTATGGTTAGGCACAGATAACTGCAGATACAAACCAGTTTCACTGTTTATTTTCGATTTACATATCAAACATAGTATAAACATAATAAAAACAAGGTGAAATGGGAAAACAGGGTTATATACAGGTAAACACCATACACAACAGTGCTTTAACTTAATTACAATAAGCAGTAAAAACTAAGGCATTTCTTTAACGGCTACAGAGTGCCAGGTTGCAAAACTGAACACAGTACATGTTCTGCGAAACTCCTATCTGATCCTTTCAGCACAGCCAGAGGCACAAAACAAAAACTGGTTCACTTCGTTTTTACCTTCTTCTTCTGTTTCTGACAACAGTATGTGAAAATGTTGACCATGTTTCAAATAATTTGAATAATAATAATAATATAATAATACAGTAATAATAGAATAATATTCACATACTAGAAATATTTACATACCATTTTAAATTCATTTGTGTTTTTTCTGAAACAATGAGTTATTGTCACTAGGTACTTCTTTAGTATCTCAAAATATTAACTTACTTGTTGGGATTAATGACTTAAATTAATGACCATTTTTTCAGTCTGACGTTAAAATTATTGACTCACTATTTCAAAGTAGTGACTTAGTATCTCATATAAATGACTCACTGTGCAGAAGTACTTAAATTTAATCACTTAAAAATAATAAATTATTAATACATTATTATTTCAGGAGAATATTTCAGGAAAGTGACTCAATATTCAAGATACATGTAAATATTGTGGGAAAATAAGCCAATATCAAGTATATAAAGTCAATATTCTGAGACTGTCAGAAACAGAGGACAATGGGCAGTAGTAGTACAAAAGCAATCCAAAGTACTTTCCTGTATGTTAAAGCACTGTTTCCCAGCTCGTGTCATGAAGATCCACCTGCACTGCACAGTTTGGTGTTTTCACCAAAGGAGTCACAGCTAATTATAGCTCAGCTAATTGTCAGGCCCTTTCAGAGCTGAACCGGGTGTGTTAGAGCAACAACTTTAAACAGTTCTGCTTCTGCATCTGCCCACTGGTTTCTGGTCAAAAGGTGTTTTCCTAGTTTTCCCTTGTTTTCTAAGCACAGGGGAGCATGCTCAAGTACTGTTAATGGACTGTACACTACAGAAGCAGCTAATAACCCTACCCCTTTAAGCCCAAAGTGAGGCTTGTCCAACAGGGATGCCCCTTGGCTCTGTCCTGGGCAGGGTTGAGTTATCTGGCTAACTGAGAGAATCTTGAAATGCCTCACAGGACTGAAGATAGGAAACATAAACAAAAGCATTAGTTCGGCATTACTTAACCTTTGATGTGGCCATTCGCCTGGTATCCCAGTAGCCCCAACTATGTGCCCCGCTTCTGTCAGCAACTGGTCAGGCTTGGTTTACCCATCAACAGGTGTCCAAAAGGTTGACCTGGCCAACGGAGGCGTATCGGAAAGCTCCGGAGCAGCCAGGACCTCACATGGCACCTTCTCCACTTACATACAAAAAGCAGTTACACTGCCGCAATGAGGCTCATGACCTTTCACCCCGATCTCGCATGCGTTTTAAAAGGTTCTTGTATACTTCCAAGAGAACCCCACCACTTTTACACCATTTCTGTATGATTAAATGGTTAAGATGGAAACAAAGCCAAAGTGGTTTGGTGTGAAATGCTTCTTTCTAGAGAAACTGACCAAGTTAGAACTGCTCATAGGGGTGGTGATGGGAACCAGACATCCACCTCTAAAAGCTCATTCGCAGAAGGTTACTAAAATACACGGCTATGAATGCCCAAGATATTGCTTAGCAATCATTTTAAGATATCTTACCACCATCTAAAACGGTGGATTCGGACAGTAAATAAAGTTTCTAAAATAAACCATTTCACATCAAAGGCTGTGTTTCAACCACTCAACCACTGAATTATGCAAAGATTCTGGAAGTCCCCTCTAAAGCCATGGAATTGAGTCAAATGAAGTGGAACAGCAAGGCGTGTTTGGCTTCTGAAGCTGGCTTCCTTACTTTCAGCACTGGAGCCGCGCGACTAATGTAGATACAGAGGCTTATTCGATTAGCATGGTGCTAACTAAATGACCGAATCATCTTCTCTTGCCTCAAACCATTTAGAGCTGTATAAAGGCCCATATCCTTGGATCTCATTATAATGTGTATGCTATTTTATTTACCAAAAACGGTCAGCATTTTACACAACCCAGTCACGTATGTATGCAGATTAGCTTTTTTCTGATTGGCTGCCTTATTGAAAAAGTCTGGGCATGAATGTGAATGGGTGTGCCTAAAATACCAGCATTGAATAAACAAGATACTGTAAAGCTGTTGAACCTCCTCACTTGAACTGTATGCACCTGGTACACCTGTCATATCTAATCAACCTGCTTACGTTGTTTCTGACACTTAACAACACAAGATAGCTAATATCTATGCTTACATATTTGAGTCTGTGCTTATACATACAGCCTATATGTAAACCAGATAATCGCGAATGACCTAAGAGGGAACGTTGTGCTAATGATTTTGGCTTTAACTCTCTTTAAGGTCTTTCAATGCCTTTACGCCGTCAAATGTCACTTTTTTTTTACATTCTGCTGAATTGTTCTGACTCATTGAAACAAACAGAGCACTTGCGAGGTGGCGTGGAGAAGCGCAGACTCGAAACTTTCAATCTATACCACATGTGGATTGGATTTGCACAAAACAGGAGATATTTTATCACGACTTGAATCCGAAGGAACCTTTTGTCCATTTTATGCACATAGAGTGAGGTAAATAAGCAAATGTTTGTGAGGTTTGACACGGTTTGATGGCGTAGAAACTTCCAGCATGGCATCAAACATGTGTTGGCTGAGGGACTAGGTTTGGGTAATGGAGAAAACGGGATAAACTGAATTTGGGCCAAGCTATTGCTATGCTGATTGTGCTATGAGTAAACGGGTTTCGCATTTCACATGCATTTAATTTGTTGAGTCACAACATAAACCAAACAAAAACAACATCAATTAAACATGACATATGTTTGTGGCAAATAACCAACCTGTCAAACAGTCGCCACAAAATGAAAGAGAAATCATTTTCTAGGGGATGTAGTGTGTCTTTGTGTAGACAGTTGGTCAATCCATGTAGTCAAAGTCCTCTGGAATTCCAAAGGCTTTATCCAGCCGACTGTCCTCAAAGCCAAACTTCCTCTTGGCCCAGGATTTGATGGCAAACACATTATCTGCAAAAACAGAAATGTACTGAAATGTAAACTCACATAATACCTGAAACGTGCTTCAACCAGAGCTTTCACTATAAAGACATGTCATCTGTGAAGAGTTAGCCAAGCTCATGCACAGCTGCTTTACTACTCAACTGCACTGAAACTTTTTTTCCTTTATTGATTAAATTTCATTAGACCTATTACTGTAAAACTAGCTACACGTGCTTGATACATCACTTCATTTGCTTAACTGTCTGTGCTTGTTGTCCGATTCTGCTCTTTATGATGTGCCATACATTTCAAATAGAAGACAAAAAGTACAGAAGCTCCAGTTTTAAATAAATCATTGTTTTCAATAAATGGAATAAACATTTAACAGCTGCATTTTGGATTTACTCATGTTGTCTTCATCAAATATTATAATTAGCTGAATGATCTGAAATATTTTAATTAGTAAAAATAACAGAAACTGGACGAGGAGCAAGTACTATTTCACAGCATAGCACTGCATACCCATGTACGTTTGTGTGAAGTCAGCAGTGGTAACCTAATATCTAAAACGTAAACATCCTCCTGTAAGCACTCCCCCGACACCGCACACAGACGCGCACACACGCACAGACTCACAGACACACACATACAGACACACACCCACACATACAGACACACAGAAACACACCCACACACACCCACACACAGAGACACACACCCACACACACACACACACACAGACACACATACAGACACACATACAGACACAGACACAAACACACACATACAGACACGCACACAGACACACACATACAGACACACACACAGACACACACACAGACACACATACAGACACACATACAGACACAGACACAAACACACACATACAGACACGCACACAGACACACACAGACACACACAGACACAGACAGACACAGACAGACACAGACAGACACAGACACACACCCACAGACACACACCCACACACACACACACACACACACACACACAGACACTTCATTACTTTTTCTTGCTAATTGTTAAATGTAAAATGTTTACTTGTCAAACCAAATTAGAACAAGTTAAAAGCAATACAGTGTTCCTCTCAAGGGTAACTCCATGTCCACAAATAATTTAATATGTAAAACAACCAGTGATGTTTACTTTGTAGATCATTTTGTCCACTCGATGCCCAGTTTGTACCTGTCCACCATGAATGGGAATTTTGAAAAAAGCTTTAGGATTTGGGACTTCTGGTTCCTATCACCATCACTGTGAGTACTTCTGTTAGCACCAGTTTTAAGAAAACGACGGAAAATGCATTGTGTCATGAGACCTTACTACTGATCACTAGTTAATTTTTAATTAAAATATGTGCTTAAAAGTTTGTGACCCAATATTACACATCGGCATGGCAACAGTATGTGAACCTCTAGGTAAAATTACAGTCAGGTGTGTGCAAGCAAAGGGAAGAGAATCAGGCGTGAGTGGGTTTGCTGTTTTATGTAAAGAACAGGGAGCTATCAAAGTTTGATTATTAGAAAACATGTTTGTGGAAGTGCATCATGGCACGAATACAGGAGATTTCTGAGGACCTCAAAAACAAGCAGTAGATCCTCATCAGGCTGGAAAAGCTTCCTAAAACAATCTCCAAAGAGCTCGGACTCCATCAACCCCCAGTCAGACAGAGTGTATATAAATGGGGGAAATTCAAGGCTATCACAGCCTTCCCCAGAAGTGACTGACTGAATAAGATGACTCCTAAAGCAAGGCGTGCAGTAGTCTATGGCATCACAAAGGTACTCATGGTTACTTGTAAACAACCACAAGCCTTTGTCACAGTGGCTAATGCTAATGTTTATGAGTCCACCATAAGAACACTAAACAACAACGGTGTGCATGGCAGGGCTGCGAGGAGACAGCAACTGAAAATCGGATTATGTTTTAGGTCACATTTATGCAGAAATGTAAAAAGGGTTTACAAACTTCCTCTGTGGTTCTTACTAATTCATTTTGACTTTTATATTTTTTTACTAGCACTAAAAACATTACTTGTTCAAACTGAATTTTTTTATGAAGAAATAAAAATCAACAGTCTTATGGATTGTAATGGATTGATTGTTGTGTGTGCCTTCACAACACAAAATATTTTTATAATAATTCATATGGTACTAAAATGCAGTACTAATGTGTTACCAAATCCCAGTTCTGTATATGAACATGCAGAGACAGGTCCTGGATCAGTCAAAAAGAAAGCATGGAAATGGATTACATTTCTGTATTGGAAGCAGGACTTACCGGTCCATCTGGATACAGCTTCTTTAGCAGTAATGTTCTCCTTACCTACACAAAACACATCAGCACTTATTTTAGCAAAGCATTTCAAACTGCTTGGCAGATTAGATTTCCTGTCCATCAACCTAGCCCGTTAAACACCACTGCTGTCCTAGAAAAAAACCTTCTCCAAATGGGCTGTTTAACAGCAGAAGGAAAATATGTTAACGTCTGGTGTAAGTTAATGTAGTGAGAATTTAATCAAAGGCAAGGAAACATGGACTTTGGAGCATTCCTTCTGGTTCACTCATCATGCAATGTCCACACAATGTAAAGAGCTCACGCTTTCAAAACACACAAAAGGAGGTTTCGATCCGACAGTGATGACATGTTCGTATCATCTAGCTGCAACCTCACGAATTTAGGCATCCGTTGCATCTCTGACTCCCACACAGCCTACATTTGGCTGGCAAGCCTAAATAACCCAAATCTCTCAGGGTGGCTGTACATCATAACAGTAAATCCCCCACAGTTCAGCCGTCCGTAGAAGCTTCTATTCAAACAGTCAGCAGGGACCGGCTCATGCCCGGGCTGTCAAGCTGATAGCACTGGCCGGTCATCCATTACAGCTCTGGAACAAACCCACGCTGGAAAAACAGCAGATTAATGTGCCGTCTCAGTGAAACTCAGCACCTCGCACCCTGACGCAGAGATCCTGGCATGACTGCATGGATGGACTGTCCGGAGCCAAGATATTAACCCTTGCCAGGCTGCAGATATCACTGTCAATTAGAAGTCATTACATACTTGTATATTAAGCCTATGATATCTGTGATTTAAAAGTAATTATGTGACTTAATATTAACCCTATGCTATAAAGTGAACTCATAACAGTCTTCAGATATCATCGTTGTCTTCATACATGGTTAAAAAGTGATAACATAATCACATAAACTCTATTAACCCTCATCAATCTGCAGTTAATTCCGTCACCCACAGTATTTTCATATCAGTCATGTCATAATATCAAGTTAGTTTTGCAATTATTCACATTAACCACATTATTAATGTTCAAATTGAGTTATGTTTACACTGTGTATGGACAGGTTTGAGTCAGCACTCCACTTGGGTCTTGTCAAATATCTGTTTTCTTTCCACAAAACAAGACTAGATACACACAACAACAATAATCCATGAAAGTTAGCACTTTCCACATATTATCACTTGTTTCAATGTAATATATATATTTATATTCATGTAATATAAAATTATAGCACTGGTGATAAAAGCAACTTCAGAGGTAAACCACCACTCTACAACCTACAGACAGTAATTTAATGCAGTATCTGGATGTAGACCAGAGCATCTGTTTTGTGATTGGAAGTATGTAATTTACACCCAACTTTAGAATCACTTCAAAACACTTACAAGCATATAGTATTATTAAATATATATTAGTTATTGTACGAAAATCTGACAGGATGAGCTATGCACACACAAACTGAATTTATCCATGCAATAACATTTTCTGAGCATGTCCATGCCAACTATCAGCTCCTATTAATTAACTATTCTGTTTATTATTCCATATGGAAAACATAATAATTAACTGAACAATATAAATGAAGGTATGAATAAAAATTAATACAATTAAAATGCATTTGAATTACAATGTGACAATATACAATATGTTTAAACTGTACTATCACATACGTCTTCTCTATATGGGATGCTAAGTATGAAAAATAAATCATTTGTGATATAGTTTAGCATTAGTTAGTTAAGTTACATAACAGCTAAAGACACTTAAATGTTAGGAAACCTTTGTCCTGGAATAGCTTGTATCCAATGTATCGTATATCAGTCTGTACTCTCATTTTCACTGGTGAATATCACATTCGCTTTGTTTGGTTTAGTAACTATGCTGATACAAGTTATGGTCCACTGCAGAACTTCACAGCGTCATAGCTTCTGCTGTGGTGACTGGAGGCAAGTTAAAACAAGCTCCAGTACAGCTTCATAAAACAGGCCTAAGGCAAGCAGGGCGTTGGTTTTGGCAGCCAGTAAAACATGAAGCAATGGTGTTAATCCGTACATAAAAATTCTATATGGGGGGCTCCAGTTGACCTCTAAAGCCGTTTACGGCCATTTCATGCCACACAGAGATTTGTTTATTATAAATATTATTCAAATATAACACAACACCACCACCACCACCAGTAAACACAAAAAACAGCTCGTTATTACTTTCACAGCACTATAAATAAATATATATATGATCATCAGATCACAAGACTAAATCAAGAATGAGGTGGCCGTTTTATTATCGAGTTGTACTCTATACGCAGTTAAATTATTAAAATGTTCGCATGATACTAAAATTTAATAAATAGGAATAAATAGCAAAGTTTGAATTGCTATAAATATAATTGCTGATTAGATCTGAGAACCGTGGGGCGTGGCCTCTAATGAGGGTGTGATAGAGAGCCCTTGGCATAGTCCAGAGGTCTTTAAACCAGTCCTCAGATGCCCCAGATATTTCACATTTTTGCTCCACCCTTATGTAATCTTAGGTTATAGCTAAAATGTGGACAGTCTGGTGGGGCCTGAGGACTTGTTTAAAGACCTTTAACATAAACAGTGGTGCTTGAAATTTTGTGAACCTATTATTTTCTATACTTCTGCACAGATTTCACCTAAAACTTAATCTGACGTATGTCCTAAAGTAGATAAGGAAAGTATTAGACTTTATGATTCATTTATTAAGGAAAATAATCTAATAATAAATTAAGGGTTTACAAACTTTTACAAACCACTGAATACACAGTAGCGGCTGGATCGTGCATCGATGTCACCACCGTATTGGCCCAGACAACTCCTCATAACCGGATTGGAAAAAAAGATGCCTGAGTCATGTGCAGTTTGAGGCTGTATAAACCTTTGCACAAGGCAAACCAGATCTTGGGGAATTACCTTTCAAGGGCAGGACTGTATAATTGTTTTTTTGTTAGTTTGGTTATGATTAGAGCTAACTAACTGAATGCCAGAGTCTAACACATAGGCTAGCTAAAGGTGTGTAGACTTTATAAGAAACCATGTAGACTAAATTGATACTAACTACATTTTGATCTCTATTGGGTTTCCTCCTAAACTGACGTTTTAACAGCACTACCAGCATGCCACAAACACTCAGTTACTTCTGAACTGCAAGTGGACCAGGGAGAAATGAGTGAAACAGGCTCTGCACATGCAGGTGATGTTAAAGTACCACCCACCTTTTATATGGAGATGCCTACAAGGTTTTTTATTCACTCAACTACAAGATCTGCACCCAGAAAAGGCTGGGGAGGCTTGCTGACTGAACCAATAGACAAATGACTTTTCTGCGAGCTCAGTTATGCTTGCAAGTGTTTCTTTCAGCCGGTGGTTAGCTTTCTCTCTGCAAGTTCATCTATCTTGCACACAGAGGCTGCAGGGGATACTCAATTTTGTTAAAGACGTGTGGGCAGGACAACGCACGTCAGCCTTGTAATTGGTGAGGATCGTGCTAGGTACATACTAGCTAAGCTCAGAACTGCCCATTTAACATAGAGAGAGGAGAACACTGTCATAACATACAAACACTTCAGGGCACACTGGAAAGATATTCAAATAACATGGTTTCAATAGTGCATTCACAAGAGCAAGATTAACCTCCTCAGATTAAGATGTGAACTAATTAATAACCAATTTAAAAATTTGCTCAACCATTCAGACCTTTATGTGTGTTTATTCTGTAAAGTGGTGCCATCTCAAAAAGCATCTTTACCAGTAAGGAGAAAAGCTGGACCGGAGCCTAAACACTAAAGCGAATAAATCTCTATGTTATGTCTATCCTGGGTCCCCTCTGAATCATACCCTTGGAGGTTGGTTCAAAGACACAGACAGCTGCTAGAAGGAATATTCCAGAACATTGCCCCGCAGAGAGGTGGAATAATTAAAACAATGCGCAAGCCAACTCGGAGTTCGCTGAAAGACTAGACAAAATAACCCTTCTCGAGGGGGAAAGCACAATTAGAAGATTTTTCAATGTATTTCAGCGCAGACAATTAATGCTTGGCTCTGAAATTCATACTGGAGGTAATTATCCTGAAATGTCAACTCTGCAGCTGCGGGGAGCTCCTCAGAGGAAAGGAACAGCTGCAAGGACAGAGGGAAGACATAAAAAAAGAGGAGGAAGCTAGGAGAGGTTACTGTCATCATCCCATCGCACAGACAAATTCACAGTGGTCGCGCTAATGATGTGAACTCACCATGAACAGCAGCAGAGCATGCACACGCAAGACATGTACAAGATCACTGTTAGTGCCTCCGTTCTTTACAATACACCCATCATTTCCCTTTAATTTCCCCTAAACCAAACACATACGCAGTACCGTGACAGTCAGAGAGCAGCCCCACTGATTTAATCTCCACTCAAAACATTAAGTAAGTACACCGAGAACAAATTCTTCTTAAGGAGATATTCCTGAGAACTTTAGACAAGATGATTCACCTGTATGGGGAAAGGAGGAAATCAAAGGAGAATAATTAAAAAAAAAAAAAAAAGACTAAAGGCTATAGAGAAAACACGACTCCTGCAAGACCTGCTAGGCAACCACAACTGTCCTCATCAGGTAAACAGCACTTAGGCTAGAGCTTTCATCTTAGATAGCTGAGAACATTAAGCTCCACTCTGGCTCCAAATCTGAAATCATCCACAGGTGTTTCTGTCCATCCTTCCACAGTGAAAAGACAACTCAAGGCTGTGGGTCTGAAAGGAGAAAAAAAAAAAAAAAAAACTGTTTGCTGGTCTCCTCAGAACACCAGACTGAATGAGTTTACTCGGACTGGGAGAAATGGGAAAAGCTAAACCAGCTTCTAAAACTTTTGGACATATGGAAGAATATCCCTGCAGATTTCTTTCATCAAATTGAAGTGAGCCTCTTAGAACAGAACGGAAGCTGTAACAAAGGTAAAGTGTGGGCACTAAATAATACAACTCTAATATCATATTTAGTAGAAACGGCTTCTGCGCACATTTCTGTTACACGTGTCCAGTTAGGGCTGAAAGATGAAACGGTTTTATATTGAAATCGTAATTTAAAAGAAAGCGAGCCGCAAGAGCCCCAATTTTAATGCTAATTTATCATATCTGTGTCTGAGGTAGGGAACATTCACACAATATCACAGCCTGCAAACTGTCTGTGGATGAGTTAGACCAATCTGAGCTGACCAAACAACTATGTGCTCCGACACCACAACCACAGCTAACTGACAAAGGGGGTGCTCTTTTCTCAATGACTAAATAACAGGCCTGGACTTCAGTTCTCAGAAAATAATCGCAATTTTAATCGCAGTCGCGACACTGAGCAGAAATTGAAATAAATATAAATATAAGGAGATTTTGAAACTAAAAGGAAGATGTGACACCAAAATGAAACAATTACTAGTCCAAGTCAGTTGGCAAAGAAACATTAAGATATAATTTCCTTAACCATAAGCACTCTATAATGCACTATAATGTTCTTATGATCCATACGGTCATTCTGACAGATAATACCCCACAGGGCATCATTCCTCTCCAAGAGACAGACAGAACTCTGAAAGATGACGATGGGCAAAGAGAACTGAGAGAGGTCAGTTAATAATAGTTATAAAAGTTATAATAAAAGTTAATAATATCTGTTATATACAGTAAGTCCATTATAGAAATAATTATTATTTGGAGAAATACTGAGAACATAAAACAAGGCCGAAACAGAAGTGGGTGCTGATAGACAGGTGCATACATGCTGAGATTACAACAGTTAAAATATGGAAAGTAATTCATGTTTCATTTACATTCATTAAACAGACGGATTTTAACTCTACATCCGGAGAAAACCACATAAAACTCCCAGTTAGCGAAGGCCAGATGAGTTAGCTTACTGTGTGGGTCGGCCTGCAAAAAAGAGCATCTCTCCAGTCCAGTATGAGCAGAGCCAGAGCTCCACAAGCTGGGGAGAAACAGCTTCCTCCACAAAAGAATCACAGCCCCAAAGAGAATCGAATCAACACTCGGCATGGAGAGAAACAGCGGCAGCTAAATTTAATGCCTCAGCCATGTGCTGTACGCAGTGTTAGGAGATACTGAAGCCGCGGCTGAAAGCCTGTATATTCAACATTTCTGTCCGAGTACAGAGGCAAATACGAATGTTAATATGAACAAATTACATATACATATAAATTTATACATCTACCTCAGTGAACTTCTAAACGTAAACCGATACGACTTCTAAACACAACCAATCTATTGAATGAACCTAACTAAGCATTGTGAAGAATACTCTAAACGTAAGTCAGTACGATTGTAATTCTGAGTGGAGGACTTAGGTAGTTGGATTCACTCAGCAGAAGGGTTGTCTGTATACTTTTGGACACTTAACCACCTTTCATCCCAGAAGACCTGAAGCGCTGAGCAACACCCGTAACAGAAAGGGCTTTTTTGAAAAGCCTGCTGGTTTTATTGTTATGCTCTTGAGGGTCATAAGGGTGTCATGAGGGAGGAGATGTGAAGAGAGTTTTGACAAAAAGAGATGTGATAAGTTTTTATGATGTTTTAGCCCTTGAGGAAAACATGCATGGTCAGATTATTCATAAAGATACATCACAGTCAACATGGCTCCACACTACAACATCCTGAGGGAACCCCCCCGGCTTCCCTGGACAGAACTATTTTAACTTTAAAGGGGCTTAAAGATTTCTAAAGTTTTAATATACACAGTCATATAGCGTGGTTTGCTGGTAATGGTTTAGGAAGCGGGTGGTTGATGAAATAATAATGATAAATCTGAAAAATAAATCTATTTTGCCTCACAGTGCCCCACATCTCCTGTTAAACATGTTTTAAGCCAAAAGTAAAACAATGTCTCAGGCATCCAGCAGTGAATTAAGCATAATTGTTTATAATTTAGTGAAACTGTCCTGTAAGAACTGCATACAGCTGTATAATACACACCAAACACCGTCAAATATTCAAAACGGTAAAATTAATTAAATGTTTTTACTGTACATGACTGAACATTTGAAGAACTTAACTGTTCATTCATCTTTTGTATAATAATTTAACATTTTTACTTGTACACAGAATCGATTAGTGTTTTTGATGACTATAAACACAGGCCATAGATCAACATCATGTTTTTGTTTTTAAGGTTCTCCAAAAACATGTGCTTCAGATTCATGACGTGTTCTAAAATGCTCAGAACTGTTTGCACCTTTGTGCTCTTGGGTGTGCATAGATTCTGTTCTCAGCTGGGAACAAATCCCATATAAGAAAACATTGGTGAATGTCAGACTCATGAAAGAAGAGAACAGGAAGTTCATCTTAGGATGGGTTGGTGAATGAGGCCCATGGATTCCAAACGTCTGAATAGCAGTGTACAGGTCCACTCCCACAGCTCATCCTTATGGTGGGGTGAGTGAGTGTTTTCATGAATTACTCACGTTGATTCAACCAGGGTGGGACTAAAACACCTGCTCTGACATCATCTGTATGCTTTCTTTGGATTTATCCGTAATGGTTAGGGCAGGGATCTGCTCATTGTCGCATCTCCATTCCCTAATGGTGCCTTTTTCTCTCACCTCATCTGGATGAGATGAGTCAGGAGGGTTGGAGCTAATGAGGGGAGGAGCAATATGAACATCACGGCATCAATAACAAAACGATGACCTTTGTCTTTGTACCCTCACAGTATTGTTCAAATATGGCAACTGTGTTAAACAGTACATTTAGAAAACACTTCCACTATGTCATTTCATTTATCTATTAAATAGTGTCAGTGCTGGTGATTCCTGCTATTTATTTCCAAACTAGATCACAACTGAGTATTATAGGACGTGCAAGATGTGTAACGACATGCTGCATTCAGAAACCTTGCACACGGGATTCAGATATGGGGTGCCTTCCTGCCAAGAATACTGAATGAGTAGGCAGCATTTATGAAGTCTGGATAGTGTAGTTTGGATATACCTGGTTAAATTACACACTACATGCTACACAATCATTTTCCAAAAAGTGTTTAATTCTATTTATGTGCTGCTGTGCATTTGGTTTTCTTTGATGTTGTTTGTATATGCATCTATCGTTTTATACTTTGCATTATGCATACTTAGGGTAAACTGGAGAACAGGCCCTTCTCCTCATATTTTCTTTTCTAATCTATCTATCTATCTATCTATCTATCTAGAAGTAGGGCAGGACGTCTGGTTTTAAAGGTCATCTTGTCATAAATTCTAATAAAAATTTAAAAAAGTGTTTATTTCATGATTAAATGATGTACACATTTGGATCAATATGAAAACAAATTACAAACCCCAATTCCAAAGAACAGAATGCGATGAATGTTATCCACATCTTGTCAAGCCTATACTTAATTAAAATACACAACATATAGATAATAACTGTTAAAACCATTTAGAACCTGGACCCTTACTCTTTTACTGTTGTAGCACATGCAGAATGTGGTTTGGCATCATCTTGCTAAAAAGAAAGGCCTTCCTGGAAAAAGACATCTCATACGTCACCTGGATAGCAACATATGTCGGTCCAAACCCCCGTACATATCATTCAGCATTAATGGCGCCTTACTGACCTGAAAGTCACTCATGCCATGTGCACTAATGTACTCCCCATACCGACACGGATACCGGATTTAGAACTCTGCACTGATATCAAGCCGGATGGCCCGTCTCGTCTTTAGCCTGGAGGATGTGGTGTCCAAACTTTTGTCGGACACCAGGACACTTTTCCAATTCATCTCGGCCCATCATAAGTCCGCTCGGGCCCATAGAAGGCAGCTGCGTTTCTAAATCTCTTCGAAAATACAGTTTCTATTTCACGTGGTAGAGGTAGCTTTAATTTGCATATGGTAATGAAGTAATGAGGTGTGTTCACGGACACTGGTTCTTAAAAATGTTTTAGAGCCCCTGCAGTGATATACACTACAGAACCATGGCCCAAAGATCACAGCCAACCAGTACTGGTTTTCGGGCTTGTCCCCTGCATACAGAGATTTCTCCACCTAATAATATTATCTACCATAGATGCTGAAATTCCTAAGTAAGTTCTTTATTAATTATGTTAAGACTTTATTTATGAATTCTCGCAGTTATTATTACTGTTTACAACTAAACATGTTACTGACCTGTTGCTGATTAAGCCATCTCGCTGTGAAATGTCTCACCACATGTTTTTTTCAGCATTTGATGACTCATCTTTGTACTATTTTCAATTAAACAGAAGGTGATTTGCACACCTTTGCATTCTGTTTTGCACAGCGGCTTTGCAAACAGGGCTGCACGGCCAACGCACCTTTGTCCAATGCACAGTTTTGTGTTTGCACCTGTTGACCTATAATAACCTACCGCCATCTGCACAGGTGAATGGTGCAGTGAGTTAATTCACCTGAGCAGGTGTAGTTATATGACAGAGACCTGACAGTAGCAGACACGGTTCAAACTGCTGAGACATCATTTTACCACATTTGTAACAGCATGATCCATGCCTATTGCTGGGAACATTTTTTGCTTACACGATTTGCTTCAGCTTGTTAGTTAAAGTGATGGATTAGTCAAGCATGTTGGAGCAGAGAACATGCTTTAAGGAACAGATCAGGACAAGTATGAACTAAATCCTGGCTTCACTTTGGATCCTTCTACTCTTTTTAGCTATGCTAATCTACTTCAGTTCATGTTTACGGACAAGAGCGTGTCATACGGTGTCAGAAAGCATATAAACAAGGTCATTAGAGATCAGCTCCACAAGCTGTGATGATTTAGGCATGCAGTTAGCACCATGCTAATTGGTGGGGTATAAGCTTTCATTGCTTACTAGCTACTCATAAGCCTCACAGCTCCTGTGCGAAAACCACAGACTCCTAATAGGTTTCTGCCTATCGATTACAGTCGGGGTAACTGTAAATGGGAGAAACTGTAAATGAAATCTTATCCCAAACTTTCGCTTTAACTGCACAGTGCTACAGCCCTGCAGGACTTAAGTCACTAACTCAAGATAGCAATGTTGATAAAAGCCCACAGCTGTTATATTCATGTTTGCTGACTCCTAAAGGCAGCTTTTCACGACCGTTCCTTTGAAGAAAACATAACAGCAAAATACAACCTAAGAGTCTTAGCCCCTAACTAATGCTAACACAAACCAAACATGAGGCTCAAAGAGAACAACTGCAAATAAACATGAATTTCTAGCCTGGACATTAATTCTGCTAGATCTAACCCACTGGACTGGCTTTGGGAGCGTTTTTTGTGGTGTCAGGGCTTTGAAAGAGCCAACGCGAACGCCTTTTAAAAGCTATTACTGCTGGACTACTACTATAGCAATGCAATAAAAACCCATCGAGCCAGGGACAGTCCTCACGTAAACTTTACAGATTAACTTGGCAGGGTGATAAAATCTCCAGCTAACTTATATTGTCTTGTTTTTTTCTGGTTCTTATGTGACCCGTCCTTGTTTGATAGGTAGATAGCTAGATAGATAGACACTTTATTGATCCCAGAGGGAAATTCAGAATTGTTTGCCTGGATATATAAAAATAAGCAGTGTGCTAAAGTTGGAGGACACTTTACAAGGCAGGATTTTTGGTTCACTTCATCATTTAAAGAACTACAAAGAATTGCGTGTTAAGTTTAAAAATATTGCTGCTTCCGCAGACCTTTTATGGAGACAAATTTGCTGCAGTCTGCAAATCAGATAAATCAGAGCCAAGTAGGACATATTATAAATATGTATTTATTAGATTTTTAATTGTAACGGATAGACTGGAAGACAGGAGATCGGAAAACGGTCATGTAAAACTTGAGCACAAGCGAAAGAATTAAACCACATTAATATATAAAAAATATAAGATAACTCAGCCCTTGGGCCTATTAAGCTTAAGTCAAGTCCATCCAGGAGAAGAGATAAAGGGACAATTCCACTGGACAATCCTTATATCCATCTTATGAACAAGACTTGCTTTGTTAATTCCCACCAGGTGGGTGTTGTGTACTTACGCATCTCCTCCACCACTTCGGGATCACATTCTTTGTACTTCTCCAGCTCTGCCCGCAGCTTCTCTCTTTCCTCTTTGAGGGACTGGAGCTCCTTCTGAAGAGCAGGTCGCTCTTTCTGTAATTTAATTAGTTGTATTAATTGAAACACTGAAACAGACTACGTCTCCGGGATGAGCAGCAGTCACACATGATAGCTAACAACAGGTGGCAGGGACTGGTTACAAGAAATGTTGTTCCAAGAACATCAAAGTGATATTGATCCTGGGACGTGCCTTACTTTATTAAAAAAAAAAAAAAGACATTCATTGTTTGGTGTCCTGTTGAACTGTTGTGTCATGGGTAACGCTACAGCTCCTGAACAGCATGTTACCTCAGGTCCAATTAGCTTGTGGCTAGTGTGTCACATCAGAGCTCTATAAAGCACAGTTCTACATGGCTAATTACATCATACTGCTTTGAAATTGAAATCCATGTGAATAAACTGAATCAAGACACATGGAATTATGAACAATTATTAAGCACTTACAGTATCTTGCCGTCCTTCTTTGGCTTTCTCAACTGCCTGCTGAACAACCATTCTGCGCTGTTTCCCTTCTTCATGCTATGGGGGGGGAGCGAGGTTTGGAAATGGTTAAACTCTGAAAGACTTACTGTACTAACACTGTGTTTATTCTAATGTTGAAAAAAAATTATATACATCAAGATTAACAAATTCTCTGCTGGCTTTTAGCAATGGAAGATTAAGTGTTAGCGCAAGCAGCTCACCTGTTTCTCTAGGTCCTCCAGTCTGCGCTTGCGGGCATGTAGTGCTTTGCTGGGAAAAGCCCAGTAATAGTTGGAGGTGCCCACCCTCTCCGAATCCACCATGTTATCATCAACCAAACTTTGCAGCACCTCCTTCACCGACATGGGGGCTGAAGAGGAGAGGCCAGGTTAAGCAATTTTAGCAGATATCAGCAAGGGTTAATTTACTATTAAACTTTATGCAACGTGGATACTTCTTGCTTTAATGTTAAAACACAAAACCTTTCAAATCTAATCTCGTCCTAGACTCATATATAAATTAATTTTCTTTCGACGAGGAAAAAATTCAAATAACAAATATGTTCATTAATTAATTCAAAAAAGGAAAAAAATCCAAATTTTTTGTGGCCACACCAAGGTAATAGTTATTGTAAACTCTGTATGGAGCGTGCAGTCTGGTGTGTTTTTTTCTATTGTTAATACTACTTTTTAGAGACAACTCCATTTTTACTGCTCACACTACACCACATTTTTTCACTGACAATTTATTGTTTGTTAATATTGTGGAGTGCAGACTTCATGACTCACACAGTCCAAATATAGAAAATTCCTTCACATGCACATGGTAAAGTATTTCAGCATTAAAACTCTCTATTGTTATAGGATGTCAAACAGTGGCCCCTTAAAACGTCACATTAAGATAAGACAACAAGCCATTAAAGCATGTTTTGTTTTTTTTTTTGTTTTTTTATACAAGGGGCAGAGCGCCCCCTGCTGGCATTCACTTCTATTTCAGGCTTAGTGCTGTTTGTGTGTTAAGAAAAGATACATATCTAAACATACGAACAAAGTCAGAACCTTTTTCTTCTACAGGTTGTGAAAGCGCTGTTTATTTTTTCATGATTTTGTAATAGATATAACTGTGGTATTTAAGGAATTGCCATCATCATTATCACATTATGATTATCACATTATTATTATTTATGTATTGTTTTTTTTATTGAGCAGTAGCAGTGATAACAGTACTGGATAGTACTGCTGTTGTTAAAAGCCTACAGCGGACAGTGGTTTTTGTAGAACCATAGTAGAAACATAGTTCTGGATGCATGTTAAATCTGTTTACACGTGGAGGGTCTTACTTTGATATTGTGTGAGGTGTTACTACTTACTGATTCCCTTAGATTTGGGGGCAATTTTTTCGATGTCCTTGAGCTGAAAAACATCTTTCTGGAAGAAACATAAATACAGTTTTAACAGTTACATGGCTCAACCTCTCTCAGTACGTCAACTGAATAGTAAGTTTGTTAGTTTTTGATTTCCTGTTTCAACAGCAAGTGTCAGAGGCAAAGTACTAATCACACAAACTATTAACAATGGGTTTAATAAATCTGTGATAATCCAATGCACCATTTATGTTACACATAACATTACTACATACTTACTGTTTCAAAAAATATTTCCATCATTCGACTCCTTTTCTCCTCCAAACTTAATCCTTTCTTTTTCGACTGTCGGGTAGAAAAACAGCAAATAAAAATGTTTTTAAAAAAAGACAACGCAGTAATATTCAGGAACAATGTGTAAAGCAAACTGCTTTCCCTCAGTTAGACATACTAAGAAGTTTCACTTCAGAGCTTTACGTTTTCACATTAATACCACACTGAAAAGCACGAAATGAACATTGCAGTGCACGGAAATACAGTGTTCTATGGGTGACATATCTCTTACTCTCTTCAGAGCATGGTTTACAGTATGTACCCTCTCCACTGTCAATGCTCAAGGCCGGGTATCTAGGTGTGTCTGCCTTTTTGATTATTTATTCAACTTCTCATTTTTATTAAACTGTGTGCTATTAGTTTTGTACTGTTGTTTATTGTTCATGATTTTAGGCTATTGGATTTAGTATTTTTGTGTAACATGCATATATAATAATAATGACAACAACAACAATAATAATTTATTGACTGTGGGCGGGGCTTATGCTATGGGCACACCCACATGAAAATGAGTGTGCTATTTGTTATTAAATATGAACTATGTTTTATGTTTGGAGTTGTGCTGTTACTGCGAAGGGGCATAAAATGTCAGGATGGTTTAATAAAAATGACAGAACCGGACTAACTATAAAAGACCTGTTCCCGCCCGGTTTCGAACCGAGGACCTTTCGCGTGTTAGGCGAACGTGATAACCACTACACTACGGGAACTGAGGTGCTGACCCTCTCCGACACCAGCGCTTAAAACGTTAAACAGATTTAAACGTTTACATACATTAGCTGTGTTCATTTTGATAAACGGAGTAAAGCGTACTGCAGATCGTTCACCGGCGAAGCTGCCTACATTAGCCAATAGGCGACAGCGAGCCACAACACACACCACGGAGACTAACTAACAACTAACTAACGGTCAGCGGTAACTTACTTTACAAAAGCCGGAGATCAAACCCAACAACCTTATCAAGACAACCTTTATTCACGCTACACACTTTAGCGTCTGTCTTAGAAATGTGAGGCAACATTAGCTCGCCGGCTCTAAAGCTAAAAACAAGACAACGTCCCTCAATGAACCGCACAGTGCTGACGTGACATTCACAGCTGATCTCAACTAACGAGGCTTTCACGCCTTTACAGTTATTTCCCCTAAGTACATCATAACCTCAAACCAACGTTCTCGCAGCTAAGCTGTGAATGCAGATCATAAACTCAGCGAAAGGTCCTACCATTCCTTAATTAACTTCAGCTCTGTCCACTGAAAACGCTTCTGTGCGCTCTTCGCTGTTCTACGTGTTTACGCTGCTCTGAGTTTCCCGCCACCTGAGTTCTCATGACACCACAGCGCATGCGCAAGTATTTTTCCCTCGTGATTATTTTTTCTTTATATTAATTTTATTAAAGTTTAAATAACATGTTTTCTCCCTAAATATCTGATATTTAACAGTATTCGTTTAAATGTGCTTGATTATATATAATCCCCATGCTTTTTATGGCACTTTTCTATTATTTTGTTAATTAAAATAGATTAATTGACCAAGTATGTTGACACACACAAGAAATTTGCACAATATTGAAATGTGTGAAACAGTTTACCAGATCTATGTTTAAGGAACCATGTAAGAATCTTTAACACGTCACACTGATGTTTAATTGGTTAATGTTTAATTTTGACTGGTCTCGCAGCGCCCTCTGCTGGAAAAGCGGACTCATTACTGTGCAGTAACGAAGGCTGATCGGATGGAGGCGGCAAAGCTACACAGACTCATCAGTGACTGTACACAATGCACTGTACATATTGGCCGTTTTCGAAATGACATACTACATACTACTCGCGTACTAAGTCTGGGTGAATGTGAGGTCATGTGACTGTATTAATATAGTCCACTGTATGTCAGAACTTGTTACAGTACTGAATACTACACACAGGGGGGGTGTGCCCTACATACTACTGTAGTATGCAGTGTTAAGTATAGTAGTGTACCATTTTGAATTTTGACCTTATTTGACTTAATTTTTACATTTTGACTTTTAATTTTTGATTAAATTAATGACATTTGAATTGGTCTCAGCCGTATTTTTCTAAATATGTTGTTGCACCACATGCAAAACATCACGCAAAAAAAAAGCAGAAGTCTTGCATAAGTAAAACATTTTCTAAAAACAATTTTTAAAAAGTTGACCACAATACACATTTCTGTGCACCAGTCCATTTCAGCTGTGCTTGGTAGGGTTTCTGGACATTGTTAACCTATGACTTCCAATGTGCTGTACCGTATGCAGCAATGGACAGTGTATACTGACAGCCAATTGTATTATTAGTATGTCTTAGCCCATTGAGTGATTTCCATCACAGAAGCATAGCGTTTTTTTAATGCAGTGCTGTTAGAGGGATTGACAGACATCTAGATTAATTATTTGGTCCGCATCGAGAGAGGCTTCTCCAGATTAGCTGCCTCTTGTTAAAAATATGCCCTGCAGGGGATGGAATACTTAAAATCGTTGCGCTCACTCACCCAGGAATGTTATTCCCTGCTGAAATTAGCTTGAAATTCCTGCTGGTCCATGCAGGTTTATGCTGGTCAGAGCTGGTTGACCAGCAATAACTTGCTCAAAACACAGTAAATTACCATTGTTGTTTTTCAGCAGGAAATATGAGGAGCCTCAGCCCATCCTCAGTCTATAGAATAATGGCTGGTTGGTTTAGGTCTTGTCCATACGTACACAGGCAGGATTTTAAAATCTTGTAAAAATATTAATTAAAAAACATCCACTTGAAAATGCAAAAAAAAATAATGCATCAGGCGGTGCCAGAAGCATGCCTAACCAACAGGCAGCCCTAACCATATAGCCATGTTGGCCAGTCAGAAGCCCGACTGCGCTCCAAAATACGCACATACATACTTTACCTGCTTGCACTACTTAATTAACTTTTAATAGTATGAGTTCAGCAGCCTAGCACACGAAATATTAGCCTACAATATTAACATAATGACTTACTAACAGGAAGTGATGGAGCTGACATGGTTCTGCACTGAGCTGAACTCTGAAGGCTGATTTTTACATATCATTTACTAGAACACATTCGTTTTTACAGGCTGTGACAGATTTGCGTTAAACTCACTTTAACACCATTCCTGGTCGCAATTGCATTGCCCCCTGGCAGATGTGAGAGGCTCCTCCCTCTCTGTTTTGGTTTAATGTTGGACTTTGGGGTAACAATGTCATTACCATACTCTAAATTGTAAATTGACTGGTTCTAAGAGTGCATTCCAGATTTTGAGTATATTCAACTTTGACATTTGTAACAGCACTACATACTCAAAATTTTAAAATAAATAAATACCTGTGTTTGTGTAAACACAGCCTCAAACATGTTCTTTGCCTTAAATTGGCTTTATCCCAGCTATTTGGAATATGTTGGAAGCATTGCTTCCAGAATAAACGTACATTTTTGAAAAACAGTGAAGCTGATCAGATAAAACATTAAAAGTCTTTGTACCGCTTTGTTTTAAATGCTGGTTAGAAGAAAAGGACCACCCACTTCTTTCCTTAGGTATGTAATGTTTCATCTGTTTTTGGAATTGGGGTTGTAGTTGAGATGTAAACAAAGTCATTCAGAGTGGTTTGGTGTGAAAGGCTCTGTACTAGAGAAACTTATCACAGTGGTGAAGATGGGAACCATATGTCTCTGACCATGATATCTCTAAAAGCTCCCTCACAGCAAGTTACTGTGTGAAACTGTTATAGATTCACGGCCTGATTTCTGAGACATTCGTTTTATGATCGTTCAGAGAAGGTTCATGGTGAGGGGGCTATATGTAATGCAGTTAGCAAGTCTTAGGCAAGTGTTTAAGTGGGCGGAGCCAAAAAAAGTCCATGTATACTCTCCCCAAAGATTGAAGATAGGACTGCTCCCTTTTTCCCAGTGAGTAAACTCTCCTTGTTCTCTTTTGTATCTGATATTCAGTGCTCACAGAGTTTTGCAAGAATCACAACTAAGTCTACTGAGACATCAAAGAACAACAATATAGCAATAAAATATTCCTCTAGGGTTTTGGACTGCCGTTCTAAGAACAATAGAAAATGTGATGCCATGTGTATTGGGTAATGCACCATTAAGGCAGGGTTAGCCCAGGCTGATTCAGAGTAGTTGAAAAAAATCCCCCTTACCTTCCTGCTTTCCTGGCTGGTCAGGAGCTTATGGTCTCATTAAATACATTCTGAGCTAGCATGCTAATCTACACAACTACAGGATCAAGGATCAGAACACTGATGGAAAAGAAACTATATGGGGCTATATAAGTATAGTCAAATAGCACAAGGGAAGCACAGCACCGAGTGTCCTTAACCCACACTCATTTTATGGATCTACTTGTACAGATTTAATGGAAGAAAACTTTCCACCATCTAGTGGATTTATTATGTTTGGGCCGCTTCACAAACTCACACTTCCTGCTTAAAGGTGAGTCGAGGTGAAGTAAGTCATGCCGTGAATAGTAACATTGGCTCAAATAGCAGGCGATTAGCATGTGTCTGTTTGTTTTTAAAGATAGAAGATTTTAGACTGACTGCCACTTCAGTATAAACATACAGATTTGTCTGGTGTCTAATAGAGTAGACTGTAGTAATAGCATCATTTGCTAGCTGGCAGTTTTGGCTAAAAGGATCCCTGCAGTTAATGTGGCAATTCAAAGTGCTAATGATGACTTAAAATGTCCCTAGATGAAATCAGTAACTGGGGTAAATATACCAGTGGTAGGTGAAATCAGTAACTGGGGTAAATATACCAGTGGTAGGTGAAATCAGTAACTGGGGTACATATACCAGTGGTAGTAAAATAACCAGAGAACTGAATTGAATATGCTAGTAGCCGAATTAAATATCAATTTATAAGTTGACAAGAAATCAGATTTCATAATAAACTGTAGACCTTACTGCTGTGTAAGAGTTATTGGAAGCCTGTATTCACATTATTGCAATAATTATCAGGTCTGTTATTGCCCTAATGGAATTCACAGTGGGTTTGTAGCACCTTGCTAACAGTGAAAATGTCTCAAATGCATAAATATGCATGTTTAAGTTGATTACGTACAAACATTTGTTGTATGTTACCATAGATGAATCTCAGCTTTTAGACTAGCATACTATTATTTTAGCCAGTGATTTAAAGGCGCTTCAGGCAAAACAGCCAGGTCAGTGAGGGCAGGTGAGTTAAACGTGATAAACTGCACCCTTAGAATAATGTTTTATTATCTTACTATATGGACATACACTTAAAAAATATAAAGGGAACAGTTAAACAACAAAATATAACTCCAAGTAAATCCAACTTCTGTGAAATCAAACTGTCCACTTAGGAAGCAACACTGATTAACAATCGATTTCACAGGCTGTTGTGCAAATGGAATAGACAACAGGTGGAAATTATTGGCAATTAGCCAGACAGCCTCAATAAAAGAGTGGTTCTGCAGGTGGGGACCACAGACCACTTCTCAGTACCTATGCTTTCTGGCTGATGTTTTGGTCACTTTTGAATGTCGGTGGTGCTTTCACACTCGTGGTAGCATGAGACGGACTCTACAACCCACACAAGTGGCTCAGGTAGTGCAGCTCATCCAGGATGGCACATCAATGCGAGCTGTGGCAAGAAGGTTTGCTGTGTCTGTCAGCGTAGTGTCCAGAGCCTGGAGGCGCTACCAGGAGACAGGCCAGTACACCAGGAGACGTGGAGGAGGCCGTAGGAGGGCAACAACCCAGCAGCAGGACCACTACCTCCGCCTTTGTGCAAGGAGGAACAGGAGGAGCACTCCCAGAGCCCTGCAAAATGACCTCCAGCAGGCCACAAATGTGCATGTGTCTGCACAAACAGTTAGAAACCAACTCCATGAGGATGATATGAGGGCCCAACATCCACAGATGGGGGTTGTGCTCACAGCCCAGCACCGTGCAGGACGCTTGGCATTTGCCAGAGAACACCAGGATTGGCAAATTCGCCACTGGTGCCCTGTGCTCTTCACAGATGAAAGCAGGTTCACACTGAGCACATGTGACAGACGTGACAGAGTCTGGAGACGCCGTGGAGAGCGATCTGCTGCCTGCAACATCCTTCAGCATGACCGGTTTGGCAGTGGGTCAGTAATGGTGTGGAGTGGCCGCACAGCCCTCCATGTGCTCGTCAGAGTTAGCCTGACTGCCATTAGGTACCGAGACGAGATCCTCAGACCCCTTGTGAGACCCTGTGCTGGTTGGGTTGGCCCTGGGTTCCTTCTAATGCAGGACAATGCCACACCTCCTGTGGCTGGAGTGTGTCAACAGTCCCTGCAAGATGAAGGCATTGAAGCTATGGACTGGCCCGCCCGTTCCCCAGACCTGAATCCGATTGAGCACATCTGTGACATCATGTCTCGCTCCATCCACCAACGTCACGTTGCACCACAGACTGTCCAGGAGTTGGCGGATGCTTTAGTCCAGGAGGAGTCTGGGAGGAGATCCCTCAGGAGACCATCCGCCACCTCATCAGGAGCATGCCCAGGCGTTGTAGGGAGGTCATACAGGCACGTGGAGGCCACACACAATACTGAGCCTCATTTTGACTTGTTTTAAGGACATTACATCAAAGTTGGGTCAGCCTGTAGTGTGTTTTTCCACTTTAATTTTGTGTGTGACTCCAAATCCAGGCCTCCATTGGTTAATATTTGATTTCCATTGATGATTTTTGTGTGATTTTGTTGTCAGCACATTCAACTTGTACAGAACAAAGTATTCAGTCAGAATATTTCATTCATTCAGATCTAGGATGTGTTATTTGAGTGTTCCCTTTATTTTTCTTGAGCAGTGTATATCCTACTAGATAGACATAACTAATACAGCTCGGCAAACCATAATAGCTGATGTTATAAAAGATATTTCTGTTTTCTTAGTTTTAAATCAGCAAATCAGCATTCAACAGATGTTTCAGCTTGTGGCTCTCCGCCGAGGTGGACAGCCTCTCTGCAGGTCCTCCTATTTCCTTTTATCGATTTCATTAAAATATGTAATACTGCCACCTTTATCTTCTTTCTCATGGCGCCATTAACTGCAGGCCCTGGTTAGCAGCTGTAGACTTTGTGGTCTATTCAAATGGGACTTGTCACAGGAAATGAGAGTTGAAAATGAGTTGACAGAAGGTAATCATCAGTTGATGGTGGTTTCTCAGCATTGGTTTAGTGTGTCTGGGCTCTGAGTGTGATGTTCAGACATTCAGAGAGTCTGCTTAAGAGGAAATTCCACCATTTCTTCTGACGTTTCTGCACTTTAAATAGATGTAAAGAGACGTAAACAAAGCCACAGAGACTGGTTTGCAGTGAAATAGTAAGTTCTGAAGAAACTAGGCAGAACTGTACACCGTGATGGTGATAGGAACCAGACGTCTGAGGAGTGTAATGATTGGGAATACACTGGCTGGTGGTTTATGTGTTAATATGACCTTGTTTCTATAATACATATGATACTCAGAAGAGACGTGTAGGTTCAGTGGTGGCTTTAGAGGATAAATAAAATGGTTATATTTGTGCTGTAGGCTTCAACACCAGCACTGTTAGGAACTTAGTTGTCATATTAAGCCCCTCTAAATGTCTATTATGTCTTAAACATTAAATAAAATAGAAAAATACCTATAATAGCCTTTAAGATTCAGATTTTGCTGCTCTATGATTGGTCAGCAGTCCTGTTAAACCGATTCCAGGTCAAGTATATTGAGAAAACCCACAGGATTCTCTGTAGGCAGGTGTCGTCTTACAGTTTTATTGCCTGCTAGTAACAGTGATGAAGCTGGAACACAGAAGTCCTGCTGAGTGACCACAGTTCTCCTGTATCTGTAATCTCCTGTGCCTTGGCCTGGAGTCCAATACTCACTCGGCGGCTTCTGTTTAATGCCTTTACCACTCCCCGTTTACTCATCAGCCTCTCATGCAGTCTCTCTCTCTCTTTCTCTCTCTCTGTCTCTCTCCCCTTTCCCTTTCCTTCCTCTTTCTCTCTCTCAGCCCCTCTCTTCTCTCCCTCTCTCCCTCGCTCTGCATACCTCATCTGCTGGAATTTGTTTTCTCAGCTAACAGGGAAACAGTTCAACTTGTAGCAACAAGTTCACTGCTGATTGCATCACATCCGCACAAGAGAGAGAGAGAGAGAGATAGAGAGAGTTTATTTCCTCATGTAGGTGAGTCCCACTTCGAGAGAGAGAAGGCAGGTTGAGAGGGAGCGAGAGAGAAAGGAAGTTAAGGAGAAAAAGAAACAGATAAAAGTGAAGAAGGAACGAGAGAGAAAGATAGAGAGAGAGAGAGATGGGAGGGTTTTAGTTCCTTCTGTAGGTGAGTAAGTGCAGAGAGAGACTCAAGGAGTTAAGGAGGATGTAGTGCGTGGTTTAGAGGTGTATTCGGGTTAGAGTGATCCTCTGCCCATAGTGCCGCCACCGCCACCGCAGCCACCAAGGATTCTGGGAAATGACCCCCAAACTACTGCTACTGGTTCTGGCAGTGACGGCCAGCCTGATTGCCACACAGGGTAGGACCTACCATATGGTTTACTTTTTTACTTTTTGTACTTGAGTACTCTCTCTATCTCTCTCTCTCTCTCTCCTGTATTTTAATGTCTTTAATATATCTCTTTTTCTTAATGTTCTTCTCTATTTTTCTTTATTCTCTCTCTTTCCCTCCTTCCCTGCTCTCTCTTCTGTTTATATTTCCTTTTCTGTTTCTCTTTTCTCTCTGCCTCGTTCTTCTGTCTTTCTATCTGTCTTTTTTTTCCAAAATGTTATGCCTTTCTTATTTCATTTTGTCTATCGTTCTTTGTGGTCTCTCCCTTTTTTTCCCCTTATCTCTTTTCTATGTCTGTTTTTCTTCTTCCTTCTCTGCCTCCTGTCCTTTACCTCATCTATTTTGCTTTTCTCTCTCTCTCTCTCTCTCTCTCTCTCTCTCTCTCTCTCTCTCACTCTCTCTCTCACACACACACCTTTTTGGTTTTGTGTCTGAAAGAATTGAGGCAACGCTGGATCAGAATCAGGAGAAACAGAAACATGTTCTTTTGAAGCTCTTTCAGCTTTGTTGTTGATGGGTCTTGGGCAAGACGACACATGCAGCTGAGTCATATGAAACAGCTGATGAGCCGTATTTGAAACAAAAAGGACTCCACACAAAAGCTCAAAAGACTGTTCTTGAACAGTAATCGAGAGCGATAGACCCTTTCGTTTCTGCCTAAGCCACTGTTTGACTTCCCTTGTATGCAAATCCATCCTACCGCTGACTGTACTGAGCTGATGCGCGGTCTTGCAAAGTTTCACTATTAATAATCTCTTTTCGTGTCTGTCCTCTGATTATTTCTATTTAAGGGATGGAAAGAGAGTGGTCTGGAGTGAAAGGCCGAGTTCTAGAGAGAACACTGTTCACTGTGGTGGTGATAGGAACCAGACGTTCCTCTCAAAAAGCTCCCACGCAAAAGTTATTACATGAAAAGGTCGTGAATATGCTGCCTGTTGACACTGTTTTACAGTAGTTGTGTTCTGAAATACGTATTCCGTCTGTGGTGGGGAGATGCATGCGGGGCCTTGTGAGGCAAAATAGTCCCCAAAGAAAACTGTTTTTTTTTTTTCACCCAAAAAAAAGATTGACTCAACTCAAAAAATGATTTTAGTTGTAAAAATCCTTCAAAGTCCTTTTGTTTTTAGGTTGAATTCATTGGCTAGTAAAACATGTTAAGTAATTTTAGGTTGAACCAATTAAAGATTGTTTTACAATGTATAGTAAACTCAGAAAACACATGTAGGGTCACTGGTTGTTTTGGGTAAAAATAAAATGGCTTTATTTGGCATTGCTACGGACATGGCAAGCCTGGGTTTCTATCACCACCACGGGAAAGAATTCTGAGTCAAATCTGGATAGCAGCAGGTCCAGGAAATAAAACAGAATATCAGTCCCACTTTTGTCATAATGGAAATGACCAACGAATCAGGCACCGTGGTCAGTGCCACGATGAACGCTTGAACTTGCTTGAACTTCATGAGAATATTCAAGTTGCCTGAGATGTATAATCACAGGACACTGTTAGGAACCTGTACTTTTGTAGGTGTAGTTCATTAAAATCTGACAATATTGCCAATTTTCCATGGTTCATTTATCTTCTAGATTGTTTTGTTGAGACGAAATACAGGAAGTTTAACATATTGAACAAAAATGAACAAATCATTACTGAAGGACTTACTGAAAAATTGTTAATAGATACTGACAGATATAGATAATTGATTAAATAATTTATAGCAGTTAGTGAGTAATTCATAATAGATACTAAATCTTATACTTATAGTAGATAATGAATAGTTTATGGTGTTTAGCTGAATGTTTAGTTGTAGTTACTGAATAATAGCCTTAAGTTTATTTACTAAATAACAAACCAGAAGTTGCTCCACACTCTGCCTCGTCATTTTTGCATGACATCACTTTTAGTGTCTTTTCGGTGGTATTGAGTGTGAGAAGCTGATGGGAGTGTTGGTAAAGAGTCGGATAACATCTTTCTTCTGAATTTAAACAGGCCTCGACCGATCCTCCGTCTAAAGTAGTCAATTTACTGCAGTCACCCTGTTGCAAAACTAATCCCTCATAATCATGTCATGCTTTTTTCACACAGTTCACTGTGGGGATTATGGGAGTTCTGGAGATGCTGAAACAGGAACAAATTACACTGAAGAAGATACCTGTAAGTGATCTCTAATTACCCGTAACAGTGAAGTTTCTTCTCTTTCTTTCTTGCGCCGAGGAAGAACCAGGGAATGACTAAAGGGTTGAGTTCTTTTTTCCAAGGCGATTGTTTATCCCCCTTAATGTACAAAGAGGTGTATTCTTGTGGTGTTTTATTGGATGGTCAGCTCTCATAAACAATTATTGCCTACAGGCATTTGATCTTTAACCTATAGGTTTTACAGCCCTGATGACAACCCTGTTCCAAAGATGAGACCTTGTTTTACACATACATATTTAAACACAAACATTGTTATCCAGCATTGATATCCAACAACATTATATGGCAATGTGGTCATTTCTGTAGCTGAAGCTGTTTTTCTTGAAGGGAAAAGTGAACAAAGCGTTGAAAAATCAATCTGTGGTAAGATGATGCATGACAAACCCCATAATGCATACACCCCCACCCGTGCAGTGTATGATGTAGCATCTCTCTATAGGCCCCTATAATAGTCATCTCAGCAGCAGAACAAAAATCAGCTTGGATATTTGTGATTAATATATTGCAGTACTGCTTACCTGCATGTCTGTTCCCAGATGACATAAAATGCTGTTGTCTCCGACAGCTTCCAGTTTTATAAATCAAAATTCTATCAAAATATATTTGAAGACAATATGTAGTTCAGCCGAGGGGCCTCCGAATCATGCAGAAACACTTTATGACATTTGTGAAAAATTAAATAAAGGCCTTACTACATAAAATCTAACTCTGTAGCATACTAAACTGACACCATAAGACTGGAAACATCCCCAAAAGCTTGTCCAGAGACTTTGTCCAGAGCCTCCCTCTTTCTCTGGAAAGCGAGAAAAAAATAAACAGATATAAATAACGTAGTGTACAGGCGTAGTTCAGCCTTACTTTCACACCAGCACCAATTATATATTCAGGGTTAAGTTTTAGTTGCTTAGAATGTATGTAGTGTTATCAACATATTGACTGGTAAATGGTCTCATATTTTAGAGGAACTGACTACATTCAGTAAACAAAACATATTAGGTTTGATTTATTAACCATAGGACTTTCCAAAATGTCCTGTGTTTAATAAATCATGGTGGAGCATAATTCAGAAAATATGGTGGATTTATTACATGACTGTGTGTTACACTTTTCATAGGTATAAGGTAGGAATTACAGCTACCGTCTCTTTTACTGTTGTCTTTTTCTACAGTACTTGAGTTCAGATTCTACCTCTGTTTATTCCTAAAGAAGTATAGTCTACTTACATCTTGAAGCAGATTAAGCAATAAGCTAGCTCACTAACTAAATAGCTAATGTGTTCTTTATAGTCTTTTACTTTAAGCTAACATTTGAGCTAACATTCAGTGTTTACAAGCCCTTTGATAAAAAAGCCAGATGGCCTGCTGGTGGTTCCATGAGTAGGAAAAGGTCCCTTCGACTTGGGCTCAGTTGTGGAGATATGTGCAGATGCAGCAGCCACAAACTGTTTGAGAGGTATTTAAAGGATGGTAGTAAGGCAGTGGCCGGTATAGAACAACTGTGAATATTTGCCCTGTGGATTTTCTGTTGTCTTGTCAAAAATGACTGGTCTAAAGTGACCAAAAATCTGAACTTAATAATCAATTATGCAATAAAATGCTATTTTTTTAACCATGCTGTTTGGTGGATTTTAAAAATGTCTATAGAGCTTCATGCTCAGAGCTGAAGGCTTTCTAAAATAAAGGACATTACACTTTTTACGTATTGTTCACCTGCTGTTAATAGCAAAAAGCTATTACTAAGTTAAAACGTCTTGTGTTCTCACATCTCAGAGACCACCCACATATATTTAACAGTTAAACTGATGCATTAACGCCTAAATGCAATATCAAATTTGTCCATTTGTCCTACATTACAGCTTTTCAGGAAACTCGTCAGATTTTGAAAGTATCTGTTCTTGTTTAGTAAGAGATTATTGACAACCACACATCCTTTCAGACCCATATTGTTGGGTTGTCTTCTCACAGTGGAAGGATGGGCAGAAACACCTGTGGATGTTTTTACATCTGCTGTAAGAGTGGAGCTTGATTTTCGCCTCTATCTGAAAGTTTTAAGTGCTGTTTATCTGACATTTTAACTGACAGTTCTGATGGTCTACTAGTTTCTACAAGTGGTGTTAGGACTCTCTGCATCTTTTTATCAGTTTTAGCTTAAAGTTTTAGAGCTGCTTTTATTTTTCGTTTGACTTTCTCTCTAATTATACAAGTGGCTAATATTATATCTAAGCCCTCAATATTTTAAAACTTAAAGTACTTCATGGCCTTTTTGACTGGAAATTAAATAAATGAAGGGTGGTCTCTGACGTTGCACACATTTCCATAATTTCCCCTGTGGCATGTAAACACTGTTACACAGTAAAACGTTTACAGTAAGATGCTCATTTAAATATGTTTCCATAAACTGATGTTTGTATGTAAATGAGAGTGTTATCATCTCATTTGTTTCAATGTGCTTTTTTTTTTGCATATTCAAACATTGACATCAGCCGACACTTCAACTGTGAGCAATATACATGTAGAGACTGTACACCCAGGTATAATACCCACACATGCAGTATATACTGAATTTAGCATATTCAGTTGTATTATAATCCACATCTTCAGTGAGGAAGTTTCAGATTCCTGCTGCTGTTTGGGTGTGAGTGTGTGTGTGTGTGTACAGTGTGGGTGGAATTGTGTGTGTGACCTGATTTAACTCCTTTAGCAGCAGCGTGAGCATTTACGTCCAAACCCTCTTAAAGAAAAACATGATAAATTCTTTAAACATGCATTCTCGAAAAACAACATAAAAAACAAATTCCAGACATGTTAGAGGATGTCAGCATGCTGCAGATACATCACAGATGTGTTTTAGAAAGTATTTCCCAGATCAGATTGCTTTCTTCTGAATATAAACAACCCATAGCTAAGCAAAAGCTTTATAAGAATTAATTCAGTCATGTGTTATTAAACTTCAGCTCTCTTCAAGTTTACTGTCCATATAAAAGCCACACATACATGATATCGTAGTGCAGTTTCTAACAGCAAGCTCCCTGCGGATAACAATAAAAGGCACACTGACAGGTTGAATTACTTTATAAACATTAGGCTATTAACAGTGTAAATCGTACAGTGGGCGAACTTTGTGAAAAATTGTTGATAAGTGATTCGGAACCTCATTGTGTGTTTGACTTGTGATAGTCAAGCACTGCCTGCACACCTAGCAGGAAATATTGACAATGTTTGGAAAAAATAATGACAAAAAGAAGATATACACGCTGGCTGTACAACAACAATACTAGGCATGTGTCAGCAATACCCTGTAAAAGCCTAACTTCTGCTTGTGGTTTGCAAGCCACCAGCAAAGGGGCCAACAGTTGTTGAGGAAAGCAAATGCTGCTTTAACTTTAATAGCATGTGACAGATTTTGAACATATGAACAACACAAAATGCTTCCCTGTTTGTTTCTGTATCATTTTAAGAGAGAACAAGTTATGACTATAAAATGTAATATTAGCATTAAGTAATAAATAAGACTGAATATCTAATTTTCATATATGCTGACATTAGTCTATGATCTATGACTTGGTGATCTGGGTTTCGCTCCCATTAACTTATTAGCGTGGTTCACTGTGCATGTGGAAGCTATCTGCTCCTGGTGCCATGTGTGGGGTTATGTGACATAACATGACGGCTTTGACTTATCACATCAGTTCCCTTTCTAAGTGTCTTGATGGCAGAGAAAGAATTGTTGTGGAAAAAAATAATTAAAAGCATGACATCTTTAAAGCTAGCTTGCTACCTACCGTTTTGCAAACCTGCATGCAGAACAGTGATGCATAGAATTGTGCAATTCTCCACAATTCAGATAGAATTCTTGTGTGTAGAAACAAGTGAGAATGAATACTGCCAAACCAGCCGTGAAGTATTAGTATGCTGATGTATTCGAGACAAAAGTGAAACGCCTTAGGCAATACTCAATCCAACTGAGGTCAGAAACAGGACCAAGTCCAAATTGTGCTGCTGTAAGACCAATACGTAAAAGACAGAGATTGTTAACTACACTCTTTAGACTAGTCTTGAGTACTACAAAAGCAGAGTGTAGTCAACCAGGAGCCATGTTATCTTCTCTGAGTAAATTTGGTCTGGGTTCTGGGATTTTTCTTTTACAGTTCACGTCCAGAGAGAAGAAGTAGTTACCAGACCTGTTACCAAAGTTAGCAAACCCCAGTCATATCCAAATCTTGTTTCACCCCAAACAAGTAAGTGACTCAAACAAAGATGATAGATCATGTAATGTATTAAAGATGTTTTGATCTTGAAAGCTTGTTGGGAAGTAGACTGAAGTGTGTAGGTGAGCGTGAATGCAGGTCAAGGCATACTGTGTTTTATTTCTCTGTTTTAGCTGTGACTGTTCAAAGACTCAACACCACACAGACTCAAAGCACAGCAAGGAATGTGAAAACCACCACAGGTACTTCAGGTAGTGCAGTCACTCATTTTCATTGTCCTTTCAGCACTAATAAAACACGACACTGAAGTTAGAAAAAGCCAGATTCTCAATTTGGCCACTATAATTATACTAACAGACACATGTAGTATAGCACATCAGTGTCTTTCTTTGGATTTCTATTAATGTTTTTAAAATGCTTTACCGTTGACAGTTCACTTCCCCATCCGTACAGTCCTCATAGTCTGTGGTCTTATTGAAACTGCAAAATCAACCTGTTTTTAATTTCGTCTTTGTGTTATGACATAAGTCAACTCATTCATATGTATCCACCCATTTAGCAGTTTAGCTACTGCAACCGCAACCCAGGCTTCTTTTTGAAAGGGGAACAATACGGGCAGCCAGTCATTAAGGAAAACAATTTCCTACAAACCCTGATTCTGGAGGCCCACTGCCCTGCTCCCAACATACCTGATCCAGCTAGAAATCAGAAATAGACATCTTTCCACCTCTCTTGTTCCATTACAGTTAAACAGCTGTTTTGCTACAGACTTTAAGATTGATATATGTCCTCTGGTATGAATGGGTGTCCTGTAGTGTGACTCTTAAAGCAGTTCATGCTGAAATGCTCCTTATAACTGCAGATATATAGAGGAGTAAAAAATGTGACATGCAATTAACATGCAATTTGACTTCAATAAACAGATACTGATGTTAAACTCATATGTCAGCAGTTTTATGACCCAATCTCTAACTGCCCCAGGTGTAGCGTTCACTTAACACAATTCCCTATACTTCATTATGGAGATTAATCACTTATTATTTTGTATTATTGTTTTGTATTCTTAAATAACTAGTGATGCAGCACTGGTCTGCCTCAAGCTGGCGCTGCAGCAAACTGGTTCATCCAGTTGGTTTCTTCTAGCCTAGCAGCTATAACTGTGCCTTCTGAAGAACTTTACAATTAGCTGTAGCGTATTCGTAAACCTAAAAAATTCAGGGTTCAGTAAAAAAAGAATTAATATTAATTTCTTAAACTGAGCAGAAACTTGAAAAGTAGGAAATTTCCAGTAGGACATGTTCTTAAACAAGTAGTTGGTGTAGCTCAGCGGATAACACCACTACCCACCAGGGAGCCACCACCACATGTGGGAGATGGGGGTTTGAATCCTGGGTCTGGGTTACTGTGCTGTTTTACACAAGTAAGAGTCCTTGGGCAAGACTCCTAACACTACATTGGCCTACCTGCAATATGAAGTCGCTCTGGATAGGAGCATCAGCTAAATGCCGTAAATGTAAATGTTACACCAAATATTTTGTTGCTATTAAATGTAGCATTAGCAAAGTTATAGCAAGTGAATTAGCACCAACATGCCAAATAGGATATACAGTAAAATACAATGCAGGTTTGTTTCTGTGTCAGTACCTTGGATTTACCAAGTTTGTACCTGTATTTACCTGGTTACTATCTAATACCTAAGGGACTGTAAATCAAATAGGGGCCACTTTCTCTTCTTTATATCTAATGTCAAAATATTCTTTACGGAGGGGCTGGTTATTTCACTGTCTTGCCAGAGCCAACGACAGTATCAAACTGGGACAGCCAAACTGATGATTTCAGCACCATCGTGATTGCACTGGTTCTGGCTTTGATTCTCATTGTGATTTTGGTTGCTGCAATCCTGATCTGCCGTAGGAAGAGTGCGATAGCAGCCGGTAAGAGTTTGTGAACACATTTGTTCAAGTGTTTTTACTGTTTTCTGCATTTTAGGCTGATAGTGATGGTGATGAAGTTTTCTTACAAACATTACAGAAACGACAAGATGTTTCTGTTACTTAGATTGGATATATGGTTACTATGGTAATCACTTCCTGTTGTGAAACGCTGTGGTGTGAATACATTAAGGGGTGTTGCTAAATTAAGACACTGCCTATAGGCTAAGCCTCTTTGGCTGTACCCAAAACTGCAAACTAAAGATAGGACACCACCTTTAGCAATCTATTCATACGTGTTGTATGTGTAATACTGTATAGCTGTATGTGGTTTTGGACATGTGTCCTGTGTTTTGGTACTTCCAAAACATGGAACAGTGTGTCTTGAATACATTTTTTAATTTAAAGATTAAAGTTGTAATAAATCTTTATCTTCAACTATCACAGTGTCAGCTACTTTGGTACAATGATCTATGCAATGTTATGCTTAGAGATTCTTTCTGTTCTGTTTTTAGCTGAGAAAGAGGATCCGTATCTGGATGCTGAAGGAAAAGAGAAGGTGCCAATGTAAGTCTTATTATAGCACATTCTAGAAATAAAATCAGTCTACTTTTTTTTGCCATGTTAAGTGTCCAAACTTTGCTTCTTTAGTTTTACTGCTGGAGCTACGAGGCCAACATGGCTAACAAAGCAACAGACCCCTAGACCCCACCATTTAACACAGTTTTAACTGCATCCCTAATCATCAGGAGGTGGTCTTAAACGGTGTGGGGTTGTTTAGAGATCTCTAGTCGACCTGGTTTTGTGATTTCATGCCCAGACAAATTTTAGACTTTAGAAAGACTACTAGCCATGCTGACACACTGTAGTCCATGTTTATAGGTAGATGACTTTAACCAAACTGAATTTTGAAACTCCTTTCCTTATTTTCAGTTGAATTATTTCTGACTCGGTTCACTGAAACAGGTGGAGACATTATGCGGAAAATGCACACTGTAAACATTCAATCCATAGCACATTTGTGACTGGAAGATGACATAATTGTTGATTTTTTTATTATTTAAATTTAATTAAAGAATTTACAGTCTACCATTACGGTCTGACCACTGACAGGCTGACCCCCCGACCCCTTTAACCTCTGCAGCAATGCTGGCAGGCCCCCTACGTTTATTTTTTTTAAAGACAACCTCTGGATATGATGCTGAGCACGTGCTCTCAACTTGGTGGACCATGACGAGGCATGTTCTGGGTGGACCCTGTCCTGTTAAACCGCTGTACGGTCGTGGCCACTGTGCTGCAGCTCAGTTTCAGGGTGTTGGTTCTTCTTATAGCCCAGGCCATCTTTATATAGAGCAACACTTATGAGAGAGTGTGAGAGCGAGAACACCAAATTTAACACACCTGCTCCCCATTCACACCTGAGACCTTGTGACACTAATGAGTTACATGACAGCGAGGAAGGAAAATGACTTATTGGGCACACTTTGACCCTTTTCACTTAGGAATGTACTAATTTTCCAGCAGTTTAGACATTAATGGCTGTGTGTTGAGTTATTTTGAGGGCACAGCTAATTTACACTGTTATACAGGCTGTATACTGACTACTTTACTATTGTATCACAGTGTCATATGTTCAGTGTTGTCTAAGTGTACTCACTTTTGTGATGTACTGTAAGTGAAGGTTTCACAGTTGTGGCCAATGTTGCTAAGCATGTTTTGAAATAGAGCAGCAGGAAGTGTTACACTTCCTACAGAGGAAATGGTGTAAAGTCATCAGACTTACTTTAAAACAGGAAGTGCTCCAGCCACAGCCAGAGCGCACATGCGTTGACCAAGCCTAACTTTTTGCATACCTGTGGAAGTGACATGTTCCAGAACATCCTCACAGCATTCCAGGCGCACACACATAGATAACTCATTTAATTCAGCCTTACTTGTAATACCAGTTCACAAGAAAAGGGAATGCACCACGTTGGCCCTTTATTAGAAATCACACTCTTTCTGTTGAACACAGACACTTTAAACCAACAACTTTTTAACTAACAGCCCTCTTGTGGGCTGTGGTGGTTCTGCAAGGTGTAACAGGTGGGTGTTTCTAATAATGTGGCCAGTGAGTGGAAGTAAACCTACCATTGTGAATATGACTAAAAAGTGGTGAACAGAACTATTCACAGCTTCTGTCAGTTGTTTGTTGGACATTTCTAATAAAGTGGCCAGTAAGTAGAAGTACAAGGGGGTGTTTCTAATAAAGTGGCCAGGGAGTAGAAATAGAAGGTGGGAGTTTCTAATAAGGCAGCCAGTGATTGGAAGTACAAGGTAGGTGTTTCTAATAACGTGGCCAGTGAATAAAAGTACAAGGTGGATGTTTGTAATAAAGCAGCCGGGGAGTAGAAGTAGAAGGTGGGAGTTTCTAATAAAGTGTTTGGTGAAGGAATTATATTGTGTCGTACATGTTTATGGTTCATTTTACAATGACAAGTGTACCTAGCTGCTAATGTAAACCCCCAGTGTGAGGGGGATTTTTTAGGTTAAATCAGCTTCCTGTGGTTTCTATATTGGTGATATTAACAGGAACAAGGTTCTGACTGCTGTAGCCGATGTAAACATGTCTTCTGCATTTTAATGTTTCTTCTTCTGTACTTCAAAGCACAACTGTAGAATAGATTGAACATTTAGCATGATGAGTACCTAGGTGGTACAACTGGCTACTGACAGGAGTACCTGGGTGGTACAACTGGCTACGGACAGGAGTACCTGGGTGGTACAACTGGGTAAGGAGAGGAGTACCTGGGTGGTACAGTAGGCTACGGACAGGAGTACCTGGGTGGTACAGTAGGCTACGGACAGGAGTACCTGGGTGGTACAGTAGGCTAAGGAGAGGAGTACCTGGGTGGTACAACTGGCTACGGACAGGAGTACCTGGGTGGTACAACTGGCTACGGACAGGAGTACCTGGGTGGTACAGTAGGCTACGGATGGGAGTACCTGGGTGGTACAGTAGGCTAAGGAGAGGAGTACCTGGGTGGTACAACTGGCTACGGACAGGAGTACTTGAGTGGTACAGTAGGCTATTGACGGGAGTACCTGGGTGGTACAGTAGGCTACAGACAGGAGTACCTAAATGGTACAGTAGGCTACGGACAGGAGTACTTGAGTGGTACAGTAGGCTATAGACGGGAGTACCTGAGTGGTACAGTAGGCTACGGAAGAGAGTACCAGGGTGGTACAGTAGGCTAAGGAGAGGAGTACCTGGGTGGTACAGTAGGCTACGGACAGGAGTACCTGGGTGGTACAGTAGGCTACAGATGGGAGTACCTGGGCGGTACAGTAGGCTACAGACAGGAAGACCTGAGTGGTACAGTAGGCTACGGACAGGAGTACCTGAGTGGTACAGTAGGCTACGGACAGGAGTACCTGGGTGGTACAGTAGGCTACGGACAGGAGTACCTGGGTGGTACAACTGGCTACGGACAGGAGTACCTGGGTGGTACAGTAGGCTACGGACAGGAGTACCTGGGTGGTACAGTAGGCTACTGACAGGAGTACCTGGGTGGTACAGTAGGCTACGGACAGGAGTACCTGGGCGGTACAGTAGGCTACGGACAGGAGTACCTGGGTGGTACAGTTGGCTACGGATGGGAGTACCTGGGTGGTACAGTAGGCTACGGAGGGGGTACCTGGGTGGTACAGTAGGCTACTGACAGGAGTACCTGGGTGGTACAGTAGGCTACGGACAGGAGTACCTGGGTGGTACAGTTGGCTACGGATGGGAGTACCTCAGGAGTACCTACAGTAGGCTACAGACAGGAGTACCTGTGTGGTACAGTAGGCTACTGACAGGAGTACCTGTGTGGTACAGTAGGCTACTGACAGGAGTACCTGTGTGGTACAGTAGGCTAAGGAGAGGAGTACCTGGGTGGTACAGTAGACTAAGGAGATGTGGAGCTCAGATCTCATCCATGCCTCAGTCATCTGCAGCTGTTAGTTAAAGAGAGGGAAGCACATGTAAGCCATGGCTTCCTGAGTCTGGTGATACCATGGAACAGGGAAGTTGTTGTAACGTCATGCTATTTTTAATAGTTGTGGGTCAGTTATGGCAGTGGTGGTTTACAGGTGGCAAAGATGCGGCTGAGATGTGGCCCTTTAATAAATAGTCTGGGTCCTGGCAACCACATCCTGCCCTCTCTTTTTAGATCAAAATCTAACAATAGAGGCCAAACTACTACTGTTTATGAATCATACAATGAACTGAGCAACATAATAATACGCTTATATAGGCTGATTTTTATCCATCTATTATAAGCTGTGCTTATACTGGATGTTAAACCAGTAGTAACCAGTTAGCAAAAGTAAAAGTAGACCACCCTTTATTTGTCAAGTCAAAATGGCCTTTATGTACCTAAAGTAATTATTCCACACCTACAAAGGTCAGTCTTAGAAGTTGGTTGCTCCTTCTCATGATCCAAATAATCAGATTCAGTGATGCTGAGGTCTGGACTCTGGGGTGATGAGAATCCTGGCAGCTTCTTTTTTCTACTTGTTTATTTGCTTTTCTCAGTGAGGGCTTCTTGAAAGCCACATGTCCTTTCAGACCCATAGTGCTGAGTGATCTCACAGTGGACGGATGGACAAGAGTGGAGCTTGATGTTCCTCTTACTTTCTCTCTCTCTCAGAGATCTCTAAGAAAGCATTAAGTGCTGGGATGGGCACCGTTCTGGTGGGTTACCAGGTGCTTGTTAGTCCATTTTTTTTTTTTTTTCTGTTTAACGTTCTCACAACCACTAAAAAATGAATAACTTTGTATCTGATGTCAGTTTTGGTGGACATTAAATAAAGGAAGGGTGGTCTCTGACTTCTGCACAGCATTGTATATCCCTGTTCATGCTGTGCTTGTTTTCAATGGTACACACAATGTACAATAATCTGTGTGTCCTGTCTGTGTGTGTGGTGTCAGGCCAATGTTTGAAGAAGACGTTCCCTCTGTACTGGAGCTGGAGATGGAGGACCTGGAGAAATGGATGATTAAAGGAGGTGTGCTTCGACCTTTCTCTGACTCTGTTACTCACCTACCCCTGTGTCTGGACTTCTGCATGACTGACATGCCGTTCCTCTTTACTTCTTAATCACCTTATGACTCTCCTGTCTGCTTAATCTGTGGAGGGTGTGATGAATGTGCATGAAAGGGAGGAGGCAGGATCAGCCTCTACCTTTTATTAAATCACAGTATCTATATTTGCTGGAGGGACAGTGGGCAGAATGACAGAAGAAAATAGCACAGAGGCCAACAGCATTATTGCCAGTAGGACAGATAATGACTTCTACAATAGTAAATAATAGTGCTGAAGATGAAAAAAGGAGAAAAGTGAGAAAAGAGAAGAAAATGGTACATTCACAGAACACCATGATATCGCCGCTAGTTGTATGAATGCCAGAAATAGGAAAGCCAATAAGACAGAAGACAATAATATCATAGGAGCCAGTGGTATAGAAGAACATGATACACATGAGCTACACTAGCATGTGGAAGCTTTTGAAATTGCACGTTGAAATTACAAATTAAAAGGATAGATAGTACTATAGAAGCTAACTGTATAAATGTAAAGAAAACAACAGTGTAGTAGCCAATAGGATGGAAGCTGATAGCATGAAGGTTAATAGTTTAAAAGACAGTAGTGTGAAACCTAATAGTACAAAGAGCCATAGTTTGGATGTTAACTACCTTAGTGTAAAAGCTAATGATATCCAATAATATAGTAGCCATAGTATGAAGGTCAGTAGTATCATAGTAGTCAGTATTAGTGCAAAAGTGCTGAACAGTTTTCCCATAGTTCTCTTGTTTCTGGCTCCTCTTCAGCTCTTCTAACTGTTTTCCTGTTGCTTGACCAGAAGAACCTGGTCATTAGTAATGATGATGAGTAATATTGGGAAAACCCCAGTTTAAGCAGGCACAGTCGTGACGTTAAAGCTTTGGTGCGTAAAGCCTTTGAATTCAGTACTGCACAGGGGACACGGTGGTAGTACTGCCACAACCAGCAGATGGCACCATTGTGTCACAAATCATTCAACAGTTACCGTGACACTGAATCCACTGTGTGAAATTATTATCTGGAGAACAACAAAAACAAATCATACAATTATGTAACTTATATAAGTGGTTCATTAATGTGCCATGAGGTGCTTAATGCATGAAGAGAACTTTAGCTATTGCCATATATATCAGATGGCTGTTGGTTTTTGTCAGTTTAATATTTAAATTGTCTTTAATTGATCACTATAAATATACAGTAGTTCATAACAGTACATCATTTGTTGTGATTTCAGATTTTATTGGGGTTTTTGTTATTTTTTTATTTCTTTTGTGATTTTATTTATTATTTGTCTGCAGATGAGGGCATCAGCATGGACTCTAGACAAAATTAATTTCCAGGAACACATTTCTGTAAGTATATACAGTACTCTAGCGTTATTTATATACAGTGTGTGTTTGTGACTGTACTATAATACTTAAAATCGTTTACACATCATTAATACCTGTTTCATTTTATCATGGAAGATAAAGCTGCATTCCTTTCAGCTGTGTCCCCTATGTTCCCCAACACATGGAGCATGGGATACAGGTTCCTCTTTACTTCTTAATCACCTTATGAGTCTCTCGTCTGCTTAATCTATGGAGGGTGTGATGAATGTGCATGAAAGGGAGGAAGCAGGATCAGCCTCTACCTTTTATTAAATCACAGTATCTTAAGTTTGCTAGAGGGACAGTGGGCAGAATGACAGAAGAAAATAGCACAGTGGCCAACAGCATTACATTTACATTTACATTTAAGGCATTTAGCAGACGCTCTTATCCAGAGCGACTTACAACCGTGCTTAGTGATCTGTTGGATAATATTCCAGTTAGTAGGAAGTTTAGAGCCTAAAACTCACCACGAGCTCAGACACTGCCCGAACAGGGGGCCAGTGCTGGTACCTAGAGAAAGGTCATTATAAGTGCAACACAATACACATTGACAAAGGACATAAGTGCAATACAACAAGATCATTAAATTGCCACACGATACACACAATTTACACCTCTACTAGAGCTCACTCGCTTAAGTGCTTTACGAAGAGATGGGTCTTCAGTCTGCGTTTGAAGACCACGAGAGACTCCGCTGTTCTGACGCCCAGTGGGAGTTCATTCCACCATCTGGGAGCCAGGACAGAGAAGAGTCTGGACACTTGTCTTCTATGTGCCCTCAGGGATGGTGGTTCGAGACGAGCTGTACTTGAAGCACGAAGGGCTCGAGGTACAGCTCGACTCTTCACCATTGCCATAAGGTAGATTATTGTCAGTAGGACAGATAATGACTTCTACAATAGTAAATAAGGGAAAAGGATTAGTTGATTAAATCCCTCCATAGCGCTTCAAAGTCATCATTCTGTAGTCTGTATCATGCCCATGTTAGGAGTCTAAGCTGTTTCTGAATTAGAAAAATAAACAGCCTCTGTTGCTCCACGCTGTGAGCTAGCCAGCTTTCAAAGTCAATACGTTTTGACCAGAGTACATTTTTCCACAGAGTGTCATTGGAATCTCTGTCTGACAAAATTAGTTAGCAGTCAGAATATTAATATTGCTACATACATAAGGCAAGCAAGCTGGTGCTGCTGCATCATGAATTAACATTGCAGGAATCTAAGTCTACTACTAAGTCTAATACCAACCCCAGCTACTGCAGCCTAAACTTGCCAAAGCCCCTGAACAACCACACTGGCTTGTGTGAGGTATTTTGGTGAGTCTTATAATGTCAGTTCAGTGTGCAGCAGTGTTGTCTTGCATGTAGCACTATTCATATTTAGTCTCTTTAGTGGCCTTATGATTTATGGAATCCAATAATAATTGTGGATAAATGATTTTACTAAGCTCTGTTGCTTTTTCCCCATATAGGAAACCAGTATTAGTTCCTAATTAAGGTATGATGCTGCCTACAAGGTTTGCAGTTGTGATAAACTGTCTTTCTCTACCCCGATACAGTTCAGTGTTCCCTGAGCATTTTCACTCCCTATGGTTGGGAATCTGCCTGAAATCTTAATTACACAGTGACTGGTTAGAAATGTTCTGTAATATGGTTTAATAAATATGTTTTGTAAATCTTGATGTATTCTTATTCTAGTAACTTCAACAACAAAGATGCCTTCTTTAGCACTGCACAGACACAGATGTGCTCTAACCCATCATGAGTATGGAGTGGGGTGGGTCATGGATGTAAGACACCACTGTTGAGCCTTCTGAAGGTTCTGTGGGTTTAATTCCACAAAACACTGATGAAGGAAGGTGCACACTTGACAACCCCTGTGAAATGCTCGCGGAGGCATCTTCATTATTGTTGTTGTTGTTGTTCACATAGTTAGGTACCAGTGCAATGGTCGAAGTCCAGCCTGTTATGTAGTATATTGTTAGGTATAGGTATGTCCATCTGATAGCGAGAGGCTTGGCTGCTGTCTTCTTAATGACCCCATAATTCAGAGAAGGTTGGGAGGATAAATATCTGTGTGGCAGCAGCTTGGGATCAAGTTCATCACAGAGGGCTATAGAGAAGAAACACTGTTTATTTCAGATACAGAGAAAACCAGCTTAGCTGGGGCATAGCTGAAAGGCTGGGGAATCATAGAACCTTAGTGCAACATAACTGGACTGCACTGCACACTGGTCTGCATTAAAATCGCACATGGTGTCGTGGGTCTACTAAAAAGCGAGTGAGGAGGCCTGAAAATCCGCTGTCTGGTTGTTAATTTCCCTTACTCGGTCTGTGGGTTACCCTTATCATTCCCAAGCCTCTGTACACGTAGCTCACTGCATACAAGACAAGACAGGAATGTGTGCATGCGTCACGCCCTCTAATGTAATGCGTGTGATGTGATTTCCAGGAACGCTTGTATGGTAGAATTGTGCCTTTGTTGTGCTTTTAGAGTCGAAGCTTCTCTCTGTGCCAATAATCCCCAATGTCCATGAACCGTGAGGCATAGTTCTAATGGGTGGAGTCAGAATTCAGAAATTATCATGGAAAAGGTTTTGTGTATGAACATTACACTGCTGTTCAGCAGTTTGGAATTACTAGACGTATAATCGGTTTTAGTCATGTTTATATACGACAATAACAAATGTACATTTCAATTCAGCACAGGTGTTTTTAAATGTTGTATTCAAATGATGAATGAATACACATATATTCTTTAATGTTCTAATATTTCTACAAAAATCTCATACTGAGAAATGCTAGATATATCGACAAGGTTTTCACATAGACTTGCAAAATGTTTATGCTGATGCATGTATTTGAGGATAAAAAGGAAAACTGAGTAAATATCTAGCTCTCTCACTTTGACTGTATCTCTTCCTCTCCTGCTTTGCAGGTAATCACTGTGGACAGAGACGTATGTGTGTTCTTCTGCTGTGCGGTCTACTGAGAACACTCTGACTGCTGCCTACAAGAAACCAAAGCCTGATTTTTACCCATGCTTTATTAGGATTCCTAAAGTACTGTTGTAGAGCTTCACTGCCAAAAAAAGAAAATCTGAACCAGTGAGTCATCCTAAGTGTTGTTGATTTAGCTAATATTGCTCATGATGTGAGTATTATTAATTCCGTTCCATTTACTTTAACTTAAGTCATTTTATTAATTGAAATTATTTCATTTGTCAAGATCATCAAAATGCACTAGCGAAATGCTCGCATATCAGACCAACAGATCCTTTTTTTTTTCTGATAAGATTACTTCACTTCCAATGCACTGACTCGTTTAAGAATTTGGACATATTAATAAAATAATGTATGTACAAAACACGTATACTAAAATGAGAGCAATTAGATAAGCAATACATTAAGCATCTTGTTTTCTTTAAAGACTGATAAAGATAAAGGAGCCCTGTTTTGATTGGCTGCCCAGAAACACTCCTTCAAACTTTAGCATGAGTAGGCAGGGCTGAAGCGCTTTAGGCTAAGTAGGCAAATACATATGAAAGTGGGAATTTAAAACAAGGATGATCAGTTTAGCTTCTAGTTTAGGACTGTATGGAACCGGGCAGTGAATGTTTTGAAACTTTAACAATGTTTACATACCACAAGGAAAGGAATTAGCTGTCCATGAACCGGGCTCCTTAACTCTTCTATAAGTGTTAGCACTCTCTATATGCCGTAGTTCAGCCTCAAGGCTTACAAGAATTCCGTACAGACAGCTTCTGTGTCATGGCAAATACATTTAAGATTTGGGTTCCATAGTTTTCACATAAAATGCAAGCATTGTCAAGTTTACTTAGGATGTTGCTGAGAATGTGAATAGGGTCATGTTCACATTTCCTGATGTTTTTGCACTTCTGTTACTTGTAATACAATGGTCCTTATTCATCAATGTTCTGTGAAAAAGAGCTCAGATTTGACCACAAATGATGAATCAGCTTCTTATGCTTTACATGAAGCACACCCTAAGTCAGGTGTTGAGGTAGGGAGCCAATAAATGGCCAGCATTCAGCAGCAGTTTTGTTTAGTCAACCACAGATCAAGAATTTTGTCAAGCAGTCCAGGTAGTATTAACTCACATGGACACACCCTTATCAGATGTGAGCTTGATTGTACAGAAAAGCCAGAGATGAAAGTAACGAATATCAAAACTGTACAGATAATGGAGTTGACCATAACTTTGAAGAATGAGGGCCAATGTGATTTTCAGGCTTTGGCCATTTCCTCGAGTGTTTCTGTTGCTTTTTAAATGATGATCCTGAAGCAGGGTCAGATCATGTTTGTTTGCGTTTTAAATAGGTACATTTACATGCGGTAATTCCATTCCAGATTAGAGATGTTACTGTCCTTTGTAAATATAGAGGAAATATTTTGAAATAGATTTATATGCTTTATTAAATATGTTTTGTATGTGTTTTTTATTGTTTGCTATTTGTTTTTAGGGTTGATTATACAGTTTTAATGAGCAATGGATTTAAAACCACTATGTTTGTATTAAATATGACAATGATAACATTGTTTAGAACTGTGTGTTTGTGTGCTTGTGTGGTGGATGGAGTTTTTGTACAGGGAATAAGGTCGGCGGCTGGTTGAGATATACAGCAGTTCAGGAGAGGTTTCTGTTCAATATACTGTCCATCAGAGTGGACATATTGTGAGGGATGATTGTGATACTTTTCACTCTGACTCTCTTTGGAACAGAATGACTGACATCAGCTCAGTGCATCATCTCAGGTGACAACAGTGTATTTGAGGGCACTATCTCTGTTTAATATATTGCGGAAAAATGCATACGACTGTGTACCAAAAGCTCCGGGTGTCCTCCATAGAATCAGTGTAGCATTATGTGGACATGTCATTATAATGATGAGCTTTAAGCAGGGGAGATTTAATGTACAGGTTTACCTGGGCTGAAGCCCAGAGGCCCTGAGTAATTTAGAACGCCTGATTGGCTGATTTTTATTCCCCCTTCACAACATGGGCCTACCCAGGCTGAGCACAGGCTTATCCAATAGATGTCCCTGTATTATGTCAAACGCTTTCTGCCAAACTCTGCCCTTTATCAGTCCCCTGTTTCTGCAATACAAGTGCTGCAGTCGGCTAATTCACAGCACTTCAGTATGTCACAGATAGGACCTGTACAGATTGCTGGAAGGGGGGGGTTTAAGGTTTAGGTTTAAGTTTGCAGTGTTCTTTAAGCCTGCACATCTCACCTGTCTTATCTGGCTAGTATGGAGGGGAGATACCACTGATTGTCCATTCGATCCGATATCAAGATAGACTAAGGCTAATACCCTGATAGACAGTAAATATAAACCATAACTAATAATATGACATTAAAATTAAACAAACCTTCATAAACCAGAGTCTCTCTGTGCTACTTTTAATAACATTGTTCAATTCAGTAATAACAAATATCAACTGAGTGTTTGATAATATTCATATGGTCACCTACACTAGTACTGTCAATTTAAAATTTACTCTCTACTACTCTACTACTGTGTATTTATTAAATTAAAATCTGAAAAAAAAAATAACAAAGCATGCAGAGAAACAGGTTGACTACAGTTTGCGACTGTAGAACTACAAAGTGCTCCCATGTGGTCAATGGAGCCGATAAAAAGGATAATGAGTGTGGAAACAAGGAGGTAGTTTTACTGTTATGGCTGATAGTGTTCCACAGTTTCTCATTAGGTTGAATGTATAACTCACTCTAAATGTAGGTATTGTGGTATATACTGAGTCGTGTTCCACAGTTTCTCATTAGGTTAAATGTATAACTCACTCTAAATGTAGGTGTTGTGGTATATACTGAGTCTGTTCTACAGTTTCTCATTAGGTTAAATGTATAACTCACTCTAAATGTAGGTATTGTGGTATATACTGAGTCGTGTTCCACAGTTTCTCATTAGGTTGAATGTATAACTCTAAATGTAGGTATTGTGGTATATACTGAGTCTGTTCTACAGTTTCTCATTAGGTTGAATGTATAACTCACTCTAAATGTAGGTATTGTGGTATATACTGAGTCTGTTCTACAGTTTCTCATTAGGTTGAATGTATAACTCACTCTAAATGTAGGTATTGTGGTATAAACTGGCACAGCATGGATCGGAAAGTTGCTCTGTAACATGCTAAATTCTTTAGATTCCTCTTTTTAGAGTCCCGCTGCTCCGTCCATGACATCACGGCCTTCCTCTGCACTCCCTGGAAGTGTCTGGAAAAAGAGAAGTCCGATGTTTACTTTCAGAAGGGAACACAGTGGAGTTTCACTGCGAGCCATTAGGACAACAGTGGAGTTTCTGAGTGTTTTCTCTTTTTTCTAGGGCTTTGTGTTATGATAGTGCTGAAAAACAGCACCAGATGGAACTCATTTGTTATATTTTCCCTCTCCAAGACACGTCTCGACTGTCTGGCATTCACCCCCTGTTAAACTGAGCCTGCACTGTGTGCGTATTCCTACGGAATGTATCTCCAGTGTGATAAAGTCCTCTTCGTTTAGCGATCTATCATGATCTGGTCAGAAGTTATGAATAACATACACTGTTTTAAAGGGGAATTCCACCCATCTTTCCTAATTTCTGCTAAATTAAATTGTTAGGATGTAAGCAAAGTCATTCCGAGTGGTTAAATCTGAAATGTCAGAATTTTTCACAGTGGTGGTGATTCACCTCTAAAAGCTCCCTCACAGACACTATGTGGAATGGTTATGAATACACTGCCTGATGCCTGAGACACTGTTTCACTGTTTGCATGTTTACATGGTCTTCTGCAGTTCAAAAACAGTTCATTTAATACAGAATTAATTACGCTACAGTTAATTCCTCAACGTTACAATGCCCAGTGGCAAGAAGAAGTCAAGTCACGTTAAGTTTATGTATATAGTGCCATTTACAACAGATGCTGTTACAAAGCCCTCAGTAAGCAAGCCAAGAGCAACAGTGGCAAGGAGAAACTCCCTCAGAGCAAGAGGAAGAAACCTCGAGAGGAACCAAGACTCAAAAAGAAACCCATTCTCCCCATTTTGACACCAGATAGTAAAACGAGCACAAAGACAATATAAGAGGAATAAGAATTTACACCTGTATACAGTATGGTGCAGGACCGAGTCCTATGAGGGTAACAGTAAGAAACAGACCTGAAGGTTTAAATGAGACTCAGTCACTGTATCAGTACAACCAGTGGCCATCATCGTAACTAAAGTCGTAACTAAACACGTGAACATCAGGTGCTGCTAGAAGCTTAAGGTGATAATCTATAAGGAAGAATTCAGTGTTTTGTGAGGTAGAGGAAGTATGTAGCATCACCGGTTGGGTCAGTGGGATGCAGGGGAGGCTTCCAAATAGCCTAGGACAGCAGAAATCTTCATGGTGGCAGGCAAACAGCAGGCACCCAGTCAAGGCAGTTGAAGCAGCACCATGAGACTGCACAGGGTGGGCAGTAGTTCCACCACACACCACACAGGATGGGCAGTAGTTCCACCACACACCACACAGGATGGGCAGTAGTTCCACCACACACCACACAGGTTGGGCAGTAGTTCCAACCACACACCACACAGGATGGGCAGTAGTTCCACGACACACCACACAGGATGGGCAGTAGTTCCACGACACACCACACAGGATAGGCAGTAGTTCCACCACACAGGATGGGCAGTAGTTCCACCACACACCATACAGGATGCGCAGTAGTTCCACCACAGACCACACAGGATGGGCAGTAGTTCCACCACACACCACCCAGGATGGGCAGTAGTTCCACCACACAGGATGGGCAGTAGTTCCACCACACAGGATGGGCAGTATCGGAGAAGATTCAGGACCGCTGCTATTCTCCCTAGGAGTGGGCATCCTGTAAGATCAATCCAAGAGCAGGTCTACAGAAGACTCCACAACCTGCAGAAACCTTTATTCATGTGTCCACTATCAGAAGCATACTGAACTAGAATGGTGTTCATGAAGGGCACCACAAAGGAGCCTGCTGCTGTCTGAAGGAAAAAAAAAAAGAACATTGAGGCCCATCTCTGGATTCCCCAAGACCACCTGAATGTTTCACAATGCTTTTATGGACAATTGTACAACACCATGTTTGGAAGAACACAAACACTGCACACCAACACTAAAACACCTTATCCCAACTGTGAAGCATGATGGAGGGAGCATTATAGTTAAAGGGCTCCATTGTTGGATGCCGTTACATCAACAGGGAACAGTCAATTTAAAGCTGTATTAAAACATTTTACAGGAGAATGGAAGGGCACCTCAAACTGAAAAGATGTTGGGTGATGCAACAACACAATGGCCCAAAGCACACCAGTAAATCAACCAGAGAACGACTAATATAAAGAAGAGATATGCCAGGCAGAGTCCTGATCTTAACCCAATCGAGACGCTGTGGCATGACCTGAAGAGGGCTGCGCAAGCAAGGCGTCCCAGAAATGGTAATGAACTGAAACACATTTGCAGGGCCGGATGGTCCTAAACTCCCCTTCAATGCTGCACAAATCTTATTTGGAGCTCCAGGAAACCTTTGGCGGTGGAGGTGGTGCTACTAAAGCGGGATTTAAATACAAGGGTTCACCTACCTTACCTAGCCTGCGCTGTGGATGTTACTCTATGTGCTAAATAAAAGACATAGGCACAATTGTGTGTGTGTAATTAGAGTAATTAGATGGGTTTGTCTGTAACTGTAACCTAAATAGTACACATATAATAATCAATGAAGTGATCCAGGCAAGGCTGTGTGCTAGTAAGGACATCATTCTCACTAGTTTAACTGACAGTGAAATGCTCAGCGCTGCCGAATGCTGAATGTGGAGGCTGGAATTATCTTACGTTATACATTTTCTGCTGGCCTCTGCTGAAAACCTCTGTCTCCCTTTGGCCATGGGCCTCTTCTTCAGCTTGGCTTGGCAGGAGGCCAGTGTCAATTCCACGCTTCTCAGAAACACATTCTTTGGTGCTTCAGCCTGTTTCTGGTAGATTAAGATACTGAACATGGGAATTAACACGAGACACCATGCCAAAGAGGAGAGCGAGAGAAACATATGAGCAACACAGGCCCCTAAAAACCCATCATTCACCATTAAACTGCATTTACAATATTACATTCTATTTTTATTCTTAGATATTATACAAACACAATAAACAGGGTTAGTTTAATAATTGCCTTCATAATAAACTTGTGGTCATCTCATGTTGATAAAAAAAAAATCAGTCTGGGCACGTGCTTGCGTCAAAACTAATCGACGGACGGAGGGGGCGTGGTTGGAGTCTCGTTTGCGTCATCATTGCGAGCCTGGAGCGTGTGGAGTGACGTTAGGTTTGATTCAGTTTATAGAACCGATTCCCTCCTACGGTGTGTGATTCAAAGAGTCGAGCGGGAGTCGTTATAGGTCCATTTATCAGGTGGGTTACAGATGACTGATGCTGCTGATGTTAGGTGCTGTGTTAAGTAAATAAATAAATAAATACTTTCATATGCCGCATCTATCTAAAAAGTAAGGTTGTAACACAAAATTGGAAGTAACTCAAGAGCAGAGCACTACACTCAGCATCATCTACCAGTTTCAAAGCAAATCCTATTATAAAAACGCATGCAGAATAAAGATTTCGTTCATAATAACTTTAAATTTCACCGTCGTGATTATTTACAACGTTCAGTTGTGAAAAGACAGCTATTGAAAATGGATTAATCTGACGAAAACAAGGCGGAGGTGCTGAAACAAAAGTCATTTTGGTGAATCTGTTCGATCGGTTCACGAAAACGAACCGATACAAAAGAACCGGCTCAAATGAAACGATTCGTTGATAGGTTGTTCAACGCTACAGCGGGTCGCGCGCTGGCGGTGCTGTGTTGCGGGAAGAGTCGCGAGCAGAGCCTGCGGGATTCTATTGCACGCGGCGGGTTTCGGAACGGAGTTTAAAGGAAGATAAAGACAAATCCGAAGTCCCCCGCGAGCCGCACGAGCACAGGACGCGGACTAGGAGCGCGCGCGGCGAGCAGGGCTAAAGGAATCGCGAGCACAGTCGATTTAGCCAGCACGCGCCGCTTCGGCTAGCGAGCGTTGCCTAGCTACGAGCCCCGGAGAGCGAGCGCGGGGGACCGCGAGCTCGGCGCGAGATCCACCGCTGCCGTAAACCGCTTTCAGCGCTGAGGAAACTTCGGGGGTAACGACACTGCAGAGGCAGCGGCTTCATAGAGCGGCATTCTGAGGTAACACCGAACCTGACTGTTAGCTATTATTGCCTGATATTTCACTGCTGTTGGTGATAAGACGGTAAATAGCTGTGCGGAGGTAACACTGTGAGCCAGGCTAATGCTAACGGATAAAGGGCAGCGTATTAGGTTGTAGCTAGCATTAGCTTCGTGGCTAAAGCTAAACCATAAAGAACAGTTGTGTAGCTAAGTTAGCGTTAGCTGCGCAGCTAATGCTAACGGATAAAGGGCAGCGTATGACATTTTTGTAGCTAGCGGTGGCTAACTTAGCTGCCTAGCTGTGCTTGGTAAAGGGCTAATCGGGCTGCTGTACTGTAGCTAGTTTATGTGGAGGTGTTTATGTTGCTGTTTATGATTTAGCGGGACTCGGAGAAGCAGCCCTCAGCCAGCGTTGATTAAAATCTGTTAGACGTTTAGATGGTGGGATACTGTGGGGGATCAGGGGGATTTTATTAGCTCCAGGTAACAGAAGAGAAAGTCTAGCTAGCTGGCTATCTTGCTAACTGACCTGATGCACTGAGTTAAAACTTTCCGCTGTATAGATTGTCTATAATGTAGCCAGATTATCTAAAGGCAGTATGCGCTCTCAGAATATCTCCCGTTTATCTGAAGTAAACAATTTTTCAACCGGACACACAATTCATCTGACCTGCTAGCAGCTAACTTAGCTGGTCCTCCTCTTTGCCTGATAGCCGTGGACTGGCCGGCTTAGAGCTAAAAGTTTCTAACTGTTATTGCTCTCTTCAAAGTTTACGTTCAGTACGTATGCTTAACTCACAAGGTTCACGTTTTATGCTGGGCTATAGGCCAACAGGCAGTGCATCTAGCATTATAAGTCGGATTAAGCGTTTCCTTTCAGAGTTGCTGGGTTAAATGTTGTGCACTGATCTCTCTGTCTGGCTCAATTGTCAGTATACCTTTCAGATTTTTGGTCCATTAGCGTGTGTTTTAGAGGTTGTTGCGAGTTGATTACCAAGCAGCCTGGCTTCATAGTTCAGCTGTGTTGCCGCTATGCTACCTGCCTGCATAAACTATTCACTTCAGCTATTTCTGTTCGAGTGTCTGCGCTCTTTGGCTACTCTGATAAATAGGCATGTGTAGGTGCTTTAGTAGTGTGCCTTGTAGTAATCAGGGCTGTGAAGAGAGTAGCTGAAGTTGGTCTGATGGAGTTGGTGAAGTACCCGCCCCCTCCCCCAGGCCTTAAGCAGCATGCAGGGCGCCATGGCCTAGCACATGGACCACTGAGCACTTCACCCACACTGAAATGTCCCAAATGGTCCAGCTGTTTGGAAAGCATAGTAGCATTTTAATGGTCTGTAAAGTTCAGAATTAAATGCAAGCTTAAGTGTTTAAGAATTATGATGTGTTGTACCAAACTGACTGTGTTGCAATTTTGGTTGTTTTGAAATGGTTATTGCCTTTTGTCTGCATGTGTTCATTATGTAATTACTGTTGTAAAAAGCCACTGTGTTAGTTCCTGCCACAGGCTTCTGTCCTTCCAGACTGCCTGAGGTATCCATTAGCACTTTCCAACCAGACGTTGTGGTGCGCTGCAGTGGTACAGTTAGTAATCTGTGATCATGCATTGGCAGGTGACCTGTTCTGTACCTGACCACCTGTGCTGAATTTAGTCTTTAGCCTTTCCTACCGAGCTTGTTGGTGTTATAATGCAGACCACGGATTGGTCAAACACGTTAGTTGCTGAATCGTCATGCAGTGTCACTTCTATTCCTCTGTTCATGCTCTTTCCAAATAACTTTAGCTGGCCTGTGCCTCTTTACCTAATACCTAATTCGGAGTACAAGCAAAGTCAGCTTGTTGCTTCAGCTGTTTCTGTTTACTGTTAATACTAGAATTACCTGGGAAGTCATGTGACCACCACACAAGCTCTCCATTGGATTAGTTTTAGAGCTTGCTTTAGAAACCGTGCCATGCTGTTTCTGACTGACAATCGGAAAAGTGCTGTTTGACTTCTTTGCTGGGAAAATGTAAGCCTAGTTCCTCACTCAGCAAAGCTTTATGTGTATGTTTATTATTTTTGTTTCAGCTTTAATATGTATTTTTCTTGTTTTATTAATTAGACTGGTGGTGGTGTATAATGGAGCTGTATATGTGATGGCGTCAGATAAATGTACTGAGTTCCGAGATTACATTTAAAGGAGCCACACAATTTTGAAATTTTGTTTTTGATTTAAAGAGCTTCGTAAATGGTTTGAGCATTATTGTAAATCTGCAGCAGATGAGTTAGAAAATGATGCCCTGTATTTAAAGTGAAGTTCCTAGTTTCCTCATGTATGTGTTAGTGATTTGATGTGAAATGCTCTATTCTACAGAGCTGAAAAGTGCAAAAAGCTTTTTTACAGAAACTTTGTACTAAGTAGTCACAAATGTTGCTGAATGGTCCTTGAGAGACACTTTTATTTGTTTTTAAATCGAATTTAATGTTTGTTTTCTGTTTTTCTAATTTTCTTTAGTGCGTTATGTAGCTTTTTTGTGCATGTAAACTGCAAAGTTCACAAGGTACATCCCGCAGGGAGAAAGGCTGCCTGTAGTGGTGGAACTAAATGACTCTGCCACTACTGCTTTTAACAGCTTGGTGGTTGACCAGTCGGAGCAGAGTGGGCTCCATGGGAAGGGTGCTTAGAGACACAGTAGCTCTAACATAGTGTTTCAGACAGGATGGAAACAGATGTACAGTATAAGAAATTCAAAAAAATTATTATAAAAATGAGTCTGTTTCAGAGAGAGAGAGAGAAAGAGATGCAGGATATTACAGACAAAATGTTCCCAAAAGAAATGTATTTGTTGTTAGGAATATACAGCAGATTTTATTCCAGTAAGTGCTAATGCTGGTGACAGCAGCATTGTTTTTGTTTTTTTAGGGCCACTCTAAACTTATTTCTGATCAGCTAATTGCCATGCTGTATATGATGGGCTATGTGATCGTTGTGACTTTGTTTCATGTGCAGTATTAATTACAGCTTCAGTATTTAAACCTAGGCTTGCAGACAAAGTTGTTAACAGTGTTATGAAATGAGGTAAAAGTGGTTCCATTTGTTAGGTTAACTGAAGGAACACTGTTTATGCTAGACTCGATGTGCTGGTCAGACCCCTGAATGTGGGATGAGAAGCCCCCACTACTTGGGGGTAATGAGCAAAACTAGGTGTCTGTGTGCAGCCTAGCAGAGAAAAATGGGAGGAGCTAATGATGTGGTCATACCCACTCCTAAATGGCTAGACTTCTTTTGAGGAACTTTTAACTCTAGGGTTTGTAATTTTTTTTTTTTTGGTCTTTAAGTAGTTGCTGTTTTATGTGTGTGATGAGTATTATATATGTGTGTGGAGATTGGAAAATGCTGTGATTATCCTCCTTTCTGGGTTGTTGCTGATGTGCGTTAGCAGCTAAGGCTGTAGATTATAGAATTTTGTTGTAAAACGGTGCTTTCAGTTCCCTGGGGTGGTGGTTGTTGTTGTTTGCGTTTTTTAAAGCCACCCTAAAAGCAGGGCTGAGCTTCAGTGCCTTTCTTTCCTGCCTTTTGAAGCATCTGTTTCCAAACACCTGTCCAGAAGATAAAAGAGCAGAGTGTGCCACTGTTGTTCCCTTTCGCCTGGTCCATTTTTGCTCCTCTTGTTCTCATGTGTTCAGGCTTCATTGTTGACAGCTGACCTTTCCTAATGTAACAGGTTGAGCAAAATGTTATTGTGGTGAACACTGCATGGTAGAGCTGTGTTAATCATCATCATGAAATCAGATGGTAAATGGACATTGCAGAATCATTCATACAGTCTTATTGATTAGCATATCTGCGTATGTCATTACTGTGCACAAGTTTGTTTAAACTTAAAACACATAGGAGTCACAATATCTGTGTAATGACCATTATACTGTATGTGTTTTGATGTGATACAGTGTTGTTGTCTATTATGAGTATTAAAGTGCAAGTCTGAATTGGCCAGGGTAGCTGATTAGACATCTTGCTTCCTGGCTGTTCAGTCAATCGTGTGCAGACTCAATCAAATCAAAAGTAAGAATATGTCCCAGAAACAATCACTCTGCTAGCACAGATGCTAAAACTCTCTCAACCAGAGAGAAAGAGACGCCTGTTGTGCTCTGTTGGGCTCATGGCATCACTGGGGATTGTACTTGCGATCTCTGATGATGGAGCCAACACTTGCGTAGACAGTTGCACCATTCAGTGCATCCGAAACGCACACAACGCATATGAGATCAGAGCAAAAACTTGGAATTGAGCAATGGTGCCTAACTAAGTCCTTTTTCTTGTTCATCCCTGTGCCCCTCTCTATGTAATATTAACTAAACTGACCCAGAAAGAGTCCTGAGATTTTTTTTTTCTTCAAGGGTTTTTACTCCTTTACTTCCCACTTCTGCCATTTCTCTGTTACATGTTTTAGTTGTGTTCCTTCTGTTTTCTGTGTAGTGTCTTAATTACTTGAGCACTCCTAATTAGTAGATGATTAATGTGATTTAAAGACACCCCTAATTCTACCTGCATACCCACTTTATGGACCCGAGCCGTCAAAATTTGCTCCCTTGTTGGCCCCCTTTGTCGCAGTGTCATGGAAACAGCCTGTGTGTGTCGGCTGGTTGGAGCTCAGAGCTGTGTGAATTATTTAGAACCCTGACACGCGCCGCACATACACACTTCAGTCCCTCTTTTCATCTGGACAGCTGGTGCGGGTTGATGCCTTTCTCTTTCTCCTGTTTTGTGTGTTTGTGCTCTTTGTGACCTGCAGGTGTAGAGGTGGCTCTACAGGTGCTCAGCAGTGAAGTTCTCTGCTGACGATAAAGCAATACTTTGGGCAAGCTTCTGTGGCTGATGTGTCAGAACCTCAATCAATAAGTTGTCCATTTAAAAAAACTTTGTTGGTCAAAATACTGATCTTTACTCATGTCACGTTCTTTAATCACCAAAGTCTTTTTGATATATCTTGCCATTACATGCGTTTTGAATAATCCCTTATTGTCTGTGAGTCATTTAGTTGCAACAGTGAATCATTAATTTATTGCTACGAATCATTCTCTTAATTTCAATCATTCAGTCTCCTAGGGATTATTTACTGTCTGCTTTGATTCACTTAGTATTCGCTAGGAATTGTTTAGTTACAGTTATTGATAACTCTAACTATGAATCATTCTATGTCCGCTATGACTCATTCACTAACTGTTATAAATCATTCAAAAACTGTTATGAATCATTCACTTGCTAGCTATAAGTCAGTTACTTACTATGAATCATTTGGTATCATCCACAAATCTTTTAGTTACTGTCGGTTGTTTGGTATCTGCTATGAATCATTCTGTATCTGATATGAATTATTAAGTGTTTGCTATGAATCATTCTGTGTCTGTTGTGAGTCATTCAGTAACTGCTATGAGTTGTTCATTTACTGTGAATCATTTGGTATTTGCTACGAATCATTCAGAAGCTCATGTGAATCTTTCTGTGTCTGCTACGAATCATTCAGAAGCTCCTGTGAATCTTTCTGTGTCTGCTGCGAATCATTTAGAAGTTAATGTGTATTTTTCTGTGTCTGCTACGAATCATTTAGAAGCTCATGTGAATCTTTCTGTGTCTGCTATGAATCATTTAGAAGCTCATGTGAATCTTTCTGTGTCTGCTGTGTCAATGTGTACCTTACCGTAATACCATCGTTATATGTCACCACTGCCGGTATCTTAATGATAGTTATGACTGAAAGGTGTTGGCTGCACCGACAACCTACATATATTAAACTAAAGCATCACTGTGGAGGATTAACAGTTATTTATGCATAGAAACAAAGAATATGTGCAGTTGTCTGTATGTTGCTGGACTGGGAATGCGGTGGTGTTAAAGCTGAGTAGCCAAAGATGACATTTTCTTCAACCTCACATATGGCTGTACACCTGAATGAATTTTTCAGGGAGAGATGCTTAGCAGGTTCACCACTACTGGTCTTACTCCTACGTGGGAGGCCTGAGAATGCGGCCACAACAGAAATACTAACAATAAATCCTAACGTGTTTGTAGGTGCGGGGTTTGGTTGCTGCTAGTAAATGGCCAAACCGTGTCGACATACCCTTAAGCTATACCTGCTATTTGTTTAGGATCTTCTGTGTATCATTCAGTTACTATTAGGTATGCAGTGTCTGCTGTGATTGGTTCAGTTTTGGCTGCTGAAGATAATTTATTTGCTGCTATGAATCATTCAGTAACGAATGTATGTCCAGTGACACATTTAGAGTCTACTGTGAATCATTCTGTAACAGCTATGATGCTGTGTTTTGTAAGCTCTTTAGTTACGAGAGTGAAGAAATGAAGAGTGGACCCTCGCAGGCCTTCAGAGTTTAGTGGGTGAAGTTCTTCAAGTGCGTATGTTTGTGTGAGAGGGAATTTAGCGTCATCTGTGTGAGAGATCAGTAATGTCTTTGTGAGGTTAAGTGACTTTAGTTCTGCGGATTGCTGTAATTCTTGCGGATCAGTTTTCTCAGTACCTTCCCATGGTTTATTAGGGCAAACTGAGCCTCCATCCTGGATATTTCCCTCCTTGGGGACTGCCGAGTGCCAGCTGAGCGCTGCTCTGTGCCAAAACATTGAATGATGCAACATAAATAAAATAATGAGAACATTTAGCCTCCCTATAACAGCATATTATCTCTGCCTCCTCTGGGGACGGACCTTTCGCAACGAGACTGTGCCGGACCGCTGTGAGAAAGTTTACATACACCAGCACAGCTGTCCGACTTACAGTCACAATACAAGCAAGACTTTTTCCCCCCTCTCTCTCTTTCTCTCGCTGTGTGCAAAATTGTTTCTACTGTATTGTGTTAGTGTACAGTTTATATTAAGCTGAAGAATTCAACAACAAATGAACTAGGCTGGAATTATGGAAATTTTTTTAAGGAGATTAAAATGAAAATGCTTATAATCCAGAACGCAATTTAACATGCTGGTTAGTTTTGACTGAACTCTACTTTAGTGACTCAGTAGGCTTATCAGTTATCAAATTCTCTTTTGTTTCTTAGTCAGCCTTTTTTATCTATACCCACTCATGTATTAAGCACAGTTCGCTACCCTACACGGTCTTCAGTTTTTTTGATGTCACTGTGCACCAGCAGGTGGGAGGAAGAACAGTATTAACCAGTAATGTGATGTTTCATCATGCCTGTGCATCATGTAGAGAAAATGACACAGAACAGAAGAAAAAGAAGGGCTTGTGATTTTCCTCAGTCTCTTAACCGTTCTCTATAATTCGGTTGTTCATCTAGGCTTTAAGGGGATAATGTGGACATCTTCAGCATTTCCAGAGAATCAGCATGGGGTACAGGCATGCCCTGAATTCAGAGCGAAGAGACATGGCATCAGACATCGAATAGAAGCGTCTTTAAAAAATACAAATGTCTTTATGGAGATGAGTAGCTTCTCTTGTAAATGCTAATTTCTTAACTTGTGGTAACATCTAGCACTTAACTGAACTGTTCCTGATATTTGGATATTGAGTCTCTGTCATATGTGCTTGTGTAAAAGGGCATTGCCACCAACAGTTCTGTATAATTCAGTGGCTGAGATGTAACAGTCATTCAGAGGGCTTTGATGTGAAATTGTTCACTGCAGATAAATGTCTTTGCAGGGGTTGATGTCTGTCTCCAGCACAAATACAGAGAAAGGCACATTTGAGCCTAAACATGTTTATATGCGATGAAGAAAAAAAAAAAGGCATGTGCAGGGGATGGTGTTCGGATGGTGGTTGTCATACATCAGGGGGATTCCCTTTATAGCTTTTTCTGTGTCTGAATGCTGTTTGGTTTGAATGGAGCTTCTGAGTGTTAAAGGGGAGTACTCCACTTTTCTTTTCTTTTCATCGCCTGTTCAGTCTGTCAGAAAGGCCGGTCTCAGTCCCCCAAACAATAAGTAGCCCTCCTTTCTTCTAGCGCATTCCTTCTAGGAGTCCTATATGAAACTTGTGCAGTGAAACTTGTTGCATATATATCTGAAGTCAGTGTGTGTCCTTATTCACTTTATAAACCTTCATCCCTAGTTCTGGGTGGAACTATCTTTCTTGTTCTTATAGAACTTTAGAAATAATATGTTGGGATTTCATCAAGCAATGTTTGGTGTTTCTGAGTGACGTAAAGAAGCAAATGGTTTATGAACTACAGCTGCAACATGAAAAAGCATGTGTGTTTGCAGAGGGTGAAACAAACAAAACTAAAAAAACATGTAAATAAATGTGTGTCAGGAATCAAAGTCCATCTCTGATGACCCTTCCCTGAATTATAGTCTCTTAGGTGGAACTGAGGATGTCCCTCAGAGAGAGTGAGAACGAGAATGGAAATAAGAGAGGGAAAGGGGGAGAGAAAAAGATTGACTGAGAATGAGAGGCTGGGAGAACATGAGAAGGAAGAAATGGGAGTAGAGAGAGGGAGAGGAAAAAACTAAGTAAAGGAGAGAAACCGAGAGGGAGAGAAAGAAAAGACCAGTAGACAGATGCAAAACAAAAGAGGAAGAAGAAAACAGGAGAGTGATAAGACGGAGCTGAGGAGAGGGGAATGAGAGCGGAGATGTAGCAAATGAGAAAAAAGGAAAAAAGCGATGAGTGATAAAAGAAAAAGAGTGACTCTTGGCGGGAGTGAGAAGAGAGGACGAAAGGAAAGGGAGAGAGAGAGAGAGTTTCCTTTACTGTTGTAGAATGCCGATTGCCCGACAATAGGGTCTTCCACATTATGCCCCAACACAAACAATGGGGCTCCACGTTGCAGCATAGCTTCACTAAAAAGGGGCCCCCAGCGGAGGGCTGTTTCCATGGTAACACTCTTCTGTTTTGTGAATGGCGGTGGCTGGAGCACGCTCAGCATCCTTCACTGATTCAGTTTCAGCTCTAATCCTGAACTCTGTATCCTGTGTGGGATTAAAGTCTTTATATATGGGGGGTGTAACTGTAGTCATATTTGTAACTTTGACTCTTATTTCGTTTCTGAGCTCATTATTAAAATTTACTAAAGAAAATAAACCTGGGAAATCACAACCTCTGGAAATGATGAGCTCCTCAGGAAAAAAGCCTGGCATCTGTAACTCGTTCATTTCTCACTCTGCAAAAAATAACGGCTTCTCTGTGATGTGAAGGAACTTTGTGATCATTAAGAGAGTCAGCAAAGACAGAGATGCTGCATTTTCAGAAAACTAACCAAAATAAGGCTATGCTTAAAACATCCAGTATTGCTGACCCAGCTGTGTGCGCTGACCTCAGGATCCTGTATGCCTGCGCATACTGTTTCAGGTGATTCACTTGAAAGCTAATGATGGTGATGAAGTATTTCATATGTACTACCACTCATTTATTGCTGGGCACATTTCTTTCTCTCTCTCTCTCTCTCTCTCTCTCTCTCTCTCTCTCTCTCTCTCTCTCTCTCTCTCATTCTCTCTCTCTCTCTCTCTCTGTCTCTCTCTCTCTTTCTTTCTTTCTCTCTCTCTTTCTTTCTCTCTCTCTCTCTCTCTCTCTCTCTCTCTCTCTTTCTTTCTTTCTCTCTCTCTTTCTTTCTCTCTCTCTCTCTCTCTCTCTCTCTCTCTCTCTCTCTCTCTCTCTCTCTCTCTCTCTCTCTCTCTCTCTCTCTCTCTCTCTCTCTCTCTCATTCTCTCTCTCTCTCTCTCTCTCTCTCTCTCTCTCTCTCTCTCTCTCTCTCTCTCTCTCTCTCTCTCTCTCATTCTCTCTCTCTCGCTCTCTCTCTCATTCTCTCACATTCTTTCACATTCTCTGTAGAAAAGCACTCTCGTTCCCTCTCTGAATAGTGAATTATTTACTCTCTGCTCCTCTCTGTGCTGAAGGAGGACAGGCAGAGGGAGCGAGTGAAGTGTGTGAAGCGCAGTAGGTCAAGCCCCACAGGACATACACCAACTGCGAACAAACCTGCTAGTGATTTACGCTCTCATTCAAATCATATATTAGAGACAAATGGGAGTGTAATTCCACACAGCATTTCTGTTTGAAAAGATTTGCTGCCTCATGAATCAAGCTTTATTCAACAGCGCTTCTCCAGGAGACAGTTCATGAACTTTCAAATTACACCTTGATTCGATTACAGGTCCTTTGGCAAGTTATTGCACTGCAGTTTGTTTAGGTTCTATTCTGATGGCATGGTCGAGAATTTGATTTGATAAGGGTTGTTTATCTGACTGTGTTCAGTGCATCCTGAATCAGATTTCACAACAGTTTGATAAGGTTGCAGTTGTTTAGGAAATGGTTCAGTGAATCAGACAATCCTAGATTTGGTCATGTTATGATTTCAGTTTCTTAGGAAGTGATTTAACGCTGTTGGTATTGTTCAGGGTTACTTTTTGACTGTACACAGAATGCACAAATGTAACTAGGAGCTGTTTACACAGTAGAGGAATGTATACTTTTGTGAATTTTGCGTTTTTCTGAAGAGTTAAGAAGTTGCACATGGTGGGTCTTTGTTTGGTTAATTTTGTTAGGGTGGGGAACAGGAGCTGGCTTTAACACCTCTGTTCAAATCATATATTAGTGACACACAGGAGGGTTTTAGAAAATTCTGTTCAAAGAGCTAAACTGATCAAACTACAAGCTCTTAAGTTACATGCTACCAAATTCCACATTGTCCACATTGGTTGATGTAGTAAAGATGTTTGGATGCAGAACTTGGTTAACTATGATTACCATCTAAGTAAACGGTCTTGCTATATGTCACAAAAGCACTTCACATCTAATTAACTGCAGCATGAACAGAATATGACTTTGACCTGCTAAACTGACTCCTAACAAGCTAATTCAGATCTTTAACAAAAAAATCAAACCCCCCTAAATGTGTGTTAAAGTAGCACGCCCCTCACCAGTCTCTTTGCATCAAACTTTATTCCTTTACTCGGGAAGATCTGTCCCCAGGAGTGAAAAGTAACCCCAGTGTTAACTCTTGTTTTGCCTCAGTTTGTACATATCTTAAAAATTGGTTATCATCTTACATATTGCACATTTTAAACATTCTGCTCTCTGTATTTAAGCTGTGTTTATAAGAAAATGATTGACTATGTATAAAAATTTGATACAACTAAATTGACCGATCTCATAGTTAAATTCAATCTTGTATCCTGAAATTTGCTTAGAGTCAAATTCAAAACCTATGAATGTGGCTTTAATCTGACTGGAGAAATTTGTTTTCAGGCTGCTCAAATGGGATATGCTGAAAAAGGTATTAGAGCTCAGAGAAAGACGTTGTAGTTTTATATACTTCGGCAGTTTAGTGTCTCCAAAGTACATGCTGATGCGACAAGTACCTCTTGTGGCGATGTCGGCCCTGTTTAGCTGACGCTTCCTTATTGTGAGTGTACTGTTGGAAAATGGCAATGACCTTTATGCAGATGGATTAGTCTTGGGGTGAGTTGTTGGTGAAAGTCTGGTGTCCAAATGTAAGTAGATGAGCATCTGGCAGCTTTGGTTAAAGTGTCTTAATGTCTATTAGTGTGGATTATCCTACAGAGAGAGAGAGTAAGACCTGCAGTGGCTGAACTCTGCAGGACATTCCTGTATGCAGAAACTAACCAATGATAAATGCACTGGAGGTGGGGAGGCTTATAAACTGCAACAGATCACCTAAAGTCTTAAATTATACATCTGTATAGTGTACCTATGTGGTGGATGCTTCTAATAAAGTGGCTAGTGGGTGAAAGTTTAATGTCATTGTTTCTAATGAAGTGCACAGTAAACATGAGCGTTAGGTATTTCTAAGTGGCCAGTGAGAGGATAGGCTTTGTTATAGTGAGGAAACTTCATTATCTAAGCAGTGTTCTTCCACCGGCGAGGGGCGTCTTTTAAGCTTTGGCAGCGTTTGTTATTGTTGCTTTCGTCAACACACCGCGGTCTTGTTTGGCCAGACAGATGTGCCTGTGTTTCTGTGTGCGCGCGCGAGTGTGGGATGTGTATGTGCCCACATTTCTGCTTTATGCTCCTGTGTGTTTCCTCTTGCTCGCAGCCCATGGCTCAGCACATCAAAGGCCGTCTCTGCAGAATGGGAGATAACGCTGTAAACCCTGCTGCTGTCTAAAGCGTTTCCAAAGCTTTTTCCAGCGCCCTCAGGCGCACCCGGACCCACCGAAGCTGGCCTGTAGCCCTGAGACAGGTCTGTGAGCATCATGGCTGCACCATATATGGATCCCATGTCGGTTATATTGCTGCGCTGAGATTGAAATGCACATTATTTATTACAAATTAATTGGTGAAGCAGTTAAACACGATGATGCTCATTCATGCTAATGGAATTTATTACAGGTCTTGTGTACATAATCCCGCAGATTTATTTCTTAGCTAGGGGAAAATGCTGAAGGTGTCCAGGTCAGCGTACTTTAATTCACGGAACCTACCATTAGCAGCTAACGTAGCTACATAACTGACTCTGCTGTAATCTGTTTTGATGACCTGTTTCTCCTGCCAACATGAAAAATCAACTGCTAAGTGTAACAGCTGACAAAGAGCTCGATCACTCTGTAGACAGCAAACATACAGAGGACATGAGCAGAACATCTCTCACTTTAGGTGACTCCGCTTGTGTGTCATGGCCATTTTTAAGATACTTGAAGCAAAAGTAAATACTGATTCATGCATGTGCTCGAATGTTTTGATTGGCTCTACCTAATGAAATCATTCATCGATTGGACATTTTTCTTTTTGTTATTCACTTTCTTAAGAAAAGAGGTGGGCTCTAGCCAAACCTGAGGTTTATCAGTCCCTGTATGGCTGGAGAAAACTAAGTGAAGTTATTGCCTTAAAACACACCTTTTTTTAGCAAGGATATTTTATGGCAATGTTGTTTGGCTGCTTACCGCCTTTCTGAGAAAGCAAATCTTGACTTCAGCACCGTAAAGTCTAGGTAGAGTAAAATCCATGACGTCTAAGAATAGAAGCATTGTGTATGTTATTTAACAGCTAACACTGCTCCCCTTAAGGCTGTCTTCCAGTACGATGGACAAATCAGCCTTTTTATTTTTTCTAAATTTATTTATTTATTCACACATAGGATTCTCTTTATCCTAAAGAACATGCACAGGTTTCTTTTTTTACATACCTAATAACAACCATTAATATGGGAGTGTTAAAGAAGTTAAAGAACTTGGGCATCTCTTGAATGATTGGTCAGGATGGTCACAGTGAACTGTGATGGGTTAGGGGGCTCATTTGTGTGTTGGTGGCTTTTGTGATACCAGTATGGCGAACTCCAGTATTGTGATAATGATTAACAGTTGATCCATTGTTCAGGTCTGTTGGCTCTGTTCGTTCTTTGGACTGCTTGTGGGCCATTGTTTACAACCCTGCTCATGTTTTGTGAGTGCGCACGTGATTGTGCTGTTTGTCTGCCAGCATGCCATTGTCTGCTCAGTCCAGGTAGCCGAGGGGATTGTGGTGAGTGCTTTAAGCTGCTGATTTTTTTTTTTTTTTTTTGTGTGTCTCTATTCTTAGCCACAGGATTTGGTTTTTGAGATTGAGCATTCAGCTCACTCATTCATGTCATGTTCTTCTATAATGTGAAACAGTAATTCACCTTTCCTCTTAAACGTCTCACGTTTAGGTGCTGTGGCTGGATATATAGATTTCATCATAATATCATTGCAGGCCATTTTCATCTTTGTTGGTACACCATGATATTTCTTTTCAGTCTGAGCATTATGTATGTGATATAAGGCCCTAAAATGTTAACTCCTCTGGATGATGTATTTTCACATTTCTTAGCATTTTTTTTAAAGTGCATAAACTTGAAGTAAAAAAAAAAAAGAAGGTTTATGAAGGGTTAATGAAGGTAATTGGCACATGTATCAGCACATGTATAAGCAAAGTTAATAATAGTGATGATGATGATGATGATTAAAAGTTGATAAGTTGGCATGAATAAGTTGGAATCAATAAAGGTAATAGGTTAACATGTATTAATGCACAGCTCAGCATTAATAAAGTTGTTCATTTAATGAAAGTTGAGATGTTGGCACTTAAGGAGAATAAAGTTAATACGGTGAAGTAATTATAGACAGTACATTGATGCTGGTAAAGATTATAACTCAGCAGTAATAATTTGGCATTAATAAATTGAACAAGTTGGCATAAATAATCACACTTTCATGCAAAGTCATGTTATCATTAATTTACAAAACACTGAAATAAAAATTTGGTTATGCTCTGTAAGGTGTACTGAATACTGGGTTGATGTCTTGAACCTGACACAGCTTCTTATGATTTTGATGTGTGTGTTTTTTTTTTTTTTTTTAAACAACATTTTATGATAATTCTACATGCTAATCGTGTATGCCAATTTGCAGCTCTTTTTGTTATTTTGTACATTTCAAAACATTTTCCTTTTCTGTTTAACAGCTTCCTGTTGATGTGAAACCTGTAAGGCTGCACAGCACCAGTGTATTATAGGTATATGTATATATCAGAGATTTATGTTGCTGAAACTGTGATTGGAAACTTTTGAACATGGATGTGGTGTGTTTTTTGAATGGTAGCAGAGGTTCAGCTGCTGATGTCGTTCTAACCACAGGGGTTTTATTTTTAATGCCTTGTTTTTTGGGTTCCGTGAACGTTCTCCAACCCAACAAGCTTTGAGCTGCGGGTGACTAAGGAAAGTCTCTGAACACCTGTATGCATATGGCAGTTACCGTGGCAACCATGCCACCAACACTCGGTTTGTTCTTGATTTCCTGTGGGATTTGACGCCTTCGCAATCGGTGTGGAAGTCTCTTGCACTCTCTCTCTCTCTCGTCTCTTTGAGTTTCCCCATCACGTTCCATCCCACCTTGTAAACAAATCATTATCTCTGAGGGATAGAGCAGCTTTCTTTTCACTGTTTTCATGGAGTCATCCAAGTACAACAAGTGTTTTCTCGCCTAATCTCCCTGAAGTAATGATGATGCTAAAATAATAGGCTTTCCGTTTACCTTTAGTGCAGCTAAGGTAGTAGAAACCCATTGAACCTATGTTTATTGAGTGCTGCTACTCTTTCCTGAACTGAACTGGATATGGCTTGTTTCCATTGGACTGTTTTGTTTGGTTACTCTGATATTGCACCATTGCTTCTCAGATTTTTCAGTCATGTACCTCCAGTAAACCCCAATCACTCCATTCGTTTACTCCATACATACAGATGCCCATACTGCCATCAGTTTGCCTTATAAGATCTTGTTTTGATAAAACAGGTACACTGAAAGTAGTGTTATTGTAAATGCAATGCGGTCTATATGAGGGGGCAGTATACATGGGTATGCAAGTCTGACGCTGTCAAACAAACATTAAATAACAAAATGCTGACTGAAAGAGCCTCAGATCGCATATAGCATAGTAACATCAGAAACCAAATGCTGATGTGCAGCAGTTACAGACTACTACCTACTGCTACGTCCGCAAATAAAACCATGTCTGTGAAAAAGAAAACTTGGCTGTATTAGTATTCATACATTAACAGTTAGTAAATGTTATTCATTCTTCTAAACTGATATGTTGTGCAGCCCTATTCTGGATGTTGTGTCGTGCTATCCAGAGGTCTGTCACTGGCTTTAGATTAAACTCCATAGCTAGCTCAGAGCTCTTTTAACGAGGATCTCTTGTTCAGGAGTTGGCGAGTGACTGTATCAGTGTAGTATCTGTGTAATTGCTTGGTCAGCTGAAGGAGTAAAATGAAGATTAAGCACAAAGTCGAACCTCAGTGTTGTTCTTGCATCCCCCCAGTGTTGTTTGGAAACCACTGTATGACACCAAAGACCACTGTGCATGTTGTGTAAAGTAATTGTCGTGCTTGTGATGTAGCTTTTAATCTGTAAATAACTAAAAAAGTTAAAAGTAAAAGCATCAGTGCCTTTTCATAATAAACCTTACTGACAATGTTAATAAAGAAAATGGAGATGAAGTTGAACAAGTTGCAGGATTAATTCAGAAGTTCAGAAGAGAATAGGAGAGTTAAGGTTTACAACATCCTTTTTATGAAGGTGGCATAATTCTCTGCTTTGTTACGCTGCTTTCCCTCCATGCAGCCATCTTTATACAGAAACAAATAGGATGCTTTCCCACAGTCCAAGTGAAACTGCAGTGTAATCACGATATGCGGTTGGAACCAAAAGTGAAATGACTTCTGTTAAGTTTGTACATTAGAACATCATAAATGATCGTCAGTCTGATGCTTTCATCCACACAGGTAATTAGAGATAGGGCAAGTTTATGAGATTATGATAGCAATTAGTGATTTTAGCATAATCCCATTAAAGTCTTTAGCGAGCACAGCAGGGACTTCGTAATCTGCATAAATAATTGCTGGCCCTGCAAACTGCTACTGCTTCTGGTGCTCGTGGTTGCCTAAATATGATGCTGCAAATTAGTTACCCATGTTTTACACACTTACAGTTTATTTCCCCTGAGGCCTACTTCTGACATTTGTGTGGTTTTATTTAACAAAATTTTGTCACTGTGTCTTTAGACTGATAAATGTAAATGAGCTCTGTTGTGACTGGCTGCCACATGTGTGTCCCAGTTAAATGAGAGTCTGGGCTGAATCTGTCTTTATAATATCAGAATGAATGGGTGGGGCTAAAGCGCTGTCGGCTGAATGGCTGGATGTATGAAAATGTGGTGTATTTTGTGACCTCACAAGCACAATCAATTCAAAACTGGCTGTTGTTGGAGCTGAGTATCCATGGAGGGATGGTGGGGTGGAGCATTGTCTACCATTTGGACTCCTCTAAGAGTTGAAGGGAAGAGAGGGACAGTTAGTTCATCTTTTTCTTTCCCTCTGTCCCTAGCTCTCTTCTAAAAATGAACTCAAAGAACAACTGGGATCTTGATAAAGGCACTGTTTCAGGCAGGGAGCAGTATGTGGACCACATTTGTGCAACTTGTACAGCCGCACAAAAGTCCCTTTCTCCGTAGATTAGATGAACGAGGATTACTGGCTTTTGCAATAGTGGCCGTTCTGTGGGTCGTGACAGTAGTGAGTTCTCTCTTCAATCCACCTTTGTTTCTGAGCTCAGAGGATCGATAGGCATTGACCTACAGAAGGACAAAAGGGCTCATTCATTAACTGTTGATAGATCTTTCTCTTTTTAGGCAGGTCCGAGATCAGTTTCATGGTTGCAGTGACCAGAAATTCCAAAGATTAGCCTATTATAGATCATCATGTCTGGAGTAGATTAGCCAATATGGTATTGGTTGTAATGTGAAGGATGCTGAAAATTGCCTTTGAATTCCGATTGAACTGTTCTCATTGAGATTGCACGGCCACGTAACCTGTGACATTAACGTTTCATGCCTTGTTGCTTAAATCCGATTGCGAGTTATGAAAAGCAGACAAACTAACCAGCAACATGCTGGCACATGCCCAATAAAGAGCTACATGAAATCTGATCTAAGAATCATCTTTTAATAGCATGTACACAAATCTAATACATATCCAATCAAGGAACACGTGAAAGTGACTCTGTTCTGATTTTAAAAAATCAGATTTGTGTGTCCATACAGCTCACACAGAAACAACAGATTTGGGTCACATTAAGGCAGATAATTGGATGTGTGCCACTTCAGTCTGGCAAAGTGAGCATATCCTCACCGAGGGGCACCAGAATTTCCTGGCCATCTGCCAGTCCTGACCACGCACAAGTTGAAGCTGCGATGTCGGCATTTTCAGAAAGATGCATTTTGCTGTTCACATGCAAACACAAAACAGTAGTTCGGAATGAAATCCCTGCCTTGGCCTCCTGACCTAAAGCGCCGTGTTCATGTAGACAGGAGAGTTTATGTGTGCAAGAAAACTCCACATGCATGTGAAAGGTGTCCAGAGAGCAGAACTTAAAGTGGGACTGATGGCAAATATCCAGTATCCGCATGTCTAGATTGTATACGTGCCATCAGGCTGAGGCGTCTATGTTGTAGAAATGAAGAACCCCAGTGGAAGCCATTACCTCCCCCAGCTGCGGCCTCACTTCAGAACCCAGCAGGTCTTCTCCAGAGCTGAGATTGGAGCCTGGAGATTTGATCGTGCTTGAGTGAGTGTTGGTGGTTTGAATGCAGGCAGCAGAGAATATGGGAAGGAAGCGCACAGACGTCTAATAATCGTGCTGTGGGCAAATAGAGAGAGAGGCTGTGAAGGAAGAATGAAATGCTGCGGTGGTTTCCCCACTGTGAGAAATGTAGTGGTTTTCTTTCATGCCCTTGATGGTCAACTGGGTTCAAATCACTGTTGTGCTGAACCCCATGAAATGCGAGAATGCAGTTCTGAGGCTGTGTTCTGTCAACAGAATACAATCATTTGCACCACTGGAACTCATTTCTGACAGCTCACTACAAGGGTGCAACAGTTATTCAGAAATATTGATTATGGAAAAATATATGGTTTATAATGTTTACTAAAGCTCTATGGTTTCCAGATCATAAGTAATGTGGCATGTGGACATGCCACCCTGTGCAGGGGAAAAAGCCACTTTCTTAGGCCACCAGCGCGTACATATGGTTTGGTAGTTCTTGGTGCAGTTTTTAAGATCCGGTAGTTGTTGGTATTGACTTTTTTTGTGGTTTGGTAGTTGTTCATACGGGTTAAAAGATCTTAGTGTAATTTAGTAGTTGGTGGCTTGATGGTTCTTGGTATGGTTTGGTAGTTGTTACGGATTGTTACTTTTGGGTATGGTTTGGAGGTTCTTTCGTTCGAATAAAGTGTATGATTATGATTTGGTGATTCTTGGTATGGTTTGGTAGTTCGAATCGGTAGCCCTTGGTATGGTTTGGTTAGTTATTTGCGTGGTTTGATGTTAGTATGGTTTGATGGTAGTCTGGTTTATTAGTTATTGAAATGATTTGGTTATTGGTAGGGTCTGATTAGTTGTTGCTTTGGTAGTTGGTTGAGTTTGATAGTTGTTGATGTAGTTTGGAGGTTGGTCAGGTTTAATAGTTGTTGGTTTGGTAGTGGGTGGGTGGTCAGGCTTGATGGTAGTTGGGAGTGTTTCATAGTTATTGGCATGGTTTGGTGATTGGTGATGTGGCTGGGTAGTTATTAGTGTGCATTGGAAGTTCATGGTGGGTTTTGAAAGTTTGTATAGTAAGCTTTGGTAACTGTTGGTATGTTTTAGTAGTTTTTGCTGTGGATGTAATCCTCAGTGTATGCAGGCTATAAATCGCTTCTTGTTAAATAACAAAATATGTTTTCTATTCTGTTCATGCTTACTGAGGGGAATCCATCACGGACATGCCAATCATAAAACAAATAAATATGCAATGTTAGAGAAAAGCTAAATCAGACATTGTACTTCACTGTTTGATGTTAATGTGTGTTCTCTAACGGTGGTTGCTGGTACTGCAGTGTTTCTTTGAGCCTTGTGATTTTGAATGGCTAAGTTGGACAGCTTGCGCAGACAGTGTGCTCGGCTTTGGTCTGTTCCCACACTTCTCTCTTCCCTGACAGAACGGATCCTGACAATGAGGGCCAGTGTGTGTCCACTGAGTGCAGAGACATGCAGAAAGCCCCTCCGCTTTCTCCTTTACCTTTTCCTCCAAAGTTGTTGAAAGAGCATGCTGTTCTCAGAGAGAGAGAGAAGATTTATTTTAGGAGGTATAGACAGAGAGATGGTTGCTGATGAAGGAACCCACGCCCATGTGCACCACTGTCAACAACAGAAACCACTAGGTCTGTGACCAATATATTTCAATGGCTTGATTCTTCAGTATTGCAAATTACTGATCAGAATAAAGTAGAATATGCAGATCACAGGGTATTTTACTGTTGCTGTGACAACTCCTTTATATGTTAATGTTGATGGTGGGTATATGATAATCAGTCTAAAAAATGTTTGTATCCTGCCATCATGAATTGGTTTTAAGAACATGTTGTTTGTGTGTGTGTGTGTGTTTGTGCGTGTGTTGTAGATTAGTCAACGCCCTGTGAAAACCTGCAGCAGAAGTGTGTTTCTCTCAGTTATCATCGAGACACCACCTCACGCTGCAGGGGAAGTGCACTGATGTGGGTCAGAGATTAGAAAAATTCACTCGGACTCTGTTGGGCCTCAGTGATACGGGTTTGAAAAAAAAAAAAGAGATTATAACAGTAACACTGCACTATATTTAAATAGGGATGTAGGGAAGTATCACAATATTTTGTTTTGTGATGGTCTATGAATTTGTAAAATCATTGCATCAATTTTAATTAATAGCTAAAGGTAAAGATTGGTAAAAGGTAAAAGGCAGTGGTTTTTGTATTTGTGGTTTAAAGGCAGGACTGCTAGATACCAATGGTGTAATTTTGAACCATTACATTTTTTATGACATAAGCAAGTACTGTAAAGTTGTACAGCGGACGTTAGCATCAGAAACCCATGTATATGGTGATTTTAAAAAAAAAAAATTTTTTTATACTGTTAAAATTTGGTTTTATGCTTACAAAATCGCAGGATATTGAATTAACTCCTCTATCATGATTTGTATCGTCACCAGGTTGTGGACTCGATCTGTCTTTACTCTGCTATTCTGTAGTAGTCTCTCATAATACCCTTATAAACTAATAGCCTCTAATAAGACCTTTATAAACTAATAGTCTATAATAATACTGTTATGAACTGTAATAGTCTCTGATAATACCGTTATTAACTCTAATATTCTCTAATAATACCCTTATGAACTAAAAATCTATAATAATACCGTTATGAACTAATAGTCTCTAATAATAACCTAATGAACTGTAATAGTCTCTGATAATACCCTTATGAACTAATAATCTCTAATAGTACCCTTATGAACTAATTATCTCTAATAATACCATTATGAACTAATAGTCTCTAATAAGACCTTTATAAACTAATAGTCTATAATAATACCGTTATGAACTAATAGTCTCTAATAAGACCTTTATAAACTAATAAGATTTAAGATTTTAATCCCTTGTTGATGCCACAGTGGGGAAATTTAGTCTCCACATTTAACCCATCCGTGAAGTGAAACACCCACAAACACACTCACTAGTGAACACAGACACTAGGGGGCAGTGAGCACACTTACCCGGAGTGGTGGGCAGCCCTATCCACGGCGCCCGGGGAGCAGTTGGGGGTTAGGTGCCTTGCCCAAGGGCACCTCAGTCGTTACTGTCAGTTAGTCTATAATAATACCGTTAATACCATTAACTAATAGTCTCTAATAAGACTTTTATAAACTAATAGCCTAATACAACTTACTAGCATTGTGTTTCTATTCCGTTGCTTGTTACCACTACAATTGCTCACTTATACAAAAAGAACTGCAAAATAAACGGGTCCTTTTTAGGTAAGTACAACTTGTTGCCATTATTTTACCATTTTGCAATGGCCTAGTTAACACTCCCTACAATTTCAGATTTAGTTTTCAGTCACAGATAGGAAATTAACATTTAATTAATAATTAAATACAATTTGTTACTGTAAAATTACCTTATCATTACCTACTCATTACCAATCTGTAAAGTGCTACTGGTTTTTTAATGGCAAATGACTTTAATGAATGAAACTTAATTTATGTTTTGGAAAAACAGTTTGTCATACTGGTGGAAAACTGATGCACCATCTACCATTGCGCACTCCTTCACTTTCTTTTGCTCGCTTGCTCTCTCTGTCTCTCTAGAGTAAAGTGTGGAGAATCAATGACTAGCTGTTGATGGATATAAAGACAATAGTGTCTGTTCTGTTTTTAAGAGCTAAAAATGACTGAGCTTTTGATTGTTTTCATCTCAAGGCTTTTTAACCGTCTGCTGAGACTGACTGTCTGCCTGTCTGTCTGTCTGCCTGCCTGTCTTGTCTTTGGAGTATTCTGACATAAACAAGATTGTTACTGACTTTAAAAGCACTGTCTACATCTAAACCTGAACCAGCAGTAAACCTCCTTTTACAAACTTGTAGATGCTGCTTATTCTGTTGTTTAAACCAATTGCAGTTTCAGGATGGGTGGAGATCAGTGTAAAAAAAATGTAGGGTTAGTTTAGTTTTCTGATGGCAGGGCAGTGCAGATGACTGCAGAAGTTGCAGGGCACTGACAGCGGGAGTATAGTACAACAGTATGTAAATTGAGTGAGAATTGGTGTTACTTTAGGGTAATGGGGTTACCTTGAGGCGAGCAAGGCTGAACCTGGCCTGCTCGCTAATGACAAGGCGACGTAAGTGGAATGGAGTTGGAATGAGTCATGGTATTTGGTGCTAGAGGGTTGGGGACATTCCTATTCCTGAAGTTCTGCAGGCATTTGGCCTTCCTCAACCACCGTGTGATGTGTGTGTACTGTGAAAACTTCTTAGAAGGCCCTTCCACCCACAGTGGACAGCATAGTAGAGTTTGTGTGTAGCGCAGACCCCATGAAGCCATGGTTGGTGGTTCCGTACTGGTGTGTGGAGTGTTGTCATGACTTTGGCTGAGTCCACCGGTCTCCCTAAACACATCATTGACTTGTGCCAGCTACATGTCACTCCTTGGTGACAATTTGCATTCCGCCATGTACAATATGAGATGTTCCAGCAGGATAATGCATTCGTCATCAGAGCCAAGCTGTCCTAAAATGGTTTAGGTATCATTCTGGAGAGGTTTGATGAGTGGTGTGGTGTGACCTGCACCTCCGTCTGGCTTATGAGCCCAGTTGAGGCGTTCATTGCATCATGCATCATGTGTGACTTCTAGTATCTCCATGTACTGCAGACATTTAGCTCTGTTTTTGGCCAGCATTTTTTTTTTATTATTGGGGGTTTCTTTTCCAATTTTACCAACTTAATGATGTCTGGGACAGCGTGTTCATAGGCTTTGGCTGAGCATCAAATTTATTGAAGAGGAATTGAAATGTGTCTGGTATGTAGGCTGCAAATTTTCGTTTTGTTGTAATGATCACAGCTGCACTGTGCTGTGAGCTAACTACTAGATACTGTAATAGTTTTCTTTTGGCCTCCTATTGCTATTTGGCGTGTGCGGTTTGGATTTTTTGTCATTGTTTGTGTTGATTTTCTAAGTAAAAGTGACTCAACACATTCTCTACAGTGAGCACACATCTGTACTGCCAGATTTGAATTTATCCATGGAGGATGTTAACTAACTTTCACCTAGAAATTCAACTTGTCATAAATATCTTTCCTGATTATGATATCATAATGCGTCTCCAATTTGTGCATTTACAATAAAAAATAGCCCTAAATGGTGTATAAACTAGTCTATATTATTAAAGGTGGAGTGCACCACTTTTATATACACGTGTGTGTGTCTGTGTGTGTGTGTGTGTGTGTGTGTGTGTGTGTAAATATATAAATGTATTTTTTATATATAAAATGGATTTATTCATATTTAAATAATTGCTGGGGTTCAGGTTCAGACCAAAGATTTCAGACCTGATTATCTATAGAGTGAGAGTGTTGTACCCATGTTGTCTGTGGTGTTATGGCAGATTCATTGTCTGATCTAATGAAGATAAATGCCTTTTAGAAAATGCTGTACCATCTGGCCCATAATGATTTCCACAGAGAACACTGATTAGGTTAAAGATCTCTCTGTGTCTCTCTCTCTGTGTCTCTCTCTCTGTGTCTCTCTCTCTGTGTCTCTCTCTCTGTGTCTCTCTCTCTGTGTCTCTCTCTCTCTCTCTCTCTCTCTCTCTCTGTCTCTCTGTCTCTCTGTCTCTCTCTCTGTCTCTCTCTCTGTCTCTCTCTCCTCTCTCTGTCTCTGTCTGTCTGTCTCTCTCTCTCTCTCTGTCTCTCTCTGTCTCTCTCTGTCTCTCTCTCTCCTCTCTCTGTCTCTCTCTGTCTCTCTCTCTCCTCTCTCTGTCTCTCTCTCTGTCTGTCTGTCTCTGTCTCTCTCTCTCTGTCTCTCTCTCTCTGTCTGTCTGTCTGTCTGTCTGTCTGTCTGTCTGTCTCTCTGTCTCTCTCTCTCTCTCTCTCTCTCTCTCTCTCTCTCTCTCTCTCTCTCTCTCTCTCTCTCTCTCTCTCTCTCTCTCTCTCTCTCTCTCTCTCTCTCTCTCTCTCTCTCTCTCTCACTTAACATTCACATAACATGGGTAACTCAACAGGAAACAGTTATACAGTGCAGTCTAAGACCTTCATATTGTTCTGCCTCTTTTTTTTTTTTTTTTTTTTTTTGAATTATTAATTGGAGAAAATATTTAATGTGTGTCTGACCACTGCTAATTTTCCTGTATGCTGCTGCATAAAAGCTCCACTCCTTAGAGGTCAGTTGAGCTGGATCCACACCTTTTGTTCTATTAGTTGTATTCAGTCATTTACTTTATGTAAGTATGTGCTATTTTAATGTATACCTTTAACCTCTCCAGCATGAATGTATTTAAAGAAGAAAGGCCAGATCTGTGCTTAATGTCCAGGGATCTGAACTAACAAGGTTAAAAGGGTCAGGTCTGATCACTTTAGTGCTTTTCATTCAGAATGTGTTCGCTCTCTGTGAAGATGTGCTATTCGATTACAGTCTGTCCGCTTCAGGCTTTCTATAGAACAGCATTTAATAACATCACATTTCTTCCAAAGCCAGGATACAAAGGAGTATGCTGTATCATCCTATTCTTCAGAATTCCTTCCCTCCCCCTTTCCCTTTCTCCTTTCGTTCCACATTTTTTCTCCGTAACCAGAGCCGGCGTTTGGCAGCCCAGCCCGTCTTTTATCTTCTTGCTTGTGCGGCTGTAACCTGAGCCTGGTGGCAGAGCTCCGCGGTGAGCTGCATTGGGAGCCCGGTCGGACGGGCACTGAGATTTTGCCAAAACCTGTATTTGAAATTGTAATTCTGCACAGACAGACAGAAAAAGAGGTTTTTCTTGTTGTAATTCTACAACAAGCTATTGGTTGCTTGTTGTAGAATTATAGACTGACCGTTAGAGGTTATCTGTTTAGATGCAAGGTTGTTTATTTGCTTTTACCATTTGTTACCATTGTACTCCCAGTTTACTTGTTTTGAGCCTTTCTTTTTTCTTTTTTTTTTTCCCCTCCATGTCATCTACCGTTTATAGACCTGATGGTGGAGCTCTGCGGTGAGCCCCAGTTCTGTGTAATAAATAAAGCGGTATTGATATTAAGTCCATTTAGATTTGACCAATTTCTCTACAGAGGTCCTTACTTGAACTTTGGAAAGTGATAAAAAGGAAATCTGAACTGATTTGAGAGCTGATCTCCTTCTACTAGCTCCTGAATGAGGAATGGCAGGATGCAGGTGTTGCGCAGTGATTTATTGCCACTGTCGTTCTCACACTTTTCTCCTCTCTCTCGCTGGCTTGCTTTCTCACACACAAGCACCTAGTCTAGCGTGGAGTAATCATTTCTGTGCCTCAGCCACAGGATTTTTGGATTGAACAAGTTTTTGTTAAATGTTGATGAATTGGTTCCAGTTAATTGACAGTAAACTTCAGTAAGCATGTAAAGTTTTCATGCAGTAAAATCATGGTATGCATGTTGACTACATACACATGTTGTTGAATACAACTGGAACTGGTTAACTGTGTTGATAACAATTGCATTCACCACTTAGCTCTGCTCTAGGTGTTGATGCTACCCATCATAGATATGGGCAAAAGGCAAAATTTAAGATGGCTGCTATTGTTTTTGATGCATTGTCTATTGTTGGTGCGATTGTGTCCTTTTAAAAAAATAAACATAAGCCTATAAGGCATAAGACAAGCATGATAATCTAGCCGTGCAGTTGGCTGCACTGGTCGGATATGAGCCTCCATGTCTTGTTCCTAAGGTGTAAGTGTTATAACCTTCTATACTGATATGCCTCACATTAGTGGAGATGAAGCAGTTGCAGACTGAGGTAAGGTAGCCCAGCTTGTCAACAACGTGGACATTAATTTGTTTTGAGTGAAAAAGTTGGAGGGAGAAGACAGTGGAAGTAAAACATTTGGGTATAGCTGTTAGCCATTAGCTTAGCAAGGAGACTGGCCAACTTTTCCTTTGAACCGACTGCTGTGCTGCAGCCTCGGGTCTAGTTGTTTCAACAAACTAGGAGGCTCTTCCTTTGAACAACCTCCTGTTTTGACGGGGTTACTTTTTTGGTCAAGCTATTGTTTTAAATTCATCCATGTTAAAGACACAACCCCATTCTTTCAAATTAGGATCACCCTTAAGTGTGTTGCTTAGAAGTTACTTAGTGGTATAACTTTGTTTTGCATCAGCACCTGGATGTATTGTAGTCTTTCAATACAGCATCAGCCATAAGGCCATTCATGAGGCAGCAGTGACAGGTCTCTGAGGTTGGAAACATTTAAAGGAGTGGATCTGATGAGATTTACATGTTGATAGCATATTTACATGCTTACTGAAGCTTCCCTGCACATCTGAAACAGGACAGTGTCTGGCAGAAATGGGTGACTGTATTGTATAGGTTTGTTCTAGAGAGGAATATATAGACAGTGTAAGATAGGAAATTCATATGGACTCATGTCCACCCTGCCACTCTTTATTCCATATGTGGTTAATCTGCTGGCTGACGTTTTCTTCTTTAGTTTCATCATAGGAGCTCAGGGTTAATGGACATAACAAATTATGGAAGCTTATTCCCCACCAGTAAGCATGGGGTTAGTCTCGTACCAGTGCAAAACGATAACCAGGAAATGCCTGAAAGTGGTAGTATGGATATCAGAATGCAACTGGTAAAATTTTGTTAGTGTGGCCAAGTCAGCGCACTAAAGATATCAGACTCCCCGTTTGTGTGCGGTGAGCCTCTGAGACTGAGACTAGCATGGTAATAACTGCATGCATCATCACATACTTGCCCCAAACAGTGTGTAGTGTTGTTCAGTAATCTCTAACAGACTGATTTTATGTATTTTAACACTGTATGATGCACACTTCATCTATGAACATGGATTAAAGTATTAATCTGATTAATTTTGAGCTTATTATCTAACTTTCTTGTTGCTAAATGTGACATGAATTACTGCAGGAAAACAAATGCAGTGAAATGAAGAAGGTAGTGGTACTGTAGTGCAGTAACCTAAAATAAACAAACCATTTGGCTCAAATTTTGCAGTTTTTTAGGTTTTTAAGTGTCTGCTTATAGCGATGCGACTCCGATGGCATTGTACATCTCTGGTATAGAGTTCTCTATACATTAGCCTTGTAAAACTGCTGAAGCAGTTTTCATACACTAAACATGTCTTGGCAGGTCGACCACATTTGGAGTAAGGGGGAAAACTGCACACTTCCCTTTTGCAGTTTCTTGTATGGCCTGTATGTACAAGAGGACGAAGGCTTAGTGTCGTTTTACGTGGTTTTGTAAGAACACGTCATGCAGAGAAATACCAGGCTGCTGAGTTCACACCCTGACAGGAAGTTTTTTGTTATGACAGATGCGGCATGGTTTCTTTTTGCTTCACCAGTGACTCTACCTGCCTGCGGTTTGGTTAACAAGGGTGGAACGATTTCAATGCACTGGTAGGTGAATAGTGAAATGAGTATGTGAAATGGTGGAAGGGAATGCAAAACTGTATGCCCCTGTGTACTTCATGTTCACCTGCATTTATCGGAGCTTATCACAGTTATTTAAGCTGAACTTTATTTTCCGCAGTTAGATTTCCTTAGTCAACGTTTCCATGTGTTCTGCTGTAAGAAGCTGAATGTACAGATGCGTTTAGTTTTCTAAGTTCCCTTCTTGTCCTGGGACTCAGGAGTGGGAACAAACTTGCCCTGCACTGTATGAACAGCAAGCTTTCTCACGGTCGTCAAGCGCAAACTGAAGGTCCTTCACTTTGTGAAATGCCTAAGTGAGCGCCAATCTGAGTAATTATTGATTAATTAAGTAATTACTACTTCTATGTTTAGCTCTGTATTTTACTTTCTAGGTATTAGTTCTGGCTTTTGCTTCCTGCAGTGTATAAGGTTGAGGTAGTTTAGAAAATATTAGTTTGAGCTAAAACACTTTCTCTAAGTGGGCAACATCTTCTTCTAAATGTAAATGTGCCAGCAGCCTAAATGTTTGAATTGCAACAGGCCTAATTTTTAATTACGTCCTTGTCTTGGTCCTTGTCTTGGTCCATGTCTTGGTCCTTGTCTTGGTCCTTGTCTTGGTCCATGCCTTGGTCCATGCCTTGGTCCATGTGGTAGTGGTGGAGGAGAAAATGGAAACGAGGCACTCCAGGTTTTTCAGTGGTTGTTGTAGATCTTGCAGTCTTTTGATAAGTATTTGTCCCAGCTAAACCAATCAATTTACCATATACAGCTCTGGAAAACATTGAGACCACCTTAAAATGCTCAGCTTGTCTAGTTTTACAGTTTCTGGGTAAGTGTTTGACCAAAATGAGCAGTTCTGTTGTATTCTTTACCCTACTGGAAACATGTCTCCCAAATTCCAGATCAAACATTGTATTTTATATCTGTTTATTCAGAAAATCACTAATGATGCCTCTAGGAGCTTTTTTTATAACCATGCTCGCTGTGCATTTCACCCCAGACACCGCTCACCAGTCTTTCTGTAGGTCACTTAAGGTCATCTTACAGTGGTTAAGTGACATTCGAATGAGGTGGTGCTCATCATGGTCAGTAGAGAGTGGTTTTGGCCCTCTGCCAGTCCATAGCTGTGTTGTCCTGCGTGTTGTGCTCTTTGACCTTGTTCATATGAAGCAGACACTCACTGTATATGCCAGTAAAGCTAGAACCAAACTTCTGTTCCTCACCAAGAACCCGCTGTACATGTGGAGATGCTGATTTAAGAAGAAACTGGAGTGGTGTCTTATTTATATCCAGAGCTGTACATATTTGGAAATCATTTGTAGCTCAGAAAGTATCACCTGTTAAAGCGACGATGTAACAAAAAAAAATCTATTTCTCCTTTTCCCTCTGTTCGCCTATATGTAGTTGTTTGGCCAAGACTCATTGGGTGGCAGAATTGTGCTTTTGTTTAGCTGTGGGGTTATCAGTCTAACATCACTAATAATTAAACGTCAATAGTTGCTCATTGTTTTTTGTAAATGCATCCCAAAGATCAACATCCAGGTCTTCATTAAGGTGATGCAGACTTCCTGATGTTGTTTAGTGTGTAGCTGACCGCTGTAGATAGCCACTTAAGGGAACGGATATTGTGCTTAAATCCACCTGGCACAAAGCTTTAAGTTATTTATAAATAGAAACGTCTGTAGGATCTGTGACGTGTGTTTACTGAAATGATTTAATATTTGAGAAGCTTTTATACTGTATTTCATTTATAAATCAGGTTGGTTTCATAGATTTTCATCACACGGCGTCACTGCTAGTGTAGGATTGTGGCCCATAGCCCAGTGGCTGAGCAGTTAGTCAAACGCTGATCTAAGGGCGTTTAGCAGTGTACAAGTTTAGTTCATTTTTGTAGTCGAACTGCGTGTTCTAAACTACTCCTACTGTGCCACCCTGTTGAAGACCTGGATGAGGCTTGTGGATGTATTTACTGGAAGGATTTGGGCGACTGTTGATATCTAGTGTTTAATAGCAGCAGCAGGCATGCTTGTGTACAGTAGACTTTTTGCTAAGCCTTTCTTTGACGAATAAATTGTAACCCAGTGTTGGTATGCCGCTAGTTAACAGGGAAAAGTTGCTTCCCAGCCTAACTGGATGTTGCTGAGCAGCGTGAATAAGCAAAGTCAGTGAGAGTTAGAAGTTGCTACATTGCTACATGAGATGACCTGAAGACAAAAGTACACAGCGGTGGATTTAGCATGTCTAGATTTCTAACGTCTGTAAAAATGTCCTCAACTTTGATCAGTTCTCAGGTTTTGATCCCGGATGAATCTCCGGTTTTGTCTGTGTGTTGGTTTTGGTTTATTCCCTAATCCTCTCTGCGCTGCGTAGACATTCCATCTCAGACAGAGCGAGTGTTTCCATGCATTAGCGACTTCACTTTGAACAGCTCGGGTCAGACATGTGGAGACCTTGCTCACACGCACGTACACCCATGCATGCACACACGTGTGCTTGTTTTTATACCTTGTCAGGACACAGGGTAACACTTTGGTGTTTTTTTATTTTGTGTTTGTCTATATGTAATAACGCAAATAACTATTTATAGAGATATCCAAAAACATTTATCTCAGTTTATATCATTCTGCACGATTTGAACATGGTGATTCTCCATTTTGTTCGTTATGAATGAACCAGTACAAAAGTGCTTTTACTGTTAGTTTCTCTTTTGGAAATTCGTGTTTATATTTAATATATAGACATATAATGTAAATAACTAATATATAATATGGTGATGCGTATGAGGTGCTAAACAAGCTGATAATGAGGAGAGGTTTTAAAATGATTAAACAAACACGTCGACATATAAAACGACAAAACAAATTTTTATTTGTATTTATGAGGATGTTAGTGTTTTTCTGATAAACATGTTTTTTAAATGCCTTTCAGGTGACTGAGCAGTCCCCTATGTGTAAATGTATCTAGATGAAGATAAGTAATGTACCCCATATGTATGATTTATAAACCTTGTAACTTTCTAATGATTTTCTGTACTCTCAGTACAAGTACAAAAATGTTTTTTCCGTCTCCTGTAAATATACTATTTGTGAGGTTTTTTAAAAATAAATTTGTGTAAAAACATTTTGCTTTAAGTCCTAATCTTAACCTGAGGAACCAAAAAAGAAATGTTGTTTTTTGTGGTAAAAACATGAAGCATTGACCTTTTTCTTTAAAGGCGCTCTTGGTTTCTTCTGTGAAGGTGGATCAGCCCTGATTCGTCCTGATAATGTATAAAAACAAACACGCTCTGAGTCTTTCTCCTACACAGCTCCATCTGGAAGCACTCAGACTCTTGGTAGAGTGAGGTGTAAATGTGTCTTTAGTACGTAAAGCAGTTTCAGATGGTTCTGTGCAGACACTGATTTTAGTGCGCTCATTCAGAACCTGGCTGAAACAACTCAGACTGCACTATCCGTCATTTGTTTAACACTTGCTACTCTGGAGCGCTCTTGTGCTTTAGCTTGTTCTCACTCACTGACTGCTACCTTCCTGGTAGCTGAGTTTTTTTCCCAGGGAAATGTTTTAGTCTGCGTGTTCCTTATTCACTTACAGTAAACTTGTAAGAGAATGCAAAACATGTTTTCAAAGGGATGTGGGTCATACATGCTGAACTTCTTGGACTTCATTATTGTTATTTGTCATTTTGTCAAGTGTACAGAATAGGGTCACACAAAAGGTCGCCAATGTTAATTGCGGTGTTGGCCTTTGGAATACTGATATTAGTCCTGCAACCATTCACTGTGTTGTTTACAGTTTACTGTGTACTGTGAGTATCCTGATTAATCATTGCTCCAGATGTTCTTCTGTAAGTGTTTGAATGATTCAATGTGTTTATGTAATCCAGTGTTTTGCTTAAAATAAAGCAGGCTGATTTTTATCCATGTCACAGTGTTGATTTGCCTATTTGCTTTCGAATACTATAGGAATTATCTCAATATGTAGCGGTATAGTTTTAATTATTGATGCTCTGATGATGATGCCATATTGGTGTCCGTGCAAATGCCAACCCCTAGACTCAGTGTCTGTATCAGTGATGGAAATACTGTCACCTACATCCAACACCACAAAGCTATTGCTGCTGTGCCAGTAGACAAAACTTAACATGCCAGCAGTGTAGAATTACGAGCAGCAGTAAAAATGCTCATGGCAAAATTTGTAACGGTATTATTTCACGGACAAAAAAAAAAATAAAACGTGCTAACGGTAACCGCTTAACTGAATGTCTGAACCAGATTTCTGTCAGTAACCGATCAAGAGTTTTGTTGAGGGAATGGAAGGAACAGTCAGAGCCTAGGCATAATAATGACCTTTAGCTTTGATTTAGCCTTCATTGGTCAGATGTGTCACTTAGCACAGGCGTCATTCGGCGCTATGCTTCAGCCAAGCTACAAAAGTGATGGAGGTTGCTGCTACTGACCTCATGGTGCATATCAGTAATTTACATTGTTTTTAATAGTGTTTTCTGGGGGGGCACGCCTGTTCTGCAGTTTTTCTGTTTTCTGACATCAGAGGGCAGAAAAAAGTAAATACTGTGTTCTGCTTTCAGGTTGAAAATGCAAACTGGTTGTGTTTGTATTTGTTTGGTATACTATGCTACTTATTACTTTGCAGACTTTGATAATTAACACCACTAATAAGGACAAATTAGACATTAATATCAGTCAGTATTTTACCAGCTAATAATTGTCATTTAATCGCCTGTTGTTTTATATTGTGGTATAAAAGCAGCTTCTATAAAGTAATGTTGCATGCTTTAGTGTAGGCTGTTGGACTGCACCTTTGAGCATGGATCCATTTTAGTGGGTATCCTGTATATGCAGACCATAGAGCCTTTAAGATGGTCAATTGTTAAAGGAATGCACCATTAACTAATGGCAGTGTTTGAGATTTTTGATGTATTCATCTGTCAATGTTGGTTTGAAAAATCTACAGCAAATATTCTATAGACTTATAGTTCCTATGAAAAAAAGTTGCAGATCTAAAAATTTAACTACATTTGTTTCAGAGCTGGGGTTTATTTCGTAGCTGTGTCTGCTCATATGAATGCGGTTCTGGTATCCTCCTTAACATGCTCTTTATCAGCCAGAGGAGGACGAAGTTGAGGTTGTGTCTTGGATTTACAGTACTGTGCTGAAGCTTCAGCCTCTGTAAAGACTGCAGGAGAATTAAATGTCAGGTCAGAGACAACTCTGTGCACTGTTGTTTGCGAGTGATCAGAAATCATCCATCTATCTGCATGCTGTGGTAATGATATAGGCGTCAGTAAGCTACGCTGGTGGCACAGATTGCAAACGCAGATGCCGGAGAGATGAAGGTGCATCAACTCACCTTCCATACACTCACTCTGTCTGACATTTGTCGTATTGCGAATGCCATAAGTTTAAAAAATAAGCTCACCTGTAATTAAAGCTTACCAAATAGCGTGTAATACTTCTAGAAGCCTAAATAAGAGCTGCGATTAGATTTGGCATAGACTAGACAAGTTTCTGAATGTAGGCGACATCAATGTTCCCCCACTCTTACATTAAGTGATTGCGCAGTTCAGCCATGTTTGGTGGACATCGTCATTGGCTGGAGGTTAAGAAACCAGCCTTGTGACTGAGGGTGGCCGGCTCGAATCCCCTAACCAACAGTAATGACTGAAGTGCCCTTGATGCCCTGTATGACCCTAAGTTTCCACACACATGCATCTTCCACAAATTCAATGTACACTGAATACATGAAATTCCTTGTAACTGTACCATCTGTTCTCAGTCTATGAATCCAGTCATGCACCCCACAGGTATTTATAGCCATTACTCATCATTGTGCAAATGTCATCTGCAGGAGCCTGAAGTTACTTCCACCTTAAACATGCAAGATGTTTTGTCTGTTGACTCATTATCAGCGGCACCTGATTTAATTTGACAGTGTATTAATTAGCTCGACCAAATGTTTTAAATTAACTTGAAATAATAGGTTTTATCAGGTTGAAGTTTAAAAGGATTTAAAGAAGATACTGACACACTTAAAGTTACTACTGTAGGTATTACTACTGTTTGCATTTGAGCAAATGCAGTGCTAATTTCTCAGATTCCCTTTTACTCAGGACTGTGTATAAAGTGGTCAGGTTTTCAGTGGTTAAGGTGAAACGGGCTTTTCAGTAATCGCGCTGGTCTCAAGGATATTAAAAGTAGTGTCTTTGACGGGCACTACCTGCAGCGTACAGATCGCTTTGCTGCCCTGTGTGGCCTCACCAGGTGCTCACCATCTGGAGGTGTGCGTAGTAGCCGTGTGTGCATCCCTTAGGATTGTGGATTAACCCGGGCTGCGATTTGCTCCTCTGCTAAGCATGTACTAGTGGATCTGATCCAGACAGCTTTACCCAGACCAGCGGGACAATAGCAGAGAGACTTTCTCTGATTTGAATGCCCTTTTTGCGGGGAGGTTGGTGTTCTTGGTAAGTTTAGGATTCTTGTTTTACACTGTTGTTATTAAGAATCATTGACATGTACAGTGATTTCTACAATTTATCACTGTAGACTTTTATTTGATTAATAATTCCCTTCCTGTTACCTCTGCTATCAAAACTGTCTGTACAACAAGATTTCTGTTTTTATAGAGCTGTAAAACAATAGAAGCCGTATTGGCCCCTACACAAACTATAGTTTCTTAGTTTCAGTGACCTTGTGGATCATATGAACATTATCGAGCATTATCGAGTGGATTTAAGTAACGGTATGATTACTGCCACCTACGCTTCCTGTAGTGTATTACAGTTTGTCAGAGTGACTGTGTTGATCATAGAGCACACAGTAGGAAGCATCTTTATTTACAGACCTTTACAGCAGTTTGATGTTGACTGTTTTGTGGTGTAATCAGTTTTGCAGCCTTGTTTTTGGAATTTGAACTTGTGGAAGCTGAGAGCGGTACAGAAACCTGAAGTATGTAGTCACCTGTTGTTCTGTCTGACAGATGGGGCTTTCCCTGCCTGAGGAAAGCAGTTTATAAAGGGTTTAGTCACTTTATACTGCCTTACAGAACACCTTCAGATTACCTCTGTCACCTCGCCTTGAAATTTTAGATACATGCTAAGCAGTGCTCGGATAAGTATCAGTTTTTATTATATACTATACTATATACTATATATCATAAAACTGTAATTCTCAGTGCAGGTGGAAATAAACAGCTTTATAATGTAAGTAGTAAAAGTGCATTTATATCTTTACAATGTGATCATAAACACACACAATTATAATCTGAACGGGAAACATGTTTTACAATGTTAGAATCGGAACAGGACATGTATGTTATAACAGTTATAATCTGAACAGGTAATGGTTGTTCACATGGTTACAATTCTGCACAGTAAACATGTTCACGTAGTTATAACCTAAAGAGTACACACACGTTAACACACTTATCAGAAAACAAGGTTAGAATCTGAACAGCATCCACATTTACTATGTTGTAATTAGCTTATATGATAATCGAACAAATGTTTGTAACACATGGGGAGAGAAGGAGGTGAAGTGTTTGTTGATCGGACGGAAATGTCAAAAGCCTCTAAAGATGCTGAATCTTCACCTTTTCCTCTGTTTTCTGAGAGCATGCGAGAGAGGGGATATGACAGGCAGGAGAGTAGTGTAGTGTGTATATAAAACATATATAAAGTTTATTCTTGATGTTCATGCATCTTCAATGATAGGGTGTTTGCCCATGGGTTTCCAAACTACAATGCTTTGTTCAAAATGAAAGGAGACTTGCTCAGCAGGTTTGCTTCGACAGGCATGTGTATGCCAGCTCGATGTTTCACAGGGATGCTGCAATGACAGAAGTGCTTCAGGGTTGCCTTCTGTCTGCAAGCTATACTCGTGCACGATGCCATCAGAAAAACTGGGCGTGCTGGCAACTTTACAACACACCGGCATCAAGCGGCTGCCCCTCTACAGACACTGATCGTCATCGGTGTGTGGTGATAACAGGATGTAAGCATTGTGTGTTCTCCAAAACAGGAGTATGCGAAAGTCACACAAGGGCATAGCCTCTAGTTTACACTGGTAGGTACATGTTTATAGAGTTTCAGAGTGAGTTTGGTGTGAAATGGTCTCTTTTTGTACAGTGGTGGTTATGGAAACCAGAAGTCACCATGTCTACAACACACATACAGCTGCTTTAGTTACTGTCTAAATCCACCAGTGAGTTTTCATATGTAATTTTGGTGGTAAAAATAAGAGAGACAGTAAACTGTTCTGTTGTCTGGTCATGGTGCTGTATTGAATGACGTACCATCTACTGTTAAATGTTCCCTTCTTGCTTTAGTACTTGAAACTGGGGTGATCATGCAGGGGAAGTGTTGTTATCCCCCCATGCCTGGCTTAAAGTGACTGTGGGTTATAGGTCGTCTAAGTGGTTTGAGAAAGTTCTGATGTAACTTCTGCTTCAGCGGTGAGAACTTCTCCGTAGTTCCTCGAGAGAGTTCCCTGTATGGAGTCCTCCCAAACTTCTTGTTATTTTTGACAGTTGCGTTCCTGTGTTGGCCAAGCTTGTTCTGAGGTTACGGATGGTGTGTAAGTGGCCAGTGAGCTCAGAGAGTGATGTAATCTGGAGTTCTGCTCTTTAACCCAGTGACCGTTTTAAATAGCGGTTGGATTCAGCGACGGCCGAGGGCCAGAGTTTAGCTTCAGCGATTGTTTTTCGCAAACTGCTCACAAGCGTTTTCTCACCTCTTTAAAGGTTTCATTTCCTCTCTCTCTCTCTCGTGTGTGTGTGTGTGTGTGTGTGTGTGTGTGTGTGTGTGTGTGTGTGTGTGTGTGTGTGTGTGTGTGTGTGTGTCTTTTTAGGATTTGAACTTTGTGCAGGTAAAAGACTGCAATAGGCTCTGATACAGCTCTCTTCCCTTCTCACCCTTCTCCTTACACTTCTCCCTCTCTTTTCTTTCTTTCTTTCTTTCTTTCTGCCTGTTCGCTTTCTGTTCTTGCCTTTCTTACTGTAACTTATTCTTTCCCATCTGTTTGTATTCTCACTTGCTATCCCTCTTTCACCCCATGTCTCTTTTGCTCACTCTCTCTGTTTCTGTTTCTATCTCCGTCTTTCTCTGTGTCTTCTCTGTCTCTCTGTAGTATAAATATTAGGGTCTGCTCCGGAGCTGACGTCAGTGATGTTCTGTGTCTGGGCTCATTAGGAGACTTTGGCACTGAGTTTTGTTGTTATTGAGTGACATTTCCTTTAAGTCGTTCAGTTTTTAAGCACCCATTCAGACCAATCAATGTCTTACCTTACAGAGAGCAGCAGGAGAATTTGAAGTATGTCTCTTTAGGCAGGTACTTCTATCTGCAGGTGTCATTTAAGAAATCTGAGAACTCTGAGATCTTTACTTCTGCTTTGTCTTAGCTGTGCATGCAACATATGTGCAACATGTCTTTTACAGAGAGCATTATTTTGAATACCCTGAACTGAGCTAGCTAATTTTTGCTAGCATCTGTATAAGAATTTCAGTGTTGTGTTGATGCGAAGCTAGCAGGTCAGTCCATTCATTTACCACACCAGCACCACTTTGTAACAGCAGACATTTAATTTTATTTCATGTTGGAAATTTGTAGATATAAACATGCACACCATAGTGAAACCTCTTGGTGTGGGTTTTCTGTCAAGCTTGCAAAACAGCTTTTAGTGTAGTATTTAGTAAACAAGGCTTTATGACCTCCCTTATCTTTCGCATTGCATGTTTATCATGAAGGTAATCTTTAAATCACTTCATCTGTTTTGGTTTAGTGCTCATCAGCATCCTGTCTGAGTAATGTGTGAGGTGAAGAGTTTGTTCAAAATAAACTTCCAAAGAACAGATCTCTTCACAGTTCCACAGTTTTTCCCATGTCCTCTTATGCCCACCTGCCTCTGTATCCCTGGAATAATCTGCTTATCGCAACTCCATCTGAAAGCTCTGCCACTTCCTGCCCACTCAGGTGTGAACGCACCGTTATCACTTCCTGCTGGGTTGATTAGGGACAGTTTCTCTTTTGCCTCTGGTCGAGTCCCATTACAGAAGTATGGGAGATTTGTTTAGTCTTTGAACTTCCGTGGTTTTATTACTAAGCATTAGAATGTGTTAGTGAAGTTTTGTGTGTAGTGTTTATTAAGGATTTTGCAGTTATTTTCAGATAGATAACACTCTGTACTCACTGTTATTAGTCCATTACTATTACTACTACTAATAAAAATATAATATATACTATATTATATAATGTGTTTGTGTGTATGTGTTTATATATATATATATATATATATATATATATATATATATATATATATATATATATATATATATATATATATCATCGCTGTCCAATGAAAAACATGTATCTCCACTTTTGTCCATTTTTACTTTTATGCATCATTTGAACACACCAGCTGCTGTTTACATTGCGTGAGAATCTCATGATGAATGGACCAACCGAAGTGGCTCAAAACTGTTTGGAAAGATGTCTGGTTCCATTGACTTCCATTAAAGGTTAAAGAGGTTTTTGGCCTATCCTGTAAACTTGCCATTTTGGAGATACTTGTTCTTCTTTGGACAGCGACGAGATATATATATATATATATATATATATATATATATATATATATATATATATATATATATATATATATATATATATATAATCTAATATACTATTATACTAATAAAATATATTAATTACCACTAATAATAAAAAAATATATAATTGAATTTGTTTGTTCAATTGTTTTTTTTGTTTGTTTGTATGTGGACTGCATATCAGTATCATGAATATGCAGTAGCATATTCATAAGCAAGCTTTATTTTCTGTGCTTTAAGCAACAGAGGAATAGACAAACAAGGCTTGTGAAATTGTGGTTGAGTGAAGAAGAAAAGCCCCTCGGCTGTTCAAACATCTGGACAGCTGTGCTCTGTCTGTCTAAAACTGCACTCAAGACATCGAAAGTAAAAGTTGGCGTTCTGTCAGCGGACGGATTAATGGAGGACGGGAGCTGTTTTCCTTCCACTGTTGATTCAGCTGAGCAACCAGAGTGTTCTGAATTCATAAACAGTTTTACACACTAATATTGGAGCATGAGGTCAGATAGCGCTCTGCTGTTCGTTTTTCAGAGGGTGCGTAAGCCTTTTCTGTATATAGACCTAAGGTTAAATGTGATGTTTGATGAAGCTGTTGGACACTATGGTGACATTGTGGTGACATTGTGATGGTATAATAATGGATGATGATGATTAAATAGAAATGCAGACTTCTTTTTGGAGTACATAGCCAGAACTCTAACTGAGCCGTATACGTAGCTATGATGTAAACAAATACCGAACAGTCCAGGATAAAGCAGCGCTCGCTTGAGTGCAGAATAAGAGAATGAAACAATAACTGCTTGCATCACAGATGTTTTGTAAGAGTTCTCGAAGAGGACGTGTGGACAGTGCCTATCAGACGTGAAGCGTGCTGTGTCTGGTGTTCAAAAAGGAGGCGGAAAAGATGCGTTTCTTAAGATTTGATTGACGAGTAGGTAAACATGAGAAAGCAGTTTTAACTGATCTCTGAAGCTGTTTGAAAAAGTCTTTTCCTTCATTCATGCTTACAGAAAGTCTGCTGTAGTGAAGCAGGGTGCTTTTTCATGGTGATAAGTTATTTATTTATTTTAATCCTAATATTGTTTCTTGCTGCAAGGTGCGCTCAGTGGCCTACACGAGTGCTTTTCAGACACGTTTAGCGTGATCATAATCATGTTATAGCTTGTGATTGTCGTGTGTAACTGTAATGATCTAATTAATTGACTTTTAATAGTTTCTTAGTAACAGTTTCTATTTTTCCTTTATGCTGTGTTAGTGTGCTGTGTTTGAATTTCGTTGAATGGTTAAATGTCTTGCTGTACACGTGGGAGACCAGGGTTAAAGTCCAGTGCCCTTGTTATGCTGCTATTAGTACTCTGAGCTACTGGGCCATGTGATAATTTGATTTAGGCGATGCCCATGATGTTTTGTGTTTAGGCAGTAAATCTTATTGTGAGCCAGTGAGCATGTGGTTATTATGATGTGATTAATATTCAACTCCTGTTTATTTGCTGACTTTCTGACACACTAGAAAACCTTTTGCCACATTTTCTGTCCTTTTTTTATAATCTGATCTTTTATGTTTTAACAAATCCACACAACCTGTAATGATACACATTCATGAGTTCAAATGACTTTAAACAAACAATATATAAATGTATATCTCTGTACTCGTGCATAGTTTAGAAATTGGCTTTTGGCCTGTCAGACTTTATTAAAGGCTACTAATATTTTCAATAAATGGACAAAAAGAAATATAATTTTTTTGTGACTTTACCAACCAGCTGCTGGTTTGTAGTTGAGTTGTAGTTAATTTCAAACAGAGGCAGAGAATTGGAAGAACAAACATTGTCTTTTCTTTCTCCTCCTCTTTCTTTATTTCTCACTTGGTGTTTGTTTTTGATGACATGTATGTTTGTTTGACACTTGTGCTAACCTCTCCACCCCTCTTGCTTTATTTACGCAGAGGACAGAAGAGTGGGAGTTTACCAGTAAATCATTCACTGTGGCCTGACAGGAGAATCGTAAGTGATATATATTTATTTACATTCTTTACTGGGCTGTTATAAAATACCTAATGTACTACCCTTCCTTTTTACCTACTGTCTTACATTTCTTATGTACAAGGCTATAATGTGTCATGCTTTTGTTATACACAGCATAGTTTTTACGTGGTTGCATACATGAGTACATGACTTTCTTCTGTATCCTATTCTGCGTTCTGTAATACACCACCCTGTTTTTGTTTTTTCCCTGCTGTTTTACATTCTAGATAATGTAACGCCTTACTTCCTTTAGCATACTGCTCTGCACTTTCAGTATGAACCAGCTTTTGTTTTTCATTCTCCTCTGTGGAATTAATTCATTTATTAATAAGAACTAAGTTGACTGTTTGTATATTCCTTATTTGGACATTTGGTACAAGATCCAGGTCACAAGCAGGCCTAAAGTAACCAGCAGGTTCAGCTTTTAGTGGGTGATATTTGGGAGGTTCAAGCAAGAGGTTGTGTGCCGTTTAATTGGTCTAAGCTTGCTGTTCCATTGGCTGTGCTTTTTTGTCAGGTCTTTATTAATCAGGGTGTTTTTATTTCAGCAATTGGCTTAAGCTGTATTTTAAATATTGATACCACAGGCTGTTGTGGATTGGACAATTCTTGTTGCTCACTCGGGTCTGTTGCTCACTCGGGTCTGTTGCTCACTCAGCCCTGAGCGAGCTATATGCAGTAGATGTGGTGTTTAAAAGGAAGGAGGAACTTTTGAGCATTTGGTTAGTCTGTGGTTTTTATTCCATATTTAGATCTCCAGGCATATTAGAGCTGCTTCATTAAGAGTGATGGTGTAGGGGACATCCTCGCTTTGCTGCAGCGTAGCACAGGAAGAGATGGTTGTAACTGTTGACGGGATGAAAGAAAGGATGAAGGGAGGAAGAAAACGAAGGTGGAGGAACCACCTAACGCTCCATTGTTCTCTCTGTCAAAGCACGGAAATGAACTTTCATACTTCCTCCTCCGGATGGGTCAGCAGTGTAGAAGAACTCGTTTTACTCTGGACACTGCCGGAGGAACACCTAATAACTCTGCTCATTAGAGCCGGTTTATGTAGTTATGTTTCATTTATCGCTGTTTTTTTACCCTGCTTTATTTGTTTTTAAATTGTACATTTTTAGAGCAAAAATAAAAACAGGCCTGACTATCTATCTATCTACACAAACTGAAAGAGCAAAAGCTCTTATATTAACTTTGCTTTTAGGGAATGAGGCCATTAAAATTTTATTTTTTCCTGCAGTTAGATTATTGTTTGTTTTTCCTATACATATTCCATAGATACTTGCATGTATAATAATAATTATAGGTCTTTATTAGTACATACAGGTGTGTACAGAAGTTTGTGTTATGGGAATAGAGAACCTCTTCCAAATTGTCAGATACATTGTAATCATAGACTTTTGAGGTTTTTACACTTTATACATGCTGGCAGTCATCGGAGCAGAATCAGCAAATTATGATAATAATGAACTTCCCATTCCTACTCTCTTTCACAGAGAATAGTTACTGTTAGTTTACTAAATTGTACGTTTGGGGCAAAAATATGATGCAATAAATGCAAATAATGTCTGAATATTATTATTACGTGTGTGTGTGTGTGTGTGTGTGTGTGTGTGTGTGTGTTTGTGTGTTTGTGTGTTTGTGTGTTTGTGTGTGTGTGTGTGTGTGTGTGTGTGTGTGTGTGAGCACATGAAAGTGAGCGTACCCTCGCTGAGCACTCTGTCCTCTGTCATCCTGAATAATGCATGTTTGTCACGCTTTTCTGAATTAGGGTAAACTGATACAGTGGAGGAGGTGGCTTCTTCATTGATGAATTTTTAAAGAAGCTCCAGTGCCAGAGGCGGCGAGTCTGTTGTATATTATATACAGTGACACGCATGCAGTCGGCACAGAGAGCGGTGCCTGCCCTTATGAAAAAAATGCAGAATGATAAATGGATCTGTATTCTACTATTGTGTCTCCTGTTATGTGTGCATGTTTTATATGTTGTTCTGATTCGGGCCTACGTGGTGCGTGTATATATATATATATATTATAAATATGTATATGTATGTGTATATGTGTGTGTGTGTGTGTGTGTGTGTGTGTATAATTAAAAAACATTTGTTTAGGGCATATGAGAATATCACATTACTTCAGGTCCCATGTAAACACAGATCTCGTTTGCACCTGCTCAGTTCATGTGACTTGTATCTGGATTGTATCCTGATAGTATTTTGACCACATGTATTTACACTTATTGCTGGTGAGCATTTCGTTTTTGTCCAGTCCCCCAGTCACGTGGACCCTCCAAGATTACTTTCTGTCCAGATCCAGATGTCCCTTGTGACGTACTGCATAGGGAGGAGTATGAGGCAAGGTGTATGGTTGTGGAGTCTGTTTTGGAGAGACAAGTGTCTTTATGCATGTGTAACATGTGACTCAAAAGCACCACAGACCACCACCTCCTGAAGTGGTTTGAGTGATGGGATTTGGATCTGTGTGTCTTGGATGCCTTTACATGTGCATTTTTATGTGGTTTGGCCTTTTCCAGATGTAATCCTTAATCGCAGGAATCCTCATGTGCATCAAGTGTTCAGGTGTGAATGGAGTCAGTGTGTACCAGTAAACTGAAATTATCACTTCTTTCTTTTTTTTTTTTATGCTGTTGTTATTTTCTCCATACTGGTCTGTACATCTCCTCTCAATAATTAAAGCGCTCTCTTGTGTGCGCTCTCGCTCTCTCTTTCTCTCTCTCGTGCTTGCTTTCTCAGCCGACAGTGAGCGGAAAGTGGAAATGTGGAGAAATAATGTGTAGTGCTAAAGGCTTCAGTGACTCCTCTGCTGCACACGCTCTCTCTTTATTGTGTGTTTAATAAAATGTGTGCCAGGCCCATTTCACCTTCATTCAGCCTCTGCTCGTCAGCTTCCCAGGGGATGGGTTTGCTTGTTGGATGCAGAGAGTGACCGATGTTATAAGCTTCGTATTCTACACCTGTTGTGCATTGTAACGTTCTTTCTTTTCCACCAACATAGTGGCGGTGGCAAAATCCCTAACTATTCTGCGGTTTGCGGCCTGTAAAACCTGTGCTACTTTAGCACGATAAGCTCTCTCGTCTGGAACCTGTGATGCGAGCGCCGAAGGGCCGTTGTGCTGCCATTACCACGTAAAGTTCTTGACCCTGCTCTTTTCTTATTTTTCAGTTCAGGCTTCAGGTGATCACATATGTAATTAAAAGAATCCAGTGAGACTCTGAAATTCTGGATAAACTTCATTGAGCTGTGCTCAGTACAACAGTCGTATCCCGCCAGTGATGTGCTCTTGGATGAACCCATACAATGGGAGGTGTCCATCTTCTAAAGAGCTGCAGGGCTGCCTAAAATGTAAAGCATTTGAAACATTTGCCATTTTAATGAGTGAAAGAGATCTGTAATGTAAGAAACACAACATATAGCTAAGAACCGTATCATGCTGCTTTATACTAATACTATTTCATAACGGGAAAAGTGAACACTTTGTTGGTGGTAAAAAGGTCTGCTGTCCAGTTATGATTTTTACATTTACGGCATTTAGCTGACGCTCTTACCCAGAGCGATCATGTTACAGGTAGGCCAGTGTAGTGTTAGGAGTCTTGCCCAAGGACTCTTACTGGTGTAGCACAGCACAGTCACCCAGACTGGGATTCGAACCCCAGTCTCCCACATGTGGTGGTGGTGGTGGCTCCCTGGTGGTTAGTGGTGTTATCCGCTGAGCTAACTGAAGCCCTACATCCCTTAGAATTAGATTGACTGTAAGATGACCCAAGTAAGCTCTGTTTTGATTGGTAGTCTGGGCTGAAACACTTCTTCTCTGTGCAGCTTCAGTTTAACTTTCTTGATTAAGGGCTGTATAGTCTGCGGAGTCGGTTCACAGTCCAGTGCTTACATACTTCTGTGACATTTGACCATGTAAATGGAGACTAGCTGGAAAATTAGGTGCATGCGTAGAGGTGGGAAACACGCTGTTGTTATTGTGATAAATGATGGTTTTTATGATTGGTATGGGTAGCACTTCTAAAACACTAAACAAGTGCATACATCATGACGAAGAGAGATTTAGGCCTATTGGAGAGAGTCAACAACAACTAGCATACAGCAACTGCGTAGTGACAGTCTAGCTGGCTGGCCAGTATGATATGATTATAATACGATATTTCCTTTTTTTGCCTCCGGTTCCTCTTTAAATATTTTATTTCTCTCCCTAGTATAAACAGATACAAATTTTCCACTGTAGCTGTGTTATCAGATGGGCTGGGATGCTGTTGCCACTTAGTGTACGTAGCAGCATAGGGGGATATCCAGCTCTGGTTTTGTAAATGTTGCTTATTTTGGGTGACCACCTGAATTCTGTAGTCTTTATGGATCAAGTTAATGCAGCTAAAGGAGTCGGGAATTAATATCAACAGAAATTAGTGGGTTAGAAATGGGTGAATCGCATCAGAGAAGCTGCAATTAAACTTTAAAGGTAGACCTGCTTCTCTGCTGGTGTGTTTATGGTAGCATTGCTGTCTCTGATGATAGATAGATAGATAGATAGATAGATATTGTGATGTATGTATGGTGATTGTTGAATTTTTCCCTCTCCTCTACCCTTGCCTGGACTTTGACTCATGGAGGTGTGTTTGTTTTTCAGATTCTATCATCAGCTTTTGCTCTTCCTTTGTTCTCCGTCTGGCCTGTAGTGAACCCCTCGAGGGAATGTACTAATGAGTTCAACCTCTTCTTAGTGCCTTTGTGGAGAACGCAGTGAGGAATCTGTGTCTCCTGTACAGACTGATGTAACAGTATGAAATCCGCCCCTGCCGATGTAGTACAGGTATGCAGGCAGCTGCTAATAGAGGTGTTCCCTCCTAGCCTGTGTGCTCAGTATGGGTGGTATAATACTCTATTAATATTCACTATGTATGTATGTATGTAGCTTTCTGTACCGTATGCTGTGAAGCGAAGGTGATTCCATGTTATATTATATTCCTTTTACAGAGACAGACTTGAAATAAAGACTTTTTGCATGGTTTTAAATGTATTTATATTTTTAGAAGTCATGCGTCCTGCCCATATTAGGAACACTGCTCCATTTTTCCTCTAAGAAAGTGTTTTTGAAACCATCACCCTGGGGTAATCGTTCCGAACCTGATGAATTCTCTGAATTACAAGGTTGTTAAAGGGCCAAAATCTCAGTATTGGTACATGTAAGCTAGAGGTAATACAGCAGAAATATAGTGGTGCTAGTACTGGCAGTATCTGACATATTCAGCATATACTGTTATAATAATAATAAGGTTAAACAATAAAATGCAATATTTCATCGTATTTCTCAGCCCTGATAAAAGCTCACGCTGCAGAGCACTGAAACCTGACCTATCCAAAATACTCCTCACAAACCAGCAAGCGTGGTAGCTGTAGTGGAGTAGTGGTAGTGGGGTTGTTGCCAGCTTTAGGCTGTAGTTTGAGTGTTAGTACATAGCAGTGCTGAGGTTTGAAAGTAGACTTGAGCCCTGTTGAGCTGGAGTAGTGTTATTAGCACATTCACTCTCACTCATACCTGCCTTCTGCCCAGTGAGTGCGGCCCCTCGCCACCCAGAGGAATAGGCAGCTAAGAAGATGAATGAATGAATGAATGAATGATGGAATAGTTTTATTAGGGAGGTTCAGTTGTAAGTTGTACAATTTAAGCAAATCACCCCAGAAGGCCCAGATTGAAAGGTTGTTACACAGATGTTTGTGCCGTTGTTATAAGAAGTGTTATACTGCTGAAAATCAATTCGCTAGTACAGATAAGTGTCAAAGTAACTGAAAGGTTATGACACTGGACAAGGGAGGATCTGATATAAGAGTGGGAAGAAGAGTAAAGGAATCAAGATTAAAAAAAAAAAAATAAAAAAGTAAGCAATAATTCTTCTCATAAGCCAAAGAGAAGAGAAAGAGAAACAGAAAGAGGTGTGATGGAATGGAACATGACTAATAGGTTCCACACATTATAAAAGAGAAGTTTTTCTGGAATTGTGACTTTGCGGACTCAAACAGTGCAGATATTGTACCGCATATTATGGAGCATGTCACTTATAGTTATTGTTATTGTGATAAATTAATGTTGCGTTATAAAAATAAACTTTTTGAGAATATCATGGGTTATTTCAGTACTTTAACACTGATCAGCTGCATGTTTATTCACAGAGACCTTGATCAGGCCTTTTTTAACTGATGCAGTGAGTGAAACCTTAAAGAGCATCACAGTTCTAAATAGCAAGTCTACATATTTATGTTGGGCATCCGACCCCAGCCTGGTCCGGTCCAGTCGGCTTTTTGTCTATTAAACAAGCTCATAATTTAGAGGATCAGTTGACATTCAGGGTAGAATGTGCACAAGACAAAATAGGACCAGGAGTTAGACATTTTTGTTCATGTCTTTTCATTTGTGTCCTTGTACATTTGAGATCTGTAGTTGCCTGCTATGAAATTATAATGGACTTTAAGTCATATGTCATTACGAAATTCGGAAACCCAGGTCCAAGCAGATATTCTCTATGGGTAAACATAATGACATTTTTGAAAATATCTGTGTAAAACAAAACCTGTTACTGTGATTTTGTCCTCCGAGTGCCACTGGATTCTTGAAATTCTGGGTTTGTTTAGCAGTCAAAAAATGAATAATGCTTGCATGTATACAAGCAGGCTGTGTGTGTGTGTGTGTGTGTGTGTGTGTGTGTGTGTGTGTGTGTGTGTGTGTGTGTGTGTGTGTGTGCGCTTGTAAAAGATGGGGAGAAAAAAAAAAAAGCATTGGTGTGTGTTTCATGTCGATTCTCTGTTCACATGTGTTCTTTTAGACAATCGACAGACCATGCAGTTTGACCCAGACTGTTCCAACATTTATATATATCAATGTTAGATACAACTCAAACTGCAGTCTAAGTGCAGTCATTGCTCAAGGTGCAGTTTTATTCCAACAGCCTCAGCCGCTAGATGTGGCCAGTGAGGGAGAATGGTCTAGCTTACCTGCTCTTTTGGAATAAAAAGGTGATAATGTTGGGCTGATTTGGCACTGGTGGAACGAGACAAGTTGGCCAGACTGGGCTGTTCTGGTGACAACCTTGCTGTAATTCTCAGATTGTCCGTGCGTGAATTATGTTTTTGGACTGAAACTGCCAAAGCCCCTCTAATCTACCATGCTGGACAAAGCTGGCTTGTTTGTGTGGGGTCTTTTGGTCTTATGATGACATCAGTGTTCAGTGTGCAGCAGTGTTTGTGTGCACGTATTAATGTTTAATGTTATTTTGACCCCTTAACGAGCTTGTAATTCTGAGGATCTGACCCTGTTTGGAGAAAACTACCCTTTTTCTCATGGAGAAAAACAGCTTAGACCCAGAATTCCTAATGTGGGCATGGCTAGGGCTACCAAATGACTCTATTTCAGAGCTCTGTACATCTTCAGATGTCAATCAGCTCCATTAATGCACCATTAGCACACATAACACACAAATGAATGTGCATTTTGTAGCTGCTGTGTGCATGTGCCTTACTGAGCCCATTGAAAAAGTCCTCTGACCATGTAAACGGACACTATTCTCATTCATATGCTCGGACAAACAGGAAGTGGAGTGAAACGGCGGCAACACACCCTCCGCTGGCTCCCGGAGAGACAGGAAGCTGTGATTTCACAGTCTGCCACTCCGTCCTGTCGGCACAGGGCACTGTTACCTTGGTTACACTGTGATGGTTGGGGAGGTCCACTAGAGGGCAGTGTTGGTAGACATTATTCAGGAACTTGGAGGAGGAGAGAGGAGGAAGGCGCAGTGCTTTATTTTACAAACAGAGAGTAGTGATCTTCAGTGTCCCTGTTCATGCACTAGTTAATTAATTTGGTTCATATGTCTCAAATGTATAAAATTGTTAGTGGTATCATTATTCGTTTGTTATTATTATCATTTATTTATTTATTTTAATTCTTATTATTCAGGACATGTTTTCGGGACCATTTTGTTTTTAAATAGTGGTCATGAAATTCAGCCTGTCCTGAAAATAATGTTACTCTAAACACTTGTTTGGCAGTGCAGGCTGGGTAGTGTATGTTTATTTTTCGTTGTTTGTGTAGTTAATTATTTGCAGGCCTCAGATGATTCATCAGGTTTCAGTTGCCAATTTAAAAGCCAATATTTGGATTGGTTAATTAATATGAATTAGTATTTGGTTTTAATTGTACGCCACATATACATAACAAAAACAGAGGTGTTGCCAGTTGCCTAAAGGGCCATCCGGGAAACCATTAAACTGGAATTATGTTTGTTTGTAAATTTTTTGCACAGTTCACTGCTTGAGCCATTCCAACTATGTGTCTGCAGAATGGCTTGTTGTAGTGACTCAGATTTCTTTACAGTGGTTGTGATGGGAACCAGAAGTCAGCCTGTCTACAGATCTGAAAGTCTGATGCTGGCTTTGTGCCTGTCATTCATACTTTTTATTGTTTTTTATTTATTATTAGGGCTCAAGTTTCAGTTTTCAGTTTTAGCTGAGTATATGGAGTCATTAAGTATTTGGATTAAAAAGAAAATTATTTGTATCTAGTGAATATCATCTCTTTCTAAATTGCTCAAAAAACCTGTAACACTGAGCTATGCAGACGTTTGCATCTGTGGCAGTCCCTTGTAATATTAATTCTAAATTTACTAGTGGAGTAAAGTTCTATGATTCTTTAGATGATTCAGTACCTTGTGAAATCTCTGATTTTGTGTGATTCAGTTTGACTTACAAATAGATCCATTTACAAGTCGACTATTAACCCCATTACAAACTGTTATGTTTAACAATAGCTCGGGGTTTAATACATAAATCAGTGAGGTCATCAGTATGGAGGTCAAATGCACAGCCCTGTCTCCTCCTGAGTTCTTACCAGTATTGACAAACATTGAAAGTTCGTTGCCAGACCTTATCGGTTGAACGCAGTCCCGATATTAAATCTTAGTTTCTATCATTTATTTTGTTTACATTGATTCCTGCCCAGTCACAGTCGTTGGCCTTGCATCTACTTCTCCTTTTATTGGCTGCCTGTCCTTAAATCATCTAGCTGGGAGCAGGACCTTTAACATGAGAGATATGAAAGCAGTGCTACTACTTTATGCCCTCTTGGACAGATTTAAGTCAATGCTACTGTGACTCACATCGCTTTGAATGGGCCAGACTTAGCATCCTAGCTTCTGAAGATGTCTCTGCAACATGAGACACACACACACACACACACACACACACACACACACACACACACTTTGACACACTGTCAAAACTGTTATATATTCACATTCTGTTGATAATTTTAGTTCGTTTTTAAACCAAAGTCTTACACACTGCTTCTATGTAACAATTATTATTAATAATAATAATAAAAAAAAATAGATTTTAACCGATGAAAATAGATAAAATCTGTGATTTTACACATCTAGTGTAGGCTGGCCTTATGTTTGATAAAGTATTGATGCAGTTCCTAATGATCTGGGAGCTCAGGAAATCAGAAAAGAAATGTAAGTCTTTTAGGGGAATATTCACCTCTGCTCTGGAGATTAGAGCAGAGAGCCTGCTGAACAATCTGTCAAGATAGCAGTGCATTTTAAAGCAGCAAGGGGATGCACGTTCACACAGAAAGACCACTTTACGGACGTTCTAAAGTATTAAAAACAACTTCCAGTTTTGGAGATGTTGTCTTTTGGCTTTAGGCCTGCAGCGAGACTATTCAGCTCCATGGAAATGTCATATGAACGTTTTCAGATTTGAATGATAAAACGGTTGATTGTGAAACATAAGGATGCATCTTAGACTCTTTATGCACAAATATTTACGCATATATATATATACACACGTGTGTGTGTGTGTGTGTGTGTGTTTTATGTGCACAGGGGTCTACCCTGCTGTAGGCAGAAGAGGCAGATACAAGGTTTATTCTTTTTTTCTTTTTCATTTTTTGTACCATTTTTATGTTCAGATTTTGGAGCACACAGTACGGTTCAAAACTGGAGTAGTGTTTCCTTCTTGCATTGCGGTGAATTCAGAAACATAGGATGTAAATTCAGTGTCCCATGTTATGGGCTCTTTAAACAAGACCTGTTTTCAGAGGGCTGAGTATGTCCCTTCCTGTGAGCTAGAGTTGTGCTCTGATTCTGAGGCGGAATGTTCAGGGTACCAGTCTAAACTGATGTGGTTTCAGGAGTGATTTAGTAATGGGATGTGCTGTATAATGTATTAAATTGCATTGAAGCGTGAAATAAGGGTTATGGATGAGTTCTGATCTTCACTCGGATCTTCTGCTGTTCTGCATTTGATGGAGTTTAAATCTGTGGATGAGAGCATTAAGAGTTCAGTGATGTGCGATTCAGAGAGTGTCACCATTTTCGGTCTCTTTTTTCACTTTGTTTTCTTTCTCTCTTTTAGTTTCCTTACTCCCCTCTACTTTCTTCTCGCCCCCTCCCCCCCTCCTCCTCTGTATCTCAGCAGTAGGAATGTAAGGCTGCAGTAGTTTGCCTGCTGCTGTTGGTGTTGCTGGCTCATTCTGCTCATTAAATGCAGGTAATGATGTCTCTCTGTTCAGCCCCATATGGCCACAGTGGTGCAGCAGGCCTGCCGCGTCGTTCCTGGCACCAATGGGCATCCCCTCTGTGCCAGCCTGTGTGCCAACACTCCTTCATTCCAGCCACCCATTCAGGGAAGGTTGGCCCAACTGAAATAATCAGGAAATTGCATGTGTGAGTGAATGAGAGATTACAGTGGTGTTTTTTGGACGAGTTTTTCTAATGCTGTCTTGTTCCTGCATTATGGATAATAACTTAGGTAGACTGGACCGCTGATCAAACCAATGGTCTAATCTTTGTGTGTTTGTGTGTGCCTGTGCGCGTGTATGTATATATCTGTTTGTATGCAGCTGCCGCCTGTTTGGGTTTATTTGAAAGCTCGTACATTAAGCTGATTCTGTGTAATGACCTTTTGATGGAAAAAATACTCTGTAGATGGCTTTTTTGTGGCCGGAGTAGATAATTGCCTCTCTTATTCATCTCCTGCTTTCCTGGACTGACAGAGTCAATTCTAATGGTGTTTCAGAGAACCCGACAGCATGTAACATTGCCCTTGTTGAACCGGTGTTTCTACAGTATAGTTTGAAACTGTCAAAATTCTGTGGTCCAAAATTTCTTTCCCCCCATTTTACATTCACCCCCTTGTCATTATCTTTGTCCTTCCCGTTGCTTATGTTCTGTGTTCTTGCTGTTTGTCCCCTGTGTTGTCTTCTTGGCTGGACCTGGTATTCCATACGGTAATTCTGATGGACATGAGACAAAATGTTCCTGTTGTTTGGTCAAATTGTGCTCTATAATGTCCATATGATCCACACAGTTATTCTAGCAAATTATAGTACACTACAGGACCAAATCTATAAGTAGTCTTTGAGTCCCTAGTATGTGTTACTGCCCATGTGCACACATCTATTCAGACATCTACAATTACCCTGTAAACACAGCATCAATGTCATTAATGGACAACTTAGTCAATATTTATCCTTTGCTTCAATGTCCAGCTGTGATAGGCTTAAGGGGGCAAATTTTGATGTAGGTTAGATGGCTGAAAGTTTTTCCTGTCCATCCAAAGATTTCACCTTCTGTAAAAGCTTAGTGTTTTTCATTGCTGTTCTTACTACACATGAACCTTACCTGTCTCCACAATCACCACGGTCACCCTGGCTATTATACATGGACCAGTGGCATTTCAATAACGCAGCAGTGACAAATGTGACGTCAATCAAATGCTATCTGTAATGCTCAGAGCTATAAATGCCCTAAAACCATTTAGGTAGTTGAATTAATTATCAAAGTAATTAAGTTGCAGCTCTAGATCCAAATATCGTAGTAGAAACAAGAGTCCAGGTGTTTTTTCTTGTGCATTCTCTTGCTCTCTTTTCCCTTCCCTCCTTTTGCTGGTCCTGAAAGCGCTCTCTGAGACTCTTATCACTACAGATCGATGGGAAGACAGAGAGCTGACGCAGTGAAAAGCAATATTCATAAATAATGAACAGCTCAGCCTTTCACCTCCCTATGCCAAAAGAGATCAAAATGTCTACATTTTGAGCATGGACTTGAATTACAACTTTGAACTTTAAACTTTGTCAAATTTGGGCTGACTTTGCCAGAGATTAGGCCAAATTAGAGTTCTAATAGTATTGGCGCTAAGTCCCGGTCCTTTTTGCCATCTAGTCCATGTATGTTAAGTAACAGCTGGCTTGATTTTTGTATTTTAATAAGTAATATAGCCACATAATTATGGTCGGAGACACAATACTGCAGTAAAAATGACTGTTTTTCATATCTGCATAATGTGTTATTTTTTATTTTTATATACACAGATGTTTTCGGGCTTGTCAGTTCTCTAGTGTATTTTTTGATATTGATTGATTCAGTTGTGATTTATCTCCCTGTTTAATAGTAAAGTGGAAATCCCTTAGAGTTTCGGCTTGATATTTGACCTTGATGATGATGCTAAATGGAAAAGAATAGACTTAGCCACTGTTGCACACCATTTGTAAAGTTACATAGCAGGTGCATAGTCATGAATAACAACTGATATAAAAATGCGTAAGCATTTATAAAGGCTATTCCAACAAGCATCAGTTGTCATAACTGTCATAAGGCTTTTTATGTACTCAAACATTTTTCTGCAAACCTCCGCAGGTTATTGGTATTGTCTGTTTATGGTGCCAGTATGACAGTGGGGTAACATGAATAGAGTGCAAGAAAAGGAAGAATTGATCAGAAGTGGACCAGACTTATTGTCGATGCCTGATCCATTAAAATGTGCCTGGATTGGTTACGGTGTCAGTTCGCTAGACTGGATCGAGACCTTGCTGAAATATAAAGCGTGCTGGTCTAACCCCATTGCATGATATCCTTATGCAGACCTCATGTGCTCATGTTCTTGCTGGTGCCCAGCTTTGGATTGCTGTTTGACCTTGTTTTCTTTAAATGTTGTTATTTGGATTTAAAGAAACTTTCTCAGAATGCTGAGGGTTGAGAAAGCACTTCTTTCTGTACATTTTTTATGTATTTATATATTTTTTAATACAGCCACCCTATCTATTTATTTACTTTACAACATCCTAATGCATAGAAGAAAGAGTTTTTGATGTCACCAAGCACTGCGAGAGACTCTCCCTTTTTTTTCGTCTTGCTTTATCAGTTACTATTTCACGCTGAAACGCTCAATCAGTTCTTGTCAGAGTTCCAGAGCTTTGTTGATTTGGCCTATTTGCACTGGCAATGAGGTTAAACAGTGTTTTGAGAATGCAATAAATCACAGCAGCACCACTTCTTAAAAGTTAAACTATCTTCTGGCCTCATCTGAGAGATTCTAACTTCTGTAACAACCAGAAGTTAGTTGTTGTATTGTCCTTCTGTTTTAGACTTGTGAAAACCAAGGGTGAACCGTGACAGCTAGATGAAACCAGCTATTACAGTCAGGCCTTCGGTTCAATCCATCAATGTCAAAACTCCTCCGATGGCAAACTACCTTTACAGTAATGCTGATTTTGCCCATCCCACACTTATTTGGCTGTTCTAGATTAAGACTAGAATATGAACACACATGTGAGCTTTAATGACACTTTCAGTAAAGTATCCTGTTATAAAGCCAGTGCTGCTGTTTTTCATTGCAAACAACCTGGAATGACTGACTTGTATTTAAAGGCAGCCCTGTATCTAGAACTCTAGGTACTGTAGGCCTACAGTCACTAAATTGGCAAATTAATATCTGATGGGTTGATTTCGCTGCCACTTGCTTATAATTGTTGGTAGTTATCTTGTCAGGCATTCAGTTCTTCTCTAGAAGTCCTAAGCAATGGCTGTGTTTGCTTGGTGGAAAATGACGATTGGGCAGTTCCTTATTGGGTGTTTCAAGAATCTAACCCTGACACTAACCGAAACGGTGCAATAAGCGCAGTACTATAGTACAATAATTTGCGTTGCTGTAGAAAGAATGCGAACAGTGCGTAATGATTAATTGAGTTAAAATTAAACTCTTTATTTTTTGCTTCCCAGAAATTGTTAGAAAGCCCTGAGGGCTCCCCTCCAGTGCAAACCTGAGGGGAATAAACAGTGCAGCTTTTAGTTTATTTCTGAAAGGTCTAGTCTGTTCTGGTAATTAACCTGGTCCACAGGTAGAACTACCAGTAAGCTCTAATACTCATCGCTCTTTTTCTTGCTCGCCTTTTCTTTGTTCCTCCTCCCAAACGCAGGCCGAGTGACAGTTGTTCCACGCCTCCTACTCGCAGTGCTCACCTTGAGAGATGCTAACTGCAGTCAATTTCCAGTGATTTCAGGCCTGTCTGCTTCCATGCGTTCCTTGCTCAATGCTCGACTGAGCATACCTGACTGGCTGCATACTGAGCAGTTTGGATGCACCAAGAAAAACTGTCTTTAGGCAATGGATGTTGTCTGTGGAATCACAGCAGCAGTTTTTGGGCATAGTATTGTCTCTTGCTGAGTCATTTACCTTCTTCTCTGGCTAACACCTTTTGGTTCCTGTGGTAGCCAATGCTTTCCTATCCAGCATTCTTTGTTTTTGTCTGCATGGCGTAATGATATCCCAAACTGCCGCTTCACCCTTGTCCATCCCTGCCCAAACTCATTTGTAGAGCTCTAGCTCCTGTTGATACCTGTTATCATGAAAGGTGATCCATCTGATTATTATTCTCAAGCTATTTATAGCTGTCTGGCAGGGTGCCTGGGAGCTGGAGAGACTGATATGGCCCCAAATGAAACCCCACAGCACAGGCCAATTCTACCACTCATCTATTGGCTTGAAGTCTTCATCGTATTTTTCTTATCAGCTCATTACGATTAGCTGATGAATAAGAATTTGCATATCTCCTCCACGGCTCTGGGGAATCCCTATCTGATTTCAGCTCTCTGTTCTGAGGGAATAAAGGAAGAGAGGGGGAGAGTCGGAGGTAGAAAAGAAGAGTGCAAGGATAAAAAGGGGAGGATGATGAATGAGTCAGACCTCAGGGACGGCTGCATTTCGAAGTTTTTCAATCTGATAGAAGCCATCATTTTAGTTGCCTTGATTTCCATGTCTGTAGCCGGTTTGCACTTTCTGTTGTAAAATGGCGGCAGTTTCACCCCCAGCTTTCGTAGTCAGTTGAGCAACCATTTAGCGAAGTGTTGATCTTTGTGTGATGTCGGAGAAGCACTTTAACAGCATTTAAGTCATTTTCTTTCAGTTATTTTTCATTTCAGTGCTGTGAATAGTATTGATTCCCCCGCGGTGTCTGATGAGCAGTAATTGCCACAGTTTGGACCGTACCTACTCACCAAACACCATCTCTGAATTCTTCCTCCTCGCCCCACCTATTCAGTGTCCACTATGAACTCTGGGATGAGTGGGTTGGAGCTGGAGGTGTAATTTCACTAAAAGGAATTTGCGTTGAGCGACTAGGGAGGGGGTGAAGTTGCAGTAACATGAACAATGATCGCTGCAGTCATCATGTCCTTGCTAGCTGCGTCACAGTCAGAGATGGCAGTGAGCTGTTGTTGTGAGAGACTGTGATTTCCAGCAGTGCAGTGATGAGGACCTGTATGTGTGGAGAGGTAGAGGCACTATTCCCGTTTGCGAGTGAGTAGAGCCAGCCGAGTGCCGTAGCCCAGAGTGGGGAGAGAGAGGGAGGGAACAGCAGGGGGAGGGGCTTGGAGAGAGGCCGTGCGACAAGATGCTGGGAAGAGAACATTGTTTTGGAGAAAGAGGCAAGAGGGAGAAGGTGCAGAGCATCTCTAGCAGCTAAGTGGAGGGAGGGTGGACGTGACCTTTTTTAATAAGCTGCAATTCACTGGATGGTTTGGAGAGCTTGTTTGGAGAGCAGCTACTTGCTGCAAGTGCATCGCCAGTGTACCGCCACAGACATTGCAGAGCTTTGGGTTCCTGCTGGATGATGTCCAACTGTCTGGTGGTCTTCCTTAACGGCATTGACAAAGTTACTAAGAAGAGTTGACTGGACTATGAGGGTTGGTTTCAATTGCCGCGATCACATAGCTGCTGATCAGAAAGCTCAGCCCCTGTCTGGTATGCCCCGTGATATGGATACCGCTTTTTGAGTCCTTTGGGACTTGCAGAGGTGACCTGTTGTTTGTGGTGTTCCTGGTGGTTCAAGAGTCCAACCTTCAAGCTTGTGGGTCTTTATTAGAGAAGCTGCTGTGAATCGTTAGCCCTTGTGGGGAGAGGGATATACCTTCACGTCTTGGCCTGAAACATTGGTGTCTGATGAGCAAGTCAATGTGCGGCTGTGGCTGCAGCATCATCTCCTCGCTAATGAAGAGGCTGGGTCGAACGGCCTGCTGCTCAGATCTGCTGTCCTGCAGCCACACCTCTGAACACCTGCAGCGCCTGGCTGCCGGCTGCCCCCCACAGCGCAAGGTAATGCAGACGGGTGTTGCTGGGTTGTAGGCCTATACATAAGGGGATGGAGCTGGTGCTGGAGAACCCCTACTCTGGAATATGCAGTGTGACTGTATTGTGATAGTGATCAGTTAAGTCACATGTTTCTGAGTGTGTTGTGGAGATTGCTAGATTGAATTAGAATCGAGGAATGCTGAACTTGTATTTATAGTTTAGTTTTAATTCTGTTTTTAGTTCATTTTATCTCTTCCATCTTGTTTAACATCAGAAAACCTAAGTTATTGTCATGTATATTTTATGTTTTTTGAAATGAGCATATCGACCACTGTTTTCCCTGTTCTAACATGCCCACTTTAACTCAGGAAGGGCATGTTAAAAGCTTGGATCAGAGGAAATATTAGAGTGTGTATTAATGCTAGCGGTTTCTGCTAGTTTGCTAGTTTCCTTATAGTTTTGCTTGGGGTATCTCTGCATTATGCTTCCTAGTTTATCAAGTCGAGCAGCTCTGCTCCAAGACGGTTATCGATTCTAGTCTGTGCGTTAGTTTGCTTCATCAGACGAACATGTACACTGTTAGGTTGTGGCTTTAAGATGACTCTGCATTGTGGCCAGGGCAGACAGAAGTTTCTGGTAATGGCTTCTGATAAAGATTTCTGTTTCTCTGATTGCGCTCAGTATGGCCGGCCTTGCAGTTGCCTTCTCTCTGATGATATTTAGCCATTAGAAGGACCTGGGAGACCATGTAAGCGCACTAGTGTAATTGATTTTGTAATGGAACCAGGTGATTTAATGGCCGTCTTGCTGCCTTGACAACCACAGAAATTTGCTTTGAACTGGATAGCGTTCTGAATGGGCACCTTTTAAAAGGCTGTCTGTGACGGAGCTCTCCTCCTCCGCTGCTGAAAAGCCCTTTATATTTGCGGAACGGTTTGTCTTCGGCAGATAAGTGGACGAAAACGTTGGGACATTGACCCTCTTGAGCTTTTCTCCTCTCTGCTGATTGGTAGGCTGTTCTCTTGTAGTTCCACCTGACTGGAACTGACTGTCATAATTTAGATGCTGTCTTGTCTGAGGAAGTTCTGACAGCCGTTTTTGTTTGCTCCACAGTGTGGCGTCCTGATGTGTTAATATCTTTGAGGAATTAAAATGTAAATTCACACCTTGAGTTCTGTGCAAGTGACTTAGACCACCCTTCATTTGTTACATTTCCAGTCAAAACTGCTTTAAATTGGGCAGATGTTGCTACTACTTAATGTATTATCACATTTTCAGTATTTATTGTACCTATTATTTTTATTTGAAACCAGCAACTTCTTTAATTTGACAGTTTGAGCTTCTTGACAGCTACATGTGGTCTAACAGTGGAAGAGTGGATAGAAACACCTATGGATGTTTTCAGATCTGATGAAAGAGTGGAGCCCTCCTCTCTCAAAGATCTCAAAGCCTAATGTGCTGGGTACAGTTTTGTTGTTATGCCTGGTTCTTAGGTTTGTATGTTGGCTTTATGCAGGTGGAGTGCCTTGTGTATAATCTCCTCAGGAATATCTCCCGGAAAAACAAGTTTCTGAAAGTTTATCTGTGAATAAAATAAATGAACAGTGGTCTGTGTCTTTGGCACAGTGCTGTGTAATATTGTTCCGTTCGGGAAAGATTGAATTATAGCAAGGAAGTACACATCATACATTTCCAAAGCTCTTATCCAGCAGTCCAATGTATAATTAAAGAGGGCATGTTTCCCTCTTTCTCGCAGATCTTTTTCTAAAGTAGAGGTCTAAAATTTCCTTCCTCAGAACTGACTGGGGCCTGAATCCTTTAATAGCGCTGCTATCGATTAATACCTTCTTCAATGAAATGTAGACTCAAGGGCATGAGAAAGCATTAGCCATGTATTTATGGGATTACTGGGCTAAAAGAGGACTTGACTCTGGTACTGTGCCCGTTACTGCGCCCTGTGCTGCTGTGGGGGAAAAAATATATATATATATATTATATATATATATATAATTTATAAAGATTAGCATCCTCTTTAATATTGCGTATTAGTGCAGCACGTCATGAGATAAAGCTAATTACTTTGCTGGCAGGGACTATTATTCGGATGGATTGCTACGAGACAGTGCTCCGATGCTGGGCTAATTTAGCTCTGCTCTTTATTGTCACGTCACTTCCCTGGAGAAATGTCACTTGGAATCAAGACTACAGACAGCAGAAAGTATTCTCTAGTTCAAGAGTGTCCTTCCAGGAGTGAGGGGACATTTGATAACATACTGATCCCTCTTTTGTTTCCTCCTCTGGGGTGATACTGTGCCACCTATTTTCTTCAGTTCCTTGGGTCGCTGCTTTTTCCTTAATATCTGCAAATTTGAACGGATTGTTTTATTAAGTTTTATTTCTTCATAAGTGTTCATGTGAAAGCTTCAGTGAGGGTGCTTTTAGAGGTGAACGTTCACGTCAGACCACTCAAGACTAATTTTGTTTACATCTTAACAATTTAATTCTGCAGACAATTAAATGTCTTAACATCCTTCATGATTTCCACCTTGACTTCAGGTACCCTGTATCTAGGTGTAATGTGTAAAGTCCTAGTTCACTTTCAGATCAAAGACGCCTCTAATGCTGATTTCTGCCTGCGACCCTGTGGAACTTTTAGTAGTATTTTAGCACTAAGCTAATGCACTTAGTTAATGCCCTTAATTAACCCTTTTGTGTCTGTCGAAACTCAACATGAGAAGCCTGACCTATAGTGACTTTCGGTAAAAGTTCTTGGCATAGAGCCACTGTTTGCCATTTTTCAACAACTGACTGAAATCTGGTTAGATTTCGACATTCACTGTTAAGCGTTGTATGTAAAGCTTCCAGAAGGCCTGTTATACTAGTTTGGTCCTCCTAAGCTAGTAATTTGTTGATTCCTGTCACTTTCTAATTTTGCTGGTAGGTAATCTAACCTGTTAACCCTTTAGTTCAGCTTCAGGACCAGTGGAAATGCCTACTCGACTTTATCCACCTGAATACTAAGGAGGAAAATATTCTGATTGGACTTTTAATTTGGGACCTTCAGAATCTGCATTGCTAAACTAAACAAAGTAATAGCTGCTACTATGTTCACAAAGATTAAGCATAACCAGCGTTACAATTCTTTTAAATAAAGATGTTTTATTGTTTATGTCTCAGAATTTGTCAGGCCTTGAAGGTATTGAAGGTTCTCCACTGCCGATTAGCAGGTTGCCTTTGGCCTTGTGCTGAGTGACATCTTGGTTGTCTTTCTTTGTGTGATCTTTCTTTATCAGGGAGTGCTCCCGCAGCCTGCATGCGAGCTTGGCATGATTGAGCCTGCCTCACATGACTCATCAGGCTAAAGTTTTCAGCCCTGCGTGTAGGTTTTCCCACGCTGTTAGTCTGATCAGCATTGCTCTGATTGACCATCATCACAGTCGTATCACGGCCTGTGTCAGCACATGCTGCAGGGTGAAAACAAATCGCCAGACCGCTCAGTCTGTTTTCCTAATGACGCCTATGTTTTCGTTCCTGCTCTGCTGCACCCCCTCAATCCCCCACCCCCATCTTTACTCTGCCCTTTATGTTAGAAGTACCGGATGAGAGCGGTTAGAGTGCAGTGTTGGCATCTTTCCCCCTCTTGGGGGCGGTGATTAAATCTCCATGCAAGTAAACTCCTGTTTGTGTGTGCTGAATGTCCTTAGCCAGTATCCCGTTCCTTTGTGCTGCTGATGAATCAGGGGTTTATGTGGAAAGTTGCAAAGACTTTAAACGGGGAAATCCCTGTTTGCCGTTCTGGCTTCTTTTACATAGTGGTTCGCTCTGATAATGAGGACTATAAAAATCACAGAACCATGTTGTACAAGGCCAAAGATCCTTAGAGACCCAACAGATCCCTGCTAGGCATTTTTACCTGCCTGTTTGAATCACTGCTTCATACGGAGCTGTTCAGTTGTGCTCTTGATTGAAGGGTGTGTTTAACGGTAGCCCACATTTGCTTGAATTGTTTGCAAGCTTGTTCACATGGCTGATGGACACTGCATGGTCTTATTTAGAGATACTTTAAAGACATGCTTGTTTGTATGATTTTTCAGACTGACACTTGATAATTTTACTCTGCTCTCCCAGAGCAGGAACACTTGACTATCTGGTACGTTAGTGTTTAGGCTATGTATTGCCCTCACTAGACAGGTACCTGAGGTGTCTGATAGTCTTGAATTATTTCATGCGTTTATTGATTCAAAATCCAGAAAGGCCTCTTTTCCTGTAATAAAGAATGTCTGGCGATGCTTCACTTTCACTGTCAGATGGTTTTCCGACATCCTTTCTTGCTGCTTGCCTTTGCGAGAGCGCAGACCTCTGTGGGACTGGGTTTCATATTGTTGCAGCCACATCTTTCCTGCTTTTGCCCTTCCGTGCCTTTGATGGCCTGCTTGCTTCCTGCTTTGCTATTGATTTTCAGCCATGCAAAGTAGCCTTTTAAAGTAGACTGGATTGGAGCTCTGGCGATCCTCTGGAGTGGATATTGTAACAGGTGCCCACCCTATGGCAGTTAGATGGCCTTCTGGCTATTTGCCAGTGGCGTAAGAGAGGCGCTCTTTCAGTGGCAAGGCCTGTGATTTTGGCTATCGCAGCACCAGGCCAGAATGAGGCTTTTGCAAGGCTTAACACCCACAGCTGTGGCTTCGTCTGGCATGTCCAAAGTTTGCACCGTGGCCTGCCAAGGCTGGGCGACCTTATCAAGAGCTGTATTCGACATGTAGCATTGGCCCATATTGCTGAAATGCTCAGTGCTAACCAGGCCTGGTAATCAGCACGGGCATGAAAATGTCCAATACAGGGCACAGCTAGATTTCTTACCATTAATAAAAAGTTATTTAATGGCAAGAAAATTATTGCAAAATGTCTGTTTGTATTATTGGGTTATGGGTCCGTATGTAGACCATGATGTCTTTTGCTTATAGCACAATATATTTAAAGATAGAGCATTAAATTGTTAAATTGCAGATTATCGAATGAAATGCACCATTTCAGAACTAAAAGCATTCACTTTAATGCTTAAGACTGAAATGGGAACCAAGAAATTTCAAATGAATATTGACTATGTATGCAGCTGGTGCAGATCTGCATCTCGTCGCTGGTTTTATCAGTGGCAACCCAACATGCTAACGAACTAAACAATGGCAAATGCCGTAGACTTGCAGACTAAAAAAAGACATTTTGTTTATTGTCATGGTTTTTATTTCTTTTAACTGAGCCCTGGTCTCGTGGGCCAACAGGTTATTAAGCTGCTGGCGCTAGATTGTCGCTGCTGTCTAGGGTAATTAGGGTCTTTAATCCCACCTTCAAATCCGTTTGATCTGTGCACATTTTAATACCTGGTGTACAACCAATAGCCAGGTAGCTGTAAAATGCTATTCTTAGCTAATAAGACAGTTTGCCAGGAGGTAATGAGTGTTTTTACAACATGTAATGAGTTTTCCACCAACATCTGCCGGTTAATTGCAGTTTTTGTAGGGCTTTTTTGCTGTTATTCCATTGGCTCAGATTTAGCTCAGATTTTTTTCATGACTGGTGTTGAAATTAGTTTACGTCTTGCCCTGTGAGACTTTGACTAACCTGGTGGATGAATGGACAGATGTTCTCCTTGACTAACTAGAAGAGAATTTTTAGTCTAAGCTTTGAATGGTGAAGACTATTTAAGATGCTTGGCCACTGTTGCATACCTCTGTCTCGAGGTCGTGCTAGCTGCAAGCTCTTTTGCAGTGACCTTGTTCTTGCCTTTTGTGAATGAGCTGTGCATCCTGGAGGCATTGGCTGGTTCACTCTGTCATTCTAATGCTGTGTTCACACCTGTCTCAGGCTGTGTCCTCCAGACAGTTTTATTGCTGATCTACAGACAAGGGTAGCGGACGTTGCCTCATAGCGTAGTGCCATTCCATCATGATGCAAACCTCCACAATGGAGAGGGCCATGATGTCGGGGAGGACTGATGGCCTTGGCAGGCAGAGATGTTCAGTTACCATGGAGTCAGCACAGGCTCTGGATGTCAGTGAATTGATTGCTGTCGTGGTTCTGTCTTTAGTCTTGTGCTGCAGTGCTGCTACTTCCCTGTGTGTTTATACCAGTAGGAATATTTAAAGAAGGACCTTTACATATTTAGGCTTTTAGCTGCAGAGGCTCTCAAAATATAGAACAATGTGGGTCATTTCTGTTGAATGTTTTTGGCCTTTCCTTGGTTGACATTGATTAAGGTGGGACTACTTTGGAAGATGTCAGTTCATTCCTCAAGTCAGTCAGTGTTAATGCAGTTTGTTGAGCGTGACTTTGTTAGTAATCTGTTACACAGTCACACAGATTTAAAGCTGAATAAAACATTTTCTCCTATGGTGCTGGTTTGGTTGCTCCGGCTACACCCCTATCAATCATTGTGTGGTCTAAAATGGTCACAGTTCCTGTTCAGGGATCAAAGTTTTGAATTTTTGAGTTTTTGAATGTGGTCCCATTTGCAATAACATATATTTAATTTTGCTATGCCCGTCAGAAATCAATCTAGACACAATCAACATCGTGTTTGATAATGTTATTGCTTCACATTCTGTTGGTAATTCATTTTCCTAATAGTCTAGATTTTTTCCCCCATGTAATGTGACCTTTTATTAATGACACCAAGTTTTAATATTTGCTGTTATTGACAGCCCTTTAAAAATCTATGCTGCCTATGCTGTTGGCAAGAAATGGCTTTTCATACTTACTTCAGTCGTCATTTCCTTGGTTTTGAAGCTATTTGTGTATGCTTGCCCATTCATTCACTGGTGTGTCAACAAACACAATTGACTCCACAAACAATAACAACAAGCACCATAATTCACACTGGGCCAGAGTGGGCGATTGCGGAAGCTTTGTTTTTCCGCGAGGACATTTGGTGAATTCAGCTATTCATAGCCTTCCGCCGGTGGGCCTGCAGCACTCCACTGCAGGTCCCTGGGGGATGGCCTCGCAATCGGAGACTGGTCTGATGTCTCACTTCAGTGCTGTTAGAGGATATGTCAGCCAAGCCGTCCCCACCCACCAAGGTCACAAAGCAAGAGAGAGCGTGCATGAACTTTCCTGACCTTTTGTGGTTGCGTTTACCAGTCAAGGTCTAGTTTGGGCCTTGGGTAAGGTTACACCCTCAGAAAAATCATTGTAGGTTTTTCATCAAGGTCAGAGAACAGAAACAGATGCTATTGCATGGTCTCTCAAGGTTAAATGAATTCCTGCCAGACAGTATGAGAGGTTTCCTCATGTATTTGTACTCTTCCCTACAAAGGTGTCTTTTCTAGGAGATGATGGTCTGTGGGCTTTGCAGGAAATGACCTTCTCTAACCAGCAATACGGCCTCTTGTATTGCTCCAGCTCTCTCTCCTCCTGTTTCCAAACGAGTTGAGGTGCCAGAAGCATTTTGGAGGCTTTGGCGTTTCCCTTGCTGCTGTAGATGGAGATAAATGGGCTGTCGCTGAAGTGTACGCCGTGGTAATAAGTAAAGAAATGATGCACCTCTCTCTCGCCTCGCTTCCTTATCTGTCTGTTCAACTACTCCATCCTGGCGCTGGTCCCTGGGAAACCAGCCAGAGCCCAAACTTGAAAAGCAATATTTCTCTGGCCTCCTGATATGAAATACTTTTAAAGCAGCAGTTTATCATTTGCATTCCCCTGTTCTGAACCCCAGATGAAAGTTTACTGCTACTGCAGGCTATGTGCCAGGGGTGCGTTTGCATGAGGGGTTGATTATTGTGTTTACCATTTGACCACTCCTTTGTTATGCCCTGTGTTTGTGTTCAGTAAGTGTGTGAAGCAGGCCGTGATGGAGCACTAGGTGCTGCCGGAGTCATTTATCTCCATAAGAGAATTGCTCTGGCTGGACAGCAGTTATTTGTATGTCTAGAAATTGCCTGAAGGTGCATGGAAAGTTGGTCAACCTGTCTTTCAAAAGAAGTTTCAAGCACTTATCCTGACTAGGAGGGTACTGTAGCTGTGTTGTTATGATGTGATGGACAGCTTCCTGTCCTCTCTGTATTACACAGAATTGGTGACTTTGCTGTGTTGACCCTAGTGATGCAACAGTCATCAGTTTCACGGTAAACCTCGGTAAAATTCCTGACTGTCAGGTTGGCTGACACAGTTTCAGTTTTTAATTATCGTTAAGACAGTGGTTTATTACTGTGCGTTGGAAAACTCTTGTCGATACTGTCCAGCATCGACCATCGTTAGCAGGAATGTTCCGAGTGCAGCATGCACTGTGGAGAAACATGGCAGAAACCATGGCAATGTCTGAATTGTGGTCATACCTTAGTTTGTATGAGGGCAGAGGGAAACTTAGTCACCTAGTCTGTAGAACGAAAACTGGGCGAAAAGATGGACAGCACTTCAAATTCTAAGATTCTTCTCCGTGACCACCTCCTAATACCTTAGAGCGACCGTTCTGACAGAATGTGCAGCCTTCTTGGAGTGCCTTGCCGTAGATCATATTTGCAGCTAGCACTCTGTATGAAACTTTTTAGGATGGTTTGATGGTCTGCATCACCGTATATCACCAATAATGCTACGAACTGGACTCAAATCTTGAAAATGGTCACATGAACAGCGCTTTAGGAGACACAGAGGTATACAGTGGGTGGAGCATCTGTGGCTGGCACTACTGTTTGCAGAGCTGAAGGTAGCTGGAAAAAAAACTATGCGGAGGTGGATATACATGGAAGTGCGTATGGCCAGATAGAATCCGCCTGGCAGAATCATGATAGTGTGGCCAGGTTGACACACTATAGTTGTCAGACACTGTCTGTGTGAGCAGACACTCAGCCTGAGACTAGTTCCAAACGGTCCTTTTATGAATTGGGTATTGGAATCAGTCAAAGTCATGTCTTCAACTTATTAACATTCATTAACGATATGACAACATAGACCATGTATCTGTAAACCTGCTACTGTGGAAATATAGCCATTGCCGTTGATCATGTTCTTGCAGCAAACAAATAGGCAGCCTTTTTAATGGCAGTTTTGGCTGGCTGCATCTGTTGAGACAGTTTGGCAGCTGTTTCGGCTCACTGAATTGTGGCTGTGGATGGTGGCTTCATTCTTGGCATTCTTCTTGAGTTAAAACCAGGATAATGATTAAATGCTACACCATGTATGTTCTAGTGTTTTTTTTTTTTAAGCTTAGTTAATCAACCACGTCATGTTTTTGGTTTTGGTTGAGGTTTAAATTGACTTAAACCAGCTTTTAGGGGTGTAGATATGAAGTTGATGGATTGGAACCTATTTTAATTCAGTAATGCTTAAACCTGAACTAGTCTGAAACTCTTTAAAAACATGTCAGCCTGTTTACGGCTGGTGTATTCAGCCCCAGAGGAGTACATTGTATTTTGTAATGGCTCAGAGTTTTGCACAACCCGTGTTCGTTCCTGTGATTCGAGATTCTCAATCCTTTTACCATATTGATTGGTTTCATGTAGCTCCGCTAGCCCTACAGAGAGACCCTGCCTTGAACACTTGAGCACTGTAACTGAGAAAACTCCTCTTAATTGAAAGCATCGCCTTGGTGTGTGATCAGTTCATGCTACATTAATCCTCTTGTTCTGCTATGCTCACAACAATATCAATAGGCTTAGATAACTCGGTGCTAATGTAACCAGAGGGCTGCATTGCAGAGCTTTGTCTCTACGTGCAAACATTGGAGTCATTTGCTTTGATCAGCTCCTTTTCTGAAGAGTCGGGAGGACGAGAGGATAAATAGGCCATTAGCAGTAATGAGTGGTCGTCAGAACAAAACAGAAAGAGGCTCGGAGAGAAAAATGCTCAGGCAAAACGAGCTCTGTCACTCCTGGGGAGTCTGCATAGTCACAGCGTTCTTTTCTGCTCTAATGCATTGTTTGATTTATATTCGTGTATACAGTTATATGCATCACATCTCCAATAATGTAATTACCTGTGTAGAATCTGGGGTGTATTGGTCATGCTGTAGTGGAACTGGTGCATGGAACCATCACCTGAGACTTATTTATTTAAGGCGGCTATTTTACCAAAAGCTCTCCTCCTGCCTGAAATGAAGTCAATCAGCCAAGCCAATCTGGCCTGTTTTACTTTTATGCTGGTTCTGTGAGGCTCATCTTGCCAAAGTATGTAAGCCTATAGCCATTATAGCATTAGAGCTAAGTTAGGAATGACATCAGTGTTTTGAAGTAATTGCTTTAAATCAAGACGCTTTATAGCATAACGCGTTTCAAATATAGTACTCCAAGTACAACCTTTCTTATGGTGTTTGGGACTGATCATATCTTAGTTAGCAGCCCCACACGAATCAGATTTTGGAATGGACCGTCCCTTTTGAATGCAGGATTCAGTGTTTCATGTTCTCACTACGTCAGTCTCATTTACCTCATTTACCAGTTGACCAATCTAAATGCAGTTATCCTTTAACACACAGTTATGGGTGCAACAGTACAGCGTATTATATCGAATTACAGCGCAGCAGAATCTTATTGTCATATCTCAGTATCATAATTAACACGCTGGCTTCTGACTAGTGTGTTAACTCAGGCCTACGTTATTAGTGAGGCTACTGTCTGTTTTCAGTACTGTACCCTGTTTTATACTGAGTGGTGTTTGGGGTTCAAAATGTTTAGCGAGTCCAATTTAGCCAGCTCCCCTTCCCCAGCCTCCTTGGAAAATGTGAGCATTAACCCTTAAACATTATGCACATGACCGGCCACCTCTCATTTTAGCTATCTTAGATGTGTTATATCAGTCTGGTTGACTCTTGATTGTCTTCCTAACCTTCAGTACTCCGGGCTTCTTTGTCTGTATGTCCTTCAATCTTCTCTTTTTTGCTGCGTCTCTTCCATGACGTCATATTGCCCACAAATACCAGCATAAAGAGTGAGTTAGTTTGCCCCATCTGTCTCTCCTGCAGACCTCCATTACCCTAATCGGTTTCTCTCTTCAGGTTCATTATCTAATACAGCTGTAGAAAGCTCTGCACTCAGCCCGTCACGTCCGTCACTGTCCTTCTGCAGTTCCGATGAGCCATGAGCGCATCTTTATGCTGTATCTGCCATGTTTACTGGGGTATTTATTCCTGTTTCAAATTGGCACTAGCAGTCATCAGCTGGTCATATCCAGGGTCATGACCTCTGTCACAGTCTCTCGCCCTCTTTCATAGCCATGCAGTAATGTGTTGTCAGATCTCTGCTCTTATACCATAACTCCCCCTGCTGGCTGTTTCACAGAGACCAGCTATAAGGAGTCTATAAAACTCCAGCTTCCTCACTTTTTAAAAAGTGTTTTTTATATATATCATATTAATGTCTGAGATAAAATTGACAAGTTGATAAGTTGGGGTGTAATGTACTTGGCAAATAAGCGCATGAATCTCATTTTGACTTTGTAACTGTGAGTACACTTTGTGGACCTGTAGCTGGCCTCTTTTGAACTTATGTTCTGGTGCCCATTCTGAGCTCCTGCCAAATCCCCCAAAAGGGGTTTTAAAGCTTTTTGGCTTCCCATTTGGTAACCTTTAAATGATTTCAATCAAAATCATGCAACGTAAGCACGATTATTTTCTGCTGGCCAGTTTATTGGTGAAGAATGCCAGAGCATAGTATTAATAAATATACAAAACTAGTTATAAGTGCTGGCGGTTTTAAGCATTTGTTTAACATCATTAATTTTTCGAAGGGAGTAGGTCAGTGTTTCATGATTTACCCAGATGTTTTGCCATTTAAAAGCTTTGTTGACATGAAGGAGCCGAACATGGCCATAATTAGAGATTTGAGTTCAGTGAACCACCAGCTCCCTCAGCTAGTCACAGTGCATATACGTACTGGTGAACTGTCAGAAAGCGATCATGGGACTTAATGCAGCCTAGTTCCTGCCTTAATGCAGCCTAGTTCCTGCTCTTAGTCTTGATCTGTCGGCTTGCTCCGTGTGGAATAGGACAGAGAGAGGCAGTTATTGCTGGAGTGATGAGGTTTATTCTCTGAAAGTGGCTCATATTAAACTTCTCATAGCATAAATGCTAATGTCCTTTGTTTTATTTGGAGAAGCATGAATAAAAGATGAGGGTTATTCCCTCTTTCAGCGTGGCGGAGAACCTCTCTTTCTCATTTTCTTCTTGTTTCTCTCTTACCTCCTACTTCTTTCATCTTCTTCGGACCCCCTGCTTATCTGGCTTATCATCTTCTCTCTTACCAACTATCTCACTTCATTCATCTCATCTTTCCCCAGAGCTTCTGTCTTCTCTCGCTTACTCTTCCCTTATTTTCTTCTCTCGTCGTTTTTCTTCCTCTATTGCTGCCCACTTTTCTCTTCTTACACTGTTATCTCCTTTTTTGCTTCTGTTTTCTCTGTCTTTTTCTCTCTGCTTTCTCTATAGCTCTCTCTACACTCTTTTTTTGCTTCTCTCTTTTGCTCTCCCTTTTATTTTCTCAGTTTCTGTTCTGTCACTTATCTCCTCTTATTCTCTTTCCTCAAAAAGCCCTGGCGTAATTCACTGTAGCTCCTTGCCTTCAGTAATTAGATATGTCTAATTAGCTGTATATTTTACTCCTGCTTTTCCTCTTTCTTCTTCCGACTCTTCTATAATGTTGATTATGTTAATGGTACATGGATTTTTTAAAAAGCTTTATTTCTCTGGGATTGCTGTTGAGAAGTTTGAAAATTGAAGATCTAATGTTATCGTCTCCTTTCCTTCCAGAATGTTGGGAAGTCCTTGTCCTCCTCAGACAGCCTAGCGAAGGTTCAGGAGGTAGCAAGCTGGCTTTTGGAGATGAACCAGGATCTGCTGTCGGGGGGCAGCGGCAGCAGGGCGGCGCAGCAGCAGCAGCAGCGGCCTCCGGCCCAGCCTGATCCACACCCGCACCACGTCAACCTGGAGGGACACCAACCCCGGGAGCCACGGCAACGCAGGAGGAGAGAACGAGGGGAGGAGGAGGAGGAGGACGAGGATGACAGAGAACGTTCGGGAGAGGCAGAAGAGGGAGAAGAGGGAGAAGAAGAGGTGGAAGAACCGTGGCCTTCTGGAAGGAACCAGTCTGTGGGCGAGAACGAAAGAGTGGAAGAAGGGAGGAGGAGGAGGGAGGAGGTAAACGGAGGCGAGAAAGGAGCCCAGTGGATGTGGGAGCAAGAGCAAAGGCAGAGGAGACAAAGACGAAGACGACAGGATGAAGAGGAGGAAGAGGAAGAGGAGGAGGAGGAGGAGGAGAACAATAACAGTGGAGGTGAAGGACAGGTAGGAGTAGGTCTCCAGTCTGAGGAGGACCATGGCCGGCCAGAAGAAGAGGAGGAAGGGGAAAGAGAGGCGGAGGAAGAGATGGACCAGGAGAGCGATGAGTTTGAACCATCGGAGGACAGTGGAAGAGAGGAGGATGAGGAAGGAGAGGACGAAGGAGGAGAAGGAGGCCTCCATTCTCCTTCACTCAGGACCAGCGTGTCGGACCCTAATGATAACACGGACCACCCCTCAGGACGACAGAACCAAAGTTCATCCTCATCTCATCAGACGCATCCTCAGGTGAGCCTGCTGTTTTGATCATCACTGATTGGCATCAGCTAGCTTTAACATTCCCTTACCTGGGCCTGGGTGATAGCCCGGAACATCCTCACACCTGACCATATCAGTCGGGATATTACTTCATATGGCTTGAACAGACTCAGTAGACAGTAGTTTCAGTTGCACTGTGTTTTACTGGCTGATGCTCTGAAATGTTTAATACTGCTTTCGCTGGTTTGCTGTAGATGGACGATGGCACACTGTGTATTCCATTGGTTTCAGCTGAGCTCCAATAGAAAAGTCAGTCAGTGTTCCACAGACCTCCGGTGAACAGAAGGAGAGTTAGATTAACACAACTTTTTGTTGACTGAAGCAGTGAAATAAAATCAGATTTGAATTGTTTTTGGTTGAAGCAGTAAATGCCAAAACGTGTCATTGTTACCCGGTATCACAAAACATTAGAATAGTACGGAGCATCATCCTGCCTTTCTCCACCGTAAACAAACATACACAGTGATGAAGCTCCACTCTGACAGTCATCCATTTTCACACATACTGCTCTCACTGTGGCAACTTTGCACAGCTTTATGCTGACGCATTTTTTCCCCAGCACCAAGTTCTGACTGCCGCATTAAACATTTACAAATGGCTCATAACAGGTACATAACATATTCTCATAATACAGAACTGACCGATAAGAGCAGATTTGAAGTGCTTAAAGCATGCTTTCTCATCCATGATATAATATCAGAGGTATTTCTTATAAATCTACGCTTTAATATTGATCAGGTTTGTCATTTTAACAATATACCATTTATACAAGACTTTAAGGCTAGTCTGTGTACGGCTAGTCTATCTAAGACTAGCTTCTTTGATTTGCCTAGTCTAGCCCGTGTTGTTGCATATAGTCGAAGTTCCTGTTAAAGAGCCGTTCTGACGCACTGCTGTCTGTTTTGACATGTTTGGAAAATGTAAAGGGCAGAATAACAAAAAAAGAAATAAGAAAATGAAGAAATTAAGTTTTCTAGTTTCAGCAAAAGTATGTTTAGGGCCTCATGCAGGCCTCAAATTTCGTACAATTTTGTGTAGTGTTTTAAAGCTCTGTTGGTTAGGTCTATATTCAGTTTATGGTGTTTGGCTCCCTCTACAGGTTGTAGCGTGACTTTTGTCAGGATGGATACAGTTGTTGTCTGTTGGTGTAATTAAATATATTGGCTGTAAATAACTCATGGTGTGTTTTAAAGGGCCCATATCATGTGACATTAGGATTTATTTACCTTCTTGAAGTTATAAAACGTGCTGTAATACGCTATCTGTACTAACATGTAGGATATGTTTGTATGTAGGAAAGGTGAAAGAATTCCCTTTGTGGAACTTTACTGTAAATTGTGGTTGCAGGCCAAACTTCAGTTTGGTCTGGCTCTTTACTGTTAAGCCTTATTTATGCTGAACATTCTCCAAACGTGATGTAGAAATGGAGCAGTGTTGCTCAAAATCAAGGGGGCAGCTTAGCTAGTAGCTTAAGCAGGACAAGGCAGTTTCTCTCATTCGTAATAGAAGTGAAAAATAATTCTCAATCCACGTGTCATAAAATACTTAATTGTGTCTCAGACTGACAGCGTCCACAGCCCAGCCCCTTGTTTCACATAGTAAGGCCTTATTATTATTATTATTATTGTTATTATTACCTGCTTTGTTGACATTTACTATGCTAATTTGTCTTCTGTGTTTTCTGGATGGTGTTGGGACCACACAGTAGTTTTGCTGCATACTGTTATAAGAAATCTTCGTCTCTAGAATAGCCAGACAGGGAACATTTATTAATTTTCCCTCTCAGCTTCTAAGAATTAGTGTTGAAATATTCTCACAAATTGAAGCTGTAAAAAAACAGTAAAGATAACCGTAACAGGTTTTACTATGACTGTGGTGATATTTAGTCTCTGAATATGATATCTAAGCTGTTTTGAATGTGTGCATGCTGTATGTGGTTCTACTTTGAGTGCTGCAGGTTTGTGGTATATGACTCCCTCTGCTGGTTAAACTGGCACTAAACCATTCAGCTGAGGGCATGCTGGACATGCAGACTTGGCTGAAGCTGTGAATGTTGTTGGGATGGATGCAGCATGAGTGAATATACAGGAATGAATTGTGCTGAAGCTAATCGCGGGTTTGAAGGCTCCACACTGGGTTGTGCCAGAGGAGTCTGCGTGAATGTGCTGTTTGACATTTGGCTTTAAATTTATGGCCTGTATTTTGAGCCACTGTTTCTTTGTGCGATATGTTATTAATGCAAGATTTATTGCTTTACCGTTGGATTCTAAAGTATAGCATGTTTCACTTCTTTGCCTGAAGTGTTTAGCGTGCAGCGACTAGCTTGGGGGTTTTATATAGACATTCATATCATGTGAGTTATTTGTAGATTTTTAATTACTCATAGCTGTAGGCTCACCTCTCTGAATGAACTGCTTTACTAGCTCCCCCAATTGACTACTCTTAAATCACCGTCCCTCAATATATGACCTCATTTCAGTGGTTTATAGTGGCTATATAATGACCTGTATTTTCATATATGAGGAGTATTGATGGAGGTTCATACAGTAAACCGGCAATGTGCGTAGTTGTTTATGCTAATCCTAGTTTATTGAGCACAGTGTTCAAGTTATGAATATATTATACATACCCATCATGCCCTGTCCTTTCCTCCATCCATGTTCTTAGACTAAACATAGTCAATCAGCAAGTGCTTGTTTCATTTAAGCACTGGAGCTCTGAAGCTAATGTAGGTGCGTCATAGAGGATTATAGCACACCAATTAGCATGGTGCTAACAGCAAACTTACACACACTGACCTCAAATCATGTGAAGTTGTTCAGTGATCTCTAATAGACCTGATTACATTGTATGGCACACTGTTATCTATGGACACTGACACACAATTTGACTTGGAGGCATCTAGCCATAGTAAACCTTTCTGCACTGTGCTGTCTAGATCAGGCTTGTGGACCGTGTGCCTGTATGATTTGGCATTCCAGAAATTCACACCCCAATGAGAGAGCAAATGTTTCAAGAGGAGCTGGGCAATATGACCGTATTTATTATCATCATGATGAATTACATCACTGTGTGTCACAATATGCTTTTTCTGAGGATACTGCGGTTATTATCAGTGCTTCAAAATCACTCTCAGCTGAACGTTTGCTTGACGAGAGACATGGTTAGTCCTGTTTAGTTGGGTTTAATGCATTAGAGGAGTTCTGCTTTTTTATGTGGCACTGCTTTGTCTGCTCTAACTTATTAAATGCCAGAAAGTAAAACTTTTTTTTTTAAGAAAAAGAATAATGTAGTAAAAAATTATAGTCCAATGTTATATTTAAAGATGCCTTTTCAAAAATGCTTTCAGAAACCTACCTGCTGTTTGTGTAGTGTGTAGTCTTGTGGCTCTCGGCTCAATGCCTCATGCTGCTATCATCTAAAACCACCAACATGCCTTCTGTAGTTAATATGTAATACTGATGATGGTGAAGTAGTAATAAATCAGAAAAGAAAAGAAAGTACCAGAGTGGTTGGTTTGTGTCTTCCAGCCATAGAGGAGTTCTAAAAATATACACCGTGGACCAAAACCCTCATAAATATGATAAAACAGATGCTCAGCAGCCTATTCAGAACCGTTTCACGTAATGGCTTTTAGAGCAGGACATCTGGTTCCCATAACCACCACTGTGAACAATTTTTCTATGTGATTGATTGAATTCTACAGAAGATGGGAAAATTGGTACTATTCCCCAGTAACGGTCGGCAGGATGGAGTGAGGTATACGCTTGACACAGTAAACTGGGTGTAGTGATGCTTCCAGATGATGAATGAATAATAGAAAGTGTTGAGTGACCTTAAAGGAATACTGCTCCTGTCTGACTGGCCCTAATGACAAGGGTCGCATCATTCGTGGGACCTCAGGGGGGGGTCTGCAATGTGGGTCTTTCCATGATGGTAATTTACTCATCTCTATAGAATCGCCCGAGCTCCTACGGGAAAGGGGCTGATGGTGAGAGAGAGAGAGAGAGAGAGAGAGAGAGAGAGAGAACAGATGACAGGAGCAGGAGAGGGACAGAAAGTGTGAGCACTCATGCACTCATCTTCGTAACGCTCCAGACAGAACTGACATGGATTTATCATCAGGATCACAGTGCAGCGGACGACCTAGGTGTTCACTCTCAGTCGCCTTTTTGCTTTTTCTTTAATTCTGTATTCTCTACCTCTCTGTTTACCTCTCTTTTTCGTATTTTCTTATTATTGCTTTTGTTTAATTTTTTCCATCTTTTAATTTTTTTTCTTCTCCTTCTCTAGCCCTCTCTCATTCTTCTTTCCTCTCTCTTTCTTCCCTCCCCTACACCCCCCCCTCGCTCTCACTCTCGCGCTCTCTCTCTCTCTCTCTCTCTCTCTCTCTCTCTCTCTCTCTCTCTCTCTCTCTCTCTCTCTCTCTCTCTCTCTCTCTCTCTCGCTCTCTCTCTCTCTCTCGCTCGCTCTCTCTCTCTTGCGCGCTCTCTCTCTCTCTCTCCCTCTCTCTCTCTCTCTCTCTCTCTCTCCCTCTCTCTCTCTCTCTCTCTCTCTCTCTCTCTCTCTCTCTCTCTCTCTCTCTCTCTCTCTCTCTCTCTCTCTCTCTCTCTCTCTCTCTCTCTCTCTCTCTCTCTCTCTCTCTCTCTCTCTCTCTCTCTGTGTGCATGAGTTAAGTATATATGATCAGCTATGGGGAATCGGACCATGAAGAAAGTGGCTTTGCTGCTGGTGAGTGGTTAAAGTTGCTAATCTGATTGTTCACAGGGTTTGCAGCAGGGTGGTGGTGGTATCGGTGGTGGGGGGTTAGCTAAACTCTGGCTAAGTTTGTGCTGCAGATTAACCGGAGTTTGCAGCAAACATGTATTTGTCTGAAGTTGGTGATAAGGCATTTCGCTGTTACAGTAGATCATGATAATGTTCAGTAACATTTGCACAAAAGTGTTCATTTGGAGAAACAAAATTCTCAGGCCTGCATTTTTTGCATTTGCATTTTTTTTTATTTTATACAAAAGTCCTCAAAGTTCTTGTGAAATAAGATTTCATGGTGCTTTCCTAAGGAGTCATGACTGAATGAGATCCTGCTAAGGTCAGAGTTTGAACTGCGGTAGGTAAACTCGGAGTACTTGTTGGATGTTTAGCAGTCTTTTAAGTGGCTGTGTGATCAGTCTGTGGTTTTGCTCGTAGCCTGGGAGTGAAATTAGTGGCTTGTGCGCCTGCATCTGTAAGTAGAGCGTCTTGCAGAGAGTAAGCAACTTTCTGTGCAGAGAGAGACAGTGTGTATCTGTAGGCAGAGGCGCATTTGGGCGAGCAGGAAGTCCTGTGGTGATGCCTCTTCTGTGATGAATAGCGGGGACGAGGGGAGGTCTACAGTCTGTAATTGTAGAGATGCGCAGTGTGACAGTTTTATTGTTGTGAAAAACAGTATGCTTTACTGAGCACGTCGTGGACCTTCCTCAGTATTGTCAGAACACCGCCAGACTGCATGCTTCATTATAAAGAGAGAAGTGTAGTTAATCCTGTTCAGCAGTGTTGGATAAAATCATAGATATTGTTAAGGGCTGTGTTTTAAACATCTCAGTCCCGGTTCATCATTGTTAAAATATCATTGAAGGTATTATTCATCAAGAACATGTCTAAGATTCACGATGAGGTATTTTTGCTGTATTGCCCCACTTCTATTGTAAGTACACCACGGGGACCAGCATGGTTGGGGTTAAGTGTCGGTACGATGTAGTTCCTCCAGTAACACGTGTATATTCAGTGGATTTGTACAAAGACTTTGAGGTCTTGTGCGTCTTACATAATTAATTCCAATCATAGTGCGTTTGAGTTTTCGTAATCAGAAAGCCCTTGTAGGAGAATGTCCACCTGGTGGCTGTTGTGTCGGCATCCACCAGAGCATTTCCTACTTTCCATATGAACACTCAGACTCCACGTATTAAAAATAAAAAATTATATTCATTTTTAAAACATTGAACTTTTGCATCCCTTATAATGTCTCTGCTTTGTTATAAAAAAATATAAAGACTGCATTTCTGAGCATTAGAGATGTAATGTTGCCAGCTTGATGAAAGTTTGTGTAGTTCATTGCATGATGCAAGTTACTCAGGAGCAGCTGTTGTAAATGACTTTACTGCTTGTTTATTTGCAAGCAAGCAAAGACCTAAAGAAACTTCATTTCATAAATTTCTTTACTTTGTAAGGCATCTGTGTAACATTAATCATGAGGGGCGAATAGGTTTGGCTCTGAAACGTGTAGATATAAAAAGTTTCATTTTTGGAGGAATGTGTTTCTGCCTGTTGATTTAAAGTAGTTTGTGACTTGGGACACCTGAGAGACTTGCAGGTGCAGACGCAGGTTTGTTTCTTCCTCTCCTGGTGGTGATGACCGACATAGCAAGCTCAGAAAAACTGATAAACATTTTGAGAAGTAAGCGGAGATGTGCTTCCCCATGGGTTCCTGAGCAGAGATGAAAAAGATGAGGTAGGTAGGTGAGGTAGCCTGGGGAGTCCACTGCTCCTCTACATTGACTAATCAAATAAAAGAGAGATGGGTACAAGTTAGAGAGCCTGGTTTAAAAGAAGCCTCCAGTGATTTGAAACCTGATTTCCAACTACTGCACGGCGGGTGCCCTTTAAAATGTGTCCTGTGCCGAAATCCTGATTTCAGTATAGTTCCTGAATTTTACTTTTCCTATATCTGCCTGCCTTTAGATGTAAAAAAACAAGTGTTATTTCTGAAGCTCCTGAAACATTTGTAAGAACTTTTAGAGAGTAGTAGGAACACTTTGTTATGAAATAGGAGCATGAGGCTGCGCTAGGCAGTTAAGATGACGGATTTGGCTAGCTGTCTAATCAGCGCACAGAGGGCTAATCAGAAGACAGAGGAGCTCTAACAGAGCCTTTTAGACAGATGCGGAATACGGAGGTATGTTATGAGGAAAATGCTGTTTTGGGAAAATTGAAGTATGTAAACCTATTCTGTTATGAACACTGGATTCAGCCCCTTTAAAGGACACCCTTTCTAGCAACTCACCTCCCATCCTGACACAGACAATTTGGAAGCCCAGGACAAATTTTAGGCACCCATGCAAAAACTGTCAATGACGCATACATTGCCTGAATTTCAAAACATTGAAAGCTACAAGATCTCCCACATTTTTTCTTTGAATAGCACCTTTCCAAAGAAAGACTGTGCTTCACAGTATAATACATTAAATAGAAAAAATAAATATGAACTTTGTGGGTTTTTTTTTGAAGTGACAAATATATAAAAATCACATGCGCTTAAAGTGCAATAACTAGTAACTGAGCTGAAAAAAAAGATATAAAAACATTCTCAAATCTTAAAAACCACCAAAGGCAAGGGTATAAAAACAAGTCTTCAGATGCTTTTTAAAAGACATGCAGACATCCAGTCTAATATCCAGAGGAATTCACTCAAAGCCATCCAAGTTTTAAATCTTGATACACAGCCTTAATTAGAAGCCCACACTTCTTACCAGCTGCCCTTGGTAAGTTCATGTACGAAATGATTGTGGTAATCAACCGTACAGCAGATAGAGATGATTGTTAGTATGCTGAAGTACTCGTTTTAACAGGACTGGAGTAAACAGGCTTAAAAAATGAACATCCCAAAACATGTGGGATGCCCACCGGGAAGACAACATCATCTCCTCTGAAGTGCCTGTGTCCTTTTCCTAATTAGCTATGACTAATTGGGGTTTCTTAATCGTTTTTCCCTTTTAAAGAGCAGTTCTTCCTCTGGGCTTTTGTGTTTATGAAATGTTTTGTTTAGGGAATAGCTGTTTTGGAGCAGTTAAACCCGAGCCTGTAGAGTGGAAACGTATATCTCCCTCTGCCGTTCTCCATCCACTGTGCTGGTAATTAGCCGTCCAGCAGACGGAGGCATTGAAAATTCATCAGAAAGCATTCGAAATGCGTTTAAGGCTCAAGTGATGCAAATTTGATTACCATGTGCTCCACACTGTTTGATTAGAGAGCAGAGTTTGATTTCTGTCTAATTTATTTTATTTATTTAGGTTTTTAACAGACAATCTCCTCAGTGTTTTTGGATGAGGTATTTTGATTGCCAGTATGTTCTCCAGAGCACTTTTTGATGTTTGATACAGCAGTCTCCATCTCTGGAAGTGCTTTTCCTGCTTTAACCCACCAGATTCTGTTTGACCAGATTCTGTTTGACCATGCATTGTGAAATCGTGATGCTGCAGTGTGAAAGAATCTGTGACGGTGTGTATCGTGGAGAATAGACAGACTAATAGATGAATGTGCTAGTTAAATACCTACTTCAGTATGCAGTGGTCTGTCGAGTTCATATGATCCATGTGGCTGTTCTGACGGCCTTCAGGGTGCTTTCAACATTAGAAGCCAAACACCCCTTCTATAGCGTTTTACACTCTATCAGCCTTTGGATTTGCATGGTAGAGCAAATTTGTTTTAGTAAGCAACACATTTGCTTTTCCCTATCGGTTATTTTGTGGATTAATCGTTTCAACTCTTCTAGAGTTCTGCTTTCAGTTCAGGGTTATTATATGGGGCTTACGTTAAATACGAAGCCTTGAATGAAAGAGAGGGACTCTCCCACCTGTTCGCCAGGTGAGTGCAGGTAAACCCGGTCTCTTTCCATGCACTGTGTGGGTTTGTGTGGGTCTGTGTTCCTGATTTAGGAGCGCTGAGCTGCAGCAGGAAAAAGCTGAATTTTTTATAGCTCCATCTAATTAAATATGCCCTTTCTGAGGACACAACACAATCCTCCTGCATTACAGTCTGGATTCACATGCCTTGCGCTGTTTTACTGCCAGAGCCTGTGTAGCCCACTGAATCCGTCTGAAACACTCGCCTTTATACTGCTGGGTTTGTTTCTGTAAATACGAGTGTGTCAGTGTTGGTGTTGGAGCTTGTGTTTGTTTTCAGGGAAACGGTGTCTGGACATCTTACAGTGGGTTCTCATTTTTCATTACTGTTACTGAGTAAGATTGGACAATACAGCGAATGTCATCTACAAATTTAATATGATAAATAATAGCACGATGATCCCACTTATGAAGTTATGAAGTACCACATGTAAATATTACAGCCCATAACGATACGACGTCCTTTTTCTCTCACTTAAAACTAATATTACACATGTATAATAATGATTTTATTCTGTAGTATTATATATAGTTAAAAATTATTATTATTAAAAAAATATATTCTTCTTTGTTGATTTTCACTTAAAATGTGTTAATAGAAATAATATATTCTGCTTTATAGGTTCTGTTTTTCTAGCCTGTAAGTGTCAAAGTATGTAAAGAGATTGGAATAATAAGAATTGACATAATGACCCTTATTTATCTAGACAAATAAATATGGAGTTTTCCCCCCTAGCTACAGTATGATTAAATTCCATACAATCAGACCAACGGCTTCACCCGGTCCAGCACGGTGTTGACTTTTCAGGGGAGCCAACACATTCGGTAGTGTCTTCATGTACTATTGCATTCTTATCAACACGCAAGAATCTCATCTGTCTCTCCTTTATTTTTTCTAAAACCAAAACATTTCAGTGAGGTGTTACCCATGAGAGAGTAGTTTACTGTTGTGTAGTTAGGTGTTGTAACGATATGATATCACAGTACACAAGTCATAACACAGTATTGTGATATGCTGAGTACTGTGATAACGCGCACCGGGTGCTTTCTCTGCTGTTTTGCACCAGGTCTGCAGTGTTTGCCCCAGTGTGACCTATGTACAGCTTGGATAACGTAAGGCAGCTGTCGCCAGTCCTCTGTGAGATAATACACTGTTATAGCCACATAGGAATCCACTGCCCTTTACGTCCCCACATCACAAGTTAGTGCAATATTTTCTGCTCCTCAAAGGTTCCTCAACTTCAGCCTTCAGAGTAGCGCTTCCTGGGTCAGTACTTCTGTGCAAGTGATAAATAAATAAATAAATAAATAAATAAATAAATAAACAAAGCATTTCCCTGGGTTCTAGTGAAAGCCTTTGTTTTGTCTAAAGCTTTTGGCGCCAGAAATACTGAACAAGAAATCAACTTCAACGTCGACTGCAGTTTTTGTAGCAACTTTCAGTTTCAGTTTACCCTCAAATACTTGCTTCCCCGAAGGTGCAGATCCCTCCTTGAACCCTTTCACTTTTGGCAGATTTTCTGCTCAGTGAATTCAGCTTCGGAGGACTTGATTTATGAAGGGTAGCATGAAATCAGGTGTGAAGGAATGTGATGCAACACGGACGTTGGTATATGCTATCTCTGGATGGTGCTGTGAGATGAGTCGTATTCCTGGAGGATTTTATTTACATACATATCCATGTCTGTTTCCCTTTCCAGTCCAGAAGTGTGATTTAACATGGCGACACGTTGTAAATGTCCTTCTCTGTTGCTCTGATATAATTAAACGTATCGTGACTCAGCGAAACGCTGATTATAGGCACGTAATTTTTGGGTAATTCTGCCATTGTTGATCAGTCCACTGACTGGTTGAGCTCCCATGAATAGGTCCATTTTCAGATCTCATGGGGTTAGTGGAGGCGAATACGCTCATAGCAATTTATCAAAGACCCCATTAGCAGCTTTAATTCTGGTTAATGATTTTAGCTTCTTGTCTCTGTTTGAATTTCTGCCTGCAGAATCAGTATGGTGGTGCCAGATGGTATGTGTTTTGATGCCTCCGGAAAACAAGCTGATTTATTCATTTATTCGTTTGCGTTTGCTGCCGTTTTGATGGAGTCAGTGTAAGGGTAAATGCAGAAGCACATGTGCTAGCGATGTTTTATTGTGCCTGAAGAAGTCAGCTATTTAAATGTGCAGCCTTTGCAGCTATCCGATCCTTCGAGAGCAGTGTAAAGGCAGATATTAAGTGTGTATCTGTGTATATTTTGACTCTAAAGTGGCCCAGATAGTGGAAGTGGAGCAGCTGTGTTTTGGTATTTTCCAGTGGGAACTCCACAGGAAAGCCATCTGCACTGATTTCTCCAGTTGCGTATGTCTAATAGTGTATATGTCCAAAGCTATCCTGCCAGTCATTCTTATGAGTGAATTTAGGTGCTTTAAGATCTCCCATTGCTGACCCTGCATATATATACTCAATAGCGAAGGATCAACCAATGAAATGTGAATGCTCTGGAGGAGCTGCATGTGATCCTAAGGTCACTGTTTGAAGGCAGGTGTTGGCTATAGAGGGGTAAAATGCCCTCCAGCATTGGGGCGTGGAGCAGTGGAATTCAGTAGAGTAATGGGGCTTCATCCAGTACCTTTAGGATGAGCTGGGAATGGCACAGCGAATCATCCAACAGCAGTCCTGTTCAGCTGACTGTTCTCCCAGACTCTGCCTACAGACATATTCACCTGGAAAGCTTGTCCATAACAGCAGCTATCCAAACATGCGACTGGAGCCTGGTCATTAGTATCAGTGGTCCTTTTTGAGTGTTGGAAGAATCAAGATGCTGAGTGGGGATTTTTATGGTCACGTTTTGCTGCAGTTGAGTTAAAGCTGACTTGCATGTCTTTGCCATGGCTGTGCATTTTCTCTCCTCAGAAAAGGCTGTGCGTCACCTTATTCTCAGGATCCATCAGCATATGCTTGAATTTAGCTTTAATTAGCGCAGCTGCCTGTAGAGACAGACTCTAATACTGTGGAGTATTTGAGCAGATGTGCTGCAGCTTAGTGCCTTAGCAGTTGTTTAGATGGTGTGCTGACTATTCACTGTGAGCATGAGCAGAATGAGCTTGGTCGTAATGTGCTGTAAATGATAAAACTCCGCACTCTCTGTTCACCTGGTCCAAAGTAAAATTTTTGTTGTTGACAGATTAAGCTACCTTAAAGGGAAATTGTTTTTTTTACTAAGTGTTGCATTTTTCTGAACAATTCAACGTTTAGGAGCGTCATTCTGAACCGTTCATCATAGAGATTAATTTACAGTGATGGTAATAGGAACCATGGGTTGTAATGTCTATGGCGCAAATAAAGCCGTCTATCATAAACCTATAGGTCTTCTGAGTTAGTCACATGTTTATGTTGGTAAAATAGTATTGCTAAAATCTTCAAAGACTATTTAGCCTTATAATAATTTGCAAAAAAACTTTTCATAAACATTTTCATGTGATCGCTTTCTATAGTGGCGTCTGCTTTCTATATCCACTACAGCGAGCAATTCTGACTTAGCATTTTTCTCAAGAATGTATAATTTCATATCGGACCACTCTGAATAAACTTTGTTCATTCCCTAATTATCTAATTATGCACTAATTTTCAAAAAACTTTGCAACTTGCTCACTGATTTCCTCCCAGTTTACACTTCACCAATTTTTCAAAAGTCTCAGTAATGAACAGTTAATGATTAATGTGATTTGATGCAAAGTGCTTTTATTTTAGATGTACTGAACTAGTCAAAATAGTTTACAGTGGTGGTGATAAGAACCAGATATCTTGGTGTTTTAAAGCCCTTAAAAGCTCCCTCACAGTTGAAATGTTATCTGAAACACTGCTTGGCTGTCAAAGTTAGTTTGGTCAGTTCATAGGGGGAGGATAGAAGAAGGGCCCTGAGGCAAAATAATCCCCAGATTAGCTTATCATTTCAGATTTAACACTATTTACCGTATCTCAGAAGACGCGTGTATGTTCACTGGTGGTGGTGTAGACATTGCAACCCCTGGTTCCCATCACCACCACTACGATCTCTACAGTTTCCCGTCAGACCGCTGTCAGTGCATTGTTTGACTTGTTTTCTAAAACACATAATCTAGCAGGAGTTTTGAGAAATCAGTGGATTTAGGCACCTGCAGATGATGTTTTTGGAATGTTTGTGTATGAGACTGTATTCCGGTTCTTCGTCTCTGCTTTGGAACTTTCTCACTGGAGTCGTGGAAACCGTTGCTATGCAACTCCCATTATCCCTCTTGTCGCCACGGGGATACAGCGGAACAGAGCAGGAGGACGCAGGTGAGCCGAGGCTGGAGGCTGCTGTAGAGCTATTAACAGAGCCGATCTCAACCCTTACACGTATAGTCGGTAGCATTTTGCTATTCGTTCTCATTACGTTACACAGTCGCTTACATGCCACTACATACCTGCATAATCAATTGTGCTTGAATTCCATTTGCATTCTTATTGAGCTGATTAAAGCCAGTACTTCTCACTCTTCCATCCTTTTTTACAATATTAAAAAATATACTTGTAAAAGGAGGGTTCTTGTTTTTGCAAAATGTCTACACCTGACAGTGACTTTTCATCTAATTTCAATCATAATAAAACACCTCATGTCCCACTCACAAACAGCAGTGTGTTCTCTAGTTTCCATACGTTTTCTCCACATCAGAATAATTCCTTTAAAATACCTGCACATTCTGAATGTGGAAATCTTGGCTTCAAGTCTGCTGTTGTGCTACGAGCACTAGAGGGCACCAGTGGCCCAATTTCTGATGCTAATTCTCTACCTTGAACGCTGACACTGGCTCTATTATGAACAGCCTGTTCTCCAGCAACCCTGAGCGGAACTCTAATAGCCGTAATCATGTGCCTATTTTTAGATGCAATGCGAGTTTTGACACTGAGGTCAAGATTGGGTTAGATTTTGCACCTTATTCCTGTGTTAACAGGACCCATTATGCGTCTCTGTTGCCTTTCCTGTGTTACGGAGCTTTTTGTGCATGTAAATTTTCTGCAAAGTTATGAAGCCCAAAGTAAGCCAGAGAGAGAAACTCTCTCCCACAGAAACCATTTACCCAACTGCCTGAAATGCCTTGTTGGAATCCCGCTCTTTTCTGTTACAGTCTGACATCATCTTGCAACACAATTCTTATTTCCCTGCCTACCTGCAGTCCTGGCAAGCCCTTGCACAACGCACAGCAACTACTGGTCGTTGACCAATCAAAACAGAATGGGCTTGCTAACCAATCAGAGCATACTGGGCTCGGCGTAAAAACACAATAGCTCTAACAGAGCGTTTTAGACAGAAGGTGAATATAGTTCTATCACCACCACTGCAAAAAGTCTCTACGATGATCCACTTTACATCAGGCATGCTCGGGATGACTCTGTGTTTTTGGAAATTTTGGTGGAATTCCCTTTTAATACAGAACCTGTCCTTTGCAGCTGTGCCAGAAGCAATCCCAGGCTTATTCATTAATCAGCCGTTTCCCATCTGCGTCCTGGACCTGGGCCAGACTCTCATGCGCACACACAGCTTCTGCTCTGATCTGTGACCTGTTTCCTCTCCCACACATCCAAACACTAAACTGTTTGGAGGAGAAACAACACAGTCAGTCCAGCAGAACTCGAGGGCAGCTTCTACTAACGGGGCCTAGAGAGGAGCAGGCAAGGTCTGTTGAGCCTCAGCCGCGTCCTCAGGCTTTATGAACTGTCAGTGCACCACAAAAGCACATGCACACAAATGTTTATAGAGCTCATATCCTCTGTTCCTGTATTTCTCCTAAAACCTCTTTTTATCCTTTAGGACTGAGCTGGCTGTGAATGTTACTCTGCTTCTAAAGGAAATTCAGCCATTTTATTAACTGCTGTGTAATTCAGTTGAGATATAAAGTCACCCAGAGTGGTTTGGTATTAAATGGCTCAGTGTAGAAACTTAGTGGTGGTGATGGGAAACAGGGGTCACCATGGATACAACACAGATACAGCCATTTTTTTTTTTTTTGTGTCCCAACCCACCAATTTACCTGCACATGTGTACATGTGAGTTAAATAAGATCCATCTGAAATTATAAGCTTTCTTTGTCTGGTTCCTGTGAACCATTCTGACAGCAGCATGTTTCTCTGGAACATTTCGGGGAACCACTCTAAATGATTTTATAAAAATCTATATGCAGTTTTAAGATTTTTGATTGCCTGCTCTGTATTGCGGCCTTGTTTGAAAAGCAGGTAGTGACATCACAACCTCAACATATTCATTTTTTCTGTGGCTTGCTTTAAATGTGCAGAGAGTGAGGTGTATAAATGAGAGAATTATTTAACTGTCTGAGCAAAATGTTATTCAAAAACAGCCTCTATATTTACTCTCTGAGTTTGTGTGACCACCAGCTTCCTTTTTCACTGCTGATTGGTTTAGTTTTTATCTAAAGGTCGATGCAGGTATTTACATGATTTTAACTGTATGTGAGAATGCGTGAAGTGTGTGTGGATAGAGAATAGAGAGCGATCTAAATCTGATATTGCTTTTTAGGTGCTCTCTTGTGCTGGCTGCTTTATTGTCCCTAAAAATCCCTTTTGAGAGAAGAATTTCTCCCCGAAGCAGCTTGTGCATAAATGATTCATACATGCCTGAAATTTTAACCACTCATTTGGTTTTACTTCTGAGCGAGGGCAGAAATTTGGAGCTAATGGTATAGTTTTGTAGCTTCAGAGCAGTGAATAAAAAGTATTGTTTCTGTAGACATCGATTCGTCTGCTATACGTAAGTGTGTGCGTATGTACGTATACACACATGCACAGACAGAATAAAATAGCTGCACCCAGAAGGAAGTGTGGGATTGCAGTGCTATTGGGAAGGAAGATTATAAAAATTATATATTTAGACTGATGTGGACAGTATTTAGCTAAACATACAGCAATAAGCAGTAGTGTCTCTCAGTATAGTGACCGCCATGTTTGCAAATGCAAAACGCGTGAAGTTGTAGAGGGTCCTTATGGTTTTCATGCGATAATCCATCCCATGCATCTTAAATATACTGTGTGTGTGTGTGTGTGTGTGTGTGTAAATATATAAATATTATAGATAGATAGATGGATAGATTCTCTATGTATCTCTATCTGTATGTATGTAAGTATATCGTCGCTGTCCAATGAAAAACATGTATCTCCACTTTTGTCCTTTTTTACTTTTATGCATCATTTGAACACACCAGCTGCTGTTTACATTGCGTGAGAATCTCATGATGAATGGACCAACAGAAGTGGCTCAAAACTGTTTGGAAAGACGTCTGGTTCCATTGACTTCCATTAAAGGTTAAAGAGGTTTTTGGCCTCTCCTCTAAAGTTGCCATTTTTGAGATACTTGTTTTTCTTTGGACAGCGACGATATGTATATATGTTTCCATCGCTGTTGGCAACAGTAACATTGTTAAAAATTCCTCCTGCTTTCTGTGCATAGTAATTTCTATCGGTGTTTAAAAATATATGTAGTCTGAGGAGAGGCAAGAGGACTAAAGATAGATGCTTCTCCTCCAGCATATAAGCCAGTTACCTTTACCACACGCTGCTATATCATTGACAGAGCACAGCCTGTCGTGTTCAGTTGAAAGGAAAACACAGATTATTATAGTAATATACTATTTTACATATTATTTATAATAATAAGTCATGATGGTCATGGCCTTATCAAAATTGATCTCTGGACCACCAGACAGAGTCTCTGACAGTCTATATATGTTACTGTGCTTTTTGTAAGTGTAGGTGTTTATTTGGTCACACCTTTTCCACTGTCTGTTCTTTTGCATTTGTAGCTGTCAGTGATTGCAAGTGTGTTGGGCAACCTGATGCTCAAGAGTTTGACCTTTGACCCGTGGCATCCCACTTCAGTCACCCCATGATTGACCCCATAATCTCAGACCCTGCAGTCCAATCATTTCTTGCCGGGTTTGAGAGTTCAGTGTGTTTTGGAATGTCACTGCTGACCACTGAAGCACAGAAATGTTTATATTCCAGTCAGGCTTTTTTGTTGGGTTTTTGTTCTGGCAGTACGCACTGCTGCCGTATGCTACAGATACTGTGATAATCTGTTACATGCCAGAATGTATCTGCTGCATCAATAAAGGAGGAGTTAAAGCAAAGTTCCAGTGAGAATCTGGCGAATAGGAAGGCAACTTCAGCCTCATTATTTTTAGTTAGTCCTTGCTCCTTGTGGTTTGTGAGTGCTTTCATCATTTCATAAACTGAGTGTACCGTTGCCGTCAGCATGCTCGCAAGGGCTTTTCTTTCTGCTTCTGTTGTTTTGCTGATTCAAGAGCTATCAAACCTGTAGGGTGAAGTTCTTATGCGTCTTAATACACCACATGAACAGTTTTATAAATCTGTGGTGTAATATTTCTGTATAGAAACCGCGAAAGTTACAGTTGGCTAATATTTTTGTTGGTCTGTGTTTTCATCATGATTTCTCATTTTTAATACCATGCATACGAAGTTTTAGGATTTGGTTCTGATTTTCTGTTTTTGTCAGACAAAACTGGATGGTTTTGTACATTTTCTGATAGATATTAAGTGCTGTAAGTATAGCATTAATAATTAGTCCTTGTAAAAAGTATTATATTCCTCATTTCTGGTGACATTTTTATCTTTATCAAACTAATTATTGTTATATAATGCTGTTGTTTGTATATACAGTACTGTAGAAATTCTGGATGTAGTTTTGTTGTGGCACCCCACCATGGGTCATTGTATATTAGCGCTTGGCTAGCATTATCTCGGGAAAGTGTAAAGCTTTTACTTAATGTTTTTGTACCAGTCTGGGTGGATCAGATCAAACTGCACAGCTCAGTTCTGTGATATCTTATATTATATTGTTATGATGAGTACACTTACAGACATAGAAACATTAATATATTAACATGAAGCAATTTTCAGGAGCTCATTATTTTTGTTGTATTGACACACTGCCTAATTGCATCGAGCTGGATTATGTGTTCTGTGAATGGTCGTACTGCAGCTGTTTGCATATGGTTATATTAGATTGCTGTTCTCCAAGTAGTGGAAAATAATGTGCTATAATATTTCATGTTGCCTGACGTTCTTGCTGTTTGGCGTATATTGATTCTATTATATTTTACCTTTTGAAATTGACTTTTGGTCAGTTGGTCACACTGTCCCATCCTCTCTTAGGAGGTTCCACAGAGGCATGCAGGATAAGACGTCTGCTTGAGGCCACATTCTGCAGGACATGGGGTTAAATTTTCAGCATTCCCCCCATTCCTGCCAATTACCGTACTCCGATCATGTTAGTGGGCTAAGGCCCAGCTATGCACATAAGGCACATACTTCAGCGCTATAAGATTAAGGGAAAAGCTTATGTAGGTCTGTGTGTGTAGACAAGGGAGCCACTTTTGGGTTTCCAGGCCAGAGCTAAAAATGAATCGGTTTGCAGGTGTCTGCGCTCAATTATGCCGTAGTAAACCCTGTGGCGCTTTGGCCATTAGGGCACGTTTTGCTCCACAAATGGTGCCTCCTTGTTTTTCCAATTTATTAATTGATGTATTTGTTAATTAGTTTAGTATTTGTTTATTATTTATTATTATAGTTTATCCATTAATTCCATAATATTCCATAAAAAAACGGTTTATTTATTTAATGGTTATTTCCAGTGGCTTCTTTTATGGTCTGTTTTGTGTTTTAAGCTGGCAACACATTTGCGGTATTCCACAAAGCAGCATTTCTTGATAAGCCTGATAATTTGTTAAACATTTAGGATTATACTTATTATTCATTATTATTCATCATTGTATTATTATACTGCTCCCACTGGATTGGCTTTTTTTAATTTTGGGCCTTAAGATTTTTTTTGGGGGGGTGGGGCTTATCAGGCTAACTGGGAAATCCTACTTTTTGTCCCCCGTGCTGAACACATCTAACTTTTTTTTTGTTTTTTTTTGTCATTTATTAAAATACACATTTACATTTATATTTATATAATTATTTCAGTAATAGCGACTACCCAACATTAACGTACAGCAGATAATATGATATCGTATAATATAATCTCGTTGTTTTGACCAGAATCATGTGCAGGATAGGAGGAATATGTTGACGCTTCCTAAAGATATATTATCACTGCACTGCAGAAGTAGCTGTACAACCTTGATTTGGTATTATGACCAGGTTAAATTAAATTTCATTAAATCTGAAGGTGTGATTGGTCCTAATGTTTACAGCACACCGTAAACAAAACCGTGCTTGGTTAGCAGGCTTGTGTGCATATTGCACCCCGTACCGCAAAGAGCAATTTCACCATAGCGATTAACAGATGCCATAGCCAAACAGTCAGATGCGTCATCACGCAGATTCTCTCTGAATCTGTTTTTTTGCCCTAACCTTCAGGAAAGCGGTTAGTGAACCCCTATCAGAGTTCATCAGAGTTCCTCTGGTCTTTATGTACGGCGAGCAGTCCGAGGGGAGGACGGGAAGAAAAAAAGCCAGTGCATTCATCTTGACGGCCTGTCAGAGAGAGGCGTGTAGGAGAGGAGGCCGCTGTCACACATTTTGACACCTGTCCCAGAACGAGCAACCTCTAAATAACACCAGAGCTGTTAAATCGCTGGGCTGGACATGACTGGAGCGCTATGGCAACCTGACAGTGCGTGGTTGCTGGACAAATATCATCACTGCATTTTCAGCATGAGGGAACAAAGGAGGACCGTGAGACGCTTTTAGTGACCCTCTGTTTGGTGGCTCTGCGTGGGTGTCGGATGTCAGATGTTGTGTGCCGTTCTGAACATGACTGAGTCATCGGCTGGAAACGGACGTCAGCATGACCGAAGGCATATGCGCTGTATGCTTCTGGGTTGGGTTGCTCACATCCGCTTGGCGTTTATGGCTTTTTTTGAGGAGTGGTTATAGCAGTTTAAAGAGAACTTCTGCACCGCAGAATCCGTTTTCTGAGCATGTTGACTATTTTATATCATTTTTGCAATATGGTTGCTATACTTCATCTTGTCCATGTTTCATTAGCTTTTTAGGTTTAGCTTTTGACCTAAATAGCTCCCCAAACCATTATGCCTTCAGAATTTTTTCAGTAATAGGTTCACTTGGCCTCAAGTGCTAATATATTTACAAGGCATGACAAGAACATGAGCCTACTGGCTCATTACACGCCAAAGAAGCCTCACTGATCAAGCATAGCTGTCAGGTCCCACACTTTAGTAAGGCTCCTGTCTGTTCCCTTTACTGTGGTCTTATGGCAGTGAATTTAAATCTGAATTTAAATCTGAAAAATGTTATTTAGCTTATGCCTGGACATCGCAGAACTAACCAATGCATAGTTCAGATGCGTGTTTGCAGTGCAGTGACTGCCATCGTTAGCCAGTGCAGCCCCTCTAATTAAAGGCAAGAGTGCAGATGCTGCGTGCTTAGCAAAATGACCAACAACTATACTGCCCTCTTGTAGCCTCAAACATCTCCCTACTGGAACTGATTTGATTGCTTTGAGAAGTTCAGGAAGGATTGTGTACAGTCTCCTGAATGTTTTACAGTTGAATAGAATAAGAAGAAAGAGCAGGTTTCATGGCAGTGACATTGATTTGTCAAGTTGCAGAGATATCTACTGAAGTCAAACTCGTAACCAGCTAGCCCGTACCCGTCGTGTCTGTAATACCCCTTTAGGTAATACCTCAGAAGGTGGTAGCGAGTCACCATTCTGACGAGAGGCTGTCCTGACGGCATATTCTAAGCTCTTGTCCGTCATGTTGAAGGTTCTGCTTGTGGTTAAATCCTTTACCCCTAAGGGTTTCAGGGCATTATTTGAAGATGCTTAAGTTAAAACATAGCACCCCTGTTTAATGTGTGTATATTAAAATGTTCAGAACAACTCTAGCTCTCTCTGTAACAGTAAGGCCATTTGACCTAGGGAACTGTCTAGTGAAAGAATTTCACCCAAAAGCTGAACATTTCAGATTTTTAGAAATTTTTTATGTCTCTTGTGGAAAAAGTGCCACAAATTAAGCAGCTTTAAACATCTTACCATTCCACATGTGTCCCTGTGTTGAGTGAAAGAATAAAAGAGAAAAATTTCCGCTGTGTCCGTTTCATACAAACTGTAGACAGATACATGAATTCACCAATCATGCGGAGGTGAAAGATCAACACTCAAATCCACCAGTTACACACCGTTATAGGCAGATGGCTTGCATCTTATCCTCTCTTCATGGTCTCATAACTCAGTTTGTGAGTCATGTGCAGTCTAGTGATGGGATGGAATGAAAAGGGCCAACTCTACAGGTTCAGGGAAGTTATGAGCCGCATTTCTACACAGTGTTATTACAGCCGTATTAATGGAAAAATCAAGAAACATCACATTAGATGTGCGGGTGCATTTGTCAAACATATATGGTTAAGGAAAGGTAGCCAATGAAAGGTAGAAGCTAAAGCTTGATAAGTGACCATTATAACAATCAAGCGGAGGAGACGGGACTGCACCATTTCTGGTGATATTTGCCCCCTATGTGATGTCAGGGTCGATTTACATTAATGTGCTGTGGAATCCAACCATATACAGTCACACGCTATTTTCCAAGTCTAGGTTGTGATTCTCATAATTAGCATTATTACGAAGTGCAATATCAGTAAATGTTAAGATGGTAATGGTAAGAATCGGTACAGGCTTGCTTGAAGGCTCGGCCTATTGCTGGTACAAGGAAGTACTTTGCATTTATTACACATTGAAACATAAAGACATACAAAGCTGCAAGAGAAGAATGTAATAAATACTGACTGGCTGTAAATAGTTACTAATGACTGTCTTTTAGGGGCTGGGCAGTTTAGAAAAAATGTAATTGCTGAATTAAACATCCGCTCTAACTGATTCAGTGCTCACTGGTTAACCTCTAAAAATTTTGGAAACCTGTGAGTGGTATAACCGTCTGGCTGTGTGACTTCCTTCTGGCGTGTTTAAATATTTGTGCCTTATTTTTTTTAATATTATCAGGAGCAAAAACGGTAAACGGCCTAGTAACTAATACAACCAGATTCATTCTTCAATCAATACCAATGCAATGCAAACTCAAATTCCTCTACTTCCACCTTGACAGATGACTTTGAAGCTGTTGTGTACAGAGAGGAAGCTTGCGGGGCGACTAAACGTGTTGTCATAAGTGCCCAGCCACGTTGTTTGCTGGTGGCCAGAGTGATCAAACCGCAGGGCTGGGGGAGGTGAGGGAGGGAGGGGAGGGGGTTGAAAGCTGACATCACATGCCGAGATATTTTAAAAGGGGCCGAGAGGCAGGGGAGCTCGCTGTGACCACGCAAAGCCAGACCAGACTGTCTAAAAGAACATTCAGGAACCGTGCAGTGCGACTCAGAAAGTGAACCAATTATTCCGTGGCTGTGTGGAGGCCCATCAGTTTGCTCTTCCGGGATATGACCCAGTAGGTCCTGCTTTACTGGCAATGCTCCGGCATTGCCCTATCCCTCGCTTTTCGTCAGCCAGCCCTCAGAGAAAGATGCCCAAGGCCGCGGGCAAGGAGAAGGCGCCGCAGGCTCTGCCCAAGAGCCAGGCACTTGAGCTGGCTGACCCCAAAGAAGTAGCCAAAGAGCCACTTCCTCCGCAGAAGGTGCTGAGAATCTTCAGCATTAACATCATCGCACAGGGCCTGCCCTTCTGTCGCAGGCGGGTAAGTCCGGGCTTGGGGGGAGTTTTGTGCTTCCATCTCCTAGCATGGACGTTTCATAGGTCTAGCTGGTGGCCATTTTGTGGCCTGACTTGCTAAACAATTGTTGGTTCCCCTTGCCCACAGTGTGGAACTTTGAGTTTGCCTAGGATAAAAATAAGATGGGTAAACTTAATAATTTTCGTGTGTCACTTTTGCTTCCTCTTAAATGATAGTTATCATTTGGATAAGTGTTAAAAAATTAATTCCAAAGAAGCTGCAGTTCCCTTATCTGATTAGTGCCGAGGTTTAAAAGTGGGTATATATGATGCATACAGTAATTGTACAAATTTAGATTAAAATTGTACACTATATTTAGAGGTTTTATATTATAATGTAGTTTAGATTTTACACAATAACTATTTAGTTTAATAATTATAACGAGTTTAATAATCTTGGCATGCTTCTGCTGCATTCTCAAAATAAGATCTTAGACATATCGTAGCTATTTTGTTTGATCACCACTTCTTAAATATGAATGTTAATTTTATTAGCTCTTGATCTTTAAAGACAATTAATTTCAGCAAAATTTTTTTTTTTTTTTGGTAACTTCATTGGAGTCATGTTCTTTGATTACAAGCTTCTGAACTGTTCCAGCCTAATATTTGCCTTTTTTAAATAAGAAGAGTGCTCCTAATAAACAGGTGGCCTGTTTAATAGAATAGCCAAAGTTACAAACTTACAAAACAGTAAATTAAATTTAAACTTTAGACTTTTAAAAAAAGAGCTTATGGTAATGTGACCAGGTGACCCCAGGTCCTAATTTGGTTACTTGCTGGTTCCTGTTCACTTGAGCACTTATTCTTGTTGAATAGATGTGACATATCTAAATTAGAGTAGTGAAGTGTTTCATGTTGGGCGAAAAAGTCTTGCATCATGATTCACGTTTCAGTCTTCCCTGTCCCCGTCACTCTGAGGCCAACACTGACAGCAGTTGGTACGGCAGGCAGGATCCTGAATATAGCACCGCTAGTCTCCTCCACGTTAAAAGCTGTCACCCTGTGCTACATTGCTGTCATTTTAATGGGACTTGCGAAGTCCTCCAGAGATAGTTTGGCTATGTCAGATGTCAACATTTATGCTGAAGCCATCTACTGTAACCAGGGTTAGACGTGGATGGACAGATACACAGAGAGGGAAAGTGTTTCAGATGGCGTTTGCTGGTCGGCACTAATGCCATACAGCATGTTCTCGAAAGAACAAAATAACCACGCTGGCATGGTTTGGGCATCACGTGCCCCGCTCCTCCTTCAGTGGCCTCTAAGACCCAAACCCGTGACCTTAAAAAGCCTGGCAACCAGGTTACTATCTTTAGGCCTTGTGACGGAACGGGGGCGACACCAAATGTATTGATCTTTTGTCAAAAACGGCTTCTACATTTGGGTTTCCCACATTGCTAGAAATTATACCTTAGCAAATGAAATGATCTTGCGTCTGGTGTAATGTCTACTGTTTATGCCTGTAAGATGGATGGTACAGGACTATTTTACTAATTGGTAGATTTTTGAAGAAGTGGAATTCTTAATATATTGGCAGAATAATAAACTTTAAAAAATGCCATTTATAATAAGTTTAACAATATTGTAATGTTTCTGTAACAATTTCAGAATAAGAAATATTAGACATCCCAAGTCAGACAGCATGGCCTGCTCATATTGCAAAACCAAGTTGATTTGACTATCCTTTTTGAGAAATTTGTTTGGTGTTTCTTGTCTCCAGTTTTGCCACCATTCAATTGAATTCTTTTAGCGCAGTAATGATTTGAGAGTAAGATTATCCAACCTATTTCTGATTTCAAGCCAATGTTGATAATTTTGTTTATTTCAAGAAATGATGCCTGAAACGAGCAGTGCCGACAGAATGAGACATGCTCAGTAGGCATCGGCTAAACTAAAGTAGAAAAGTTTGTAGAAATAAGTTTTGCTAACTCGTAAAATGCTTTGCTTGTTGATGAGACTGCGTTTTAACTAAGCAGGTGGTTTTAAACCGGGCGTGGTCAGAAAGGGGACATACCGCGGTCAAAGTCGAGTGCATGTTACTGTAGGACTGCAATGTTACACCTCGACAACTGGCCCCAGCTTACCGTGCTGCTTGTGACCGGAACCTAAATTAAGCTGTTCATCTTGATGCTGGATAGCAAACGAACGCGTGGGCCGGACGAAGGGTACCGGACAAAATCGTTTACCATTTTGAGAAATCGCTGCTGTCCTCAGGGGCTCATTCCATAGCGAGCTTTATATAGTTTTTCTGATGCCAAAGCTTGAGTAAAACTGGTTTGCTATAATCGTTGCGCTGTCAAACTGAGCTCGACATCTCTAATTATTGCCCTGCATGGGAACTAACTGCGTTCTCAGATAAGGACAGTGCCTGTGCTTTCAGCTTTGTGTTATAGAAATGGACTGTGTAGGAGAAATCCATTAAATGGCTTGTGAAAAACCGGTCCAGATAATGTACGGTTGCAGTACTGAAACCATCTCTGTTTTGAAAGAACATGATACCTGGAGAGGGAGTATAATAAAGGGGAGGTGGGAGGCAGACAAAGGAGCAGGAAGTGTGCGACAGGTGGAATAGAGTAGAGAGTGGAATGAATGTGTAGGTGGATGGGAGAAAGAAAGGTGCCACCGTCTGGCTGATCAGTGGTGTTTATGCCCTTCCTGTGGGTTCTGAGGCCAAAACTAGGGTGGAGAACACGGGCAACTTTTATGCTCCGCCCACCAAGACTGCTATTCAGAAGTCTCAAGGCACTTGTTATATTAACGGTTTTGTTATTCATATAAATGCTCAGCCACAGACATCGTCAACATGTTTCTATACATATTGAGGCATGTAATAATGTGATTCTTGTTTCTAATATTCTTTGCAATAAGCTATGGTAAGACTGTCTTCGACCTGAAATAATTCAAAATAGCTTGAATGATGTCATATTCTTAAAGTTTCTTACTGAAATATTACATATGTGGACTACATGCAGTATGCAGTGCTGAGGTAGTATTTCTTCCAGTTATAAAAAAGTTTATTAAATAAAACGTTCACCTGAATTTATCACTGAAAAACTGACACATTTACCACTTTTATAAACTCACATTATTGCAAACTATACAGAAGTACTTAATGAGTAGTACTTAGCAGCATCAGCAGCAGTATTAACAGTATTTGTAGTAATAATAATTTTTATTATGCTTATGTTGCTACTGTTTTATTCGGGCGGAGGTATCACAGTGTTAGTATGGAGAAATTGCATATAGTTGTCTAAAGTGCCTCCAAATTGTTCAGTGTGAAGAAATTCTTTTTTTTTTCTAAAGACAAAGTGAATAAACTGCTAATATACTCCTAATATCTATTTGCATTGATTATCTGCCCTGCTATATTTTCCTCCATTTAAATATGATTATAATAATTTCATAGAAAATAATGTAGAAAAGCTTTTTATCTTTCTGGACACATTTAACATTTCTTCATGTTATTTAGAGTTTCATAATGATAATCTGAACCTGGGAACAGATTAGGATTATTATTTACATTTATTTACATCCAAAAGATCTTGATACAAATTGTAGGCAGTTGTGAATGTTGGAGTCTGTAGAATTTGAGAGATTTGGTTACAAGTCTGTCAGCCTCCTGTTCTGCACCAGCCATTCCCAATCTTAAAACCGGAGAAAGGGTTATGGTGTAATAATGCGTCCTCGATATGACCAGTGTGCGTGCGTTCCCCTGGGACCTCTAATGTTTGAGGAGAAAAGATTTTGTTCTTCAGCCTCTACATTCAAAAAAGAGTTTCTCCTGTCCTCTTCTTTACCCTCACCTTGTCAAATCGTGCAGGCAGAGGTGGGAGAGGCTCCATTTGGCGTGAGATTGAGGAAATAAGGAGCGCCGTGCTGCTGCTGCTGTTGTAGCAGCCGACCCCCTTCAAACTTTTCCACAGTGAAAGCCAGGCTCCCCCTGGCTCACGCTACAGCAGCAGCTGCTGAAGGGGGGCTTCCTCTCAGGCTGCCATGAAAGTGCTGACTGACTTCAGAGACAGCAGCTGGCTCCAGTGAATGGAATAGTTTGAATTTCTCTTGGTCTCCGTGGGCCAATAGACGTGGGATCCCCAGAGCTACTGCTCCACAAGTTCATTCCACAGAATCCACCAAGCTTAAAGGAGACATTGCTCTGGCGTTTGTTGTTCAAACAAAGCTGAGGGAAAAAATTCATAAAATTTTCTTGAGAATGTGGAATATTCATCGCTTCCTCAGACGACTTGCCTGGGTTTCAGGTAGTTGTTAGGAAAGCTCTGATATGGAAATTGTGTCTGATATTTTTGTCGTGTACTTTACGTACTCATCCGGCAAACATTTATGGAATGGAAAAAAATTAGCGTATATCTGCATGGATTATTGAGAAGTATTGTTTTTTTGTGTGTTAGTTAAATGCAGTGAAATGAATGAAACACAGGTTTTAGCCCTGTAACCTAGCATTTAAATATAGGTCGTGTCAGATACTGAAATATGCTGATAAAGATCATCGGGTATGTTCACGTTTACATACAGCTGTGTTTAAAAGTAAATTAAACCACACTAATTCTGCCCTTTTTGGCATTTGGACAATGTCATTCCCAGAAAGTGCATGAAGTGCTAAATAATATATTGCAATAATAATAAATATCACCATATCGCCCAACTCCCAGTTACCCAGTAAATCATGACGAGTCAAAATCAGAGACAACTGGAGTTATTGTATCACGCCTTGCCGCCAGAGCCTCCTTCCTACTTAAGTGTACTCAACTATACATAGCACGCAAGTTTCCAATTCAAAAGTGCCCATGCGTTAAACCCTCCACCTTTCCCATGAGTGTGCAAAGATCCAGCTGTTGCCAAGAGTGGTCATCAGGAATTTTCAACAGGTTTGCATGGGAGTGCATATTGGTTTCCTCTCCCGCCCTGCTTTGCCATGCCATGGTGTAACGTGATCCTGTCCTGCCCAATTCAGCTATGCCGCATCCACAGTTCCCCTCCAGGGCCATTTGCAGCTCGAGTTCTTTGCCTGCACTGTGACTCTGTCTGTCACTGCTTTATTTTCAGGGATCCCCCAAAGTGGGAGAACTTAAAACACCACCTCAAGGGCTTTAAAAAAGATAAAGTAAAGTCATGTTGAAGTGAGTCCAAGTGTTTTGTCTCATATATCCTCTAAAATAAGAACTGGCATGTGGGTTGTTTCTCTTCAGTGATGGTCTTTAAGTGCCATTGCTTTTAAACTGCAGTCATTTTCAAGATACGTTTCCCTTCCGTCCCTTCTCTTCATTCTCAAGCCTTTGCTGGTGTGGTTGACTGTATAGGAGATGTTTTCACTTGCGGCATATGCTTGTGGATGGATGATACTATGATGAATTTTAGTCTAGTTGATAGATTATTATAGTTATTTCTCATTATGGTCATTCATGTCTGGGTCCAAGCCTATTATGCATTGGCAATAGAACCAGAAACTACTTTTACCCACCGTGGCCAATGTTGCCACACACTAGCAAAAGCCAGCCTGGACTGTTGACACAGGCTATGGATTTTATGGGGTTGTTTTTGTCGTGCTCCCCACATCTTTGTGTTTTTAGACTTATCTGTGGCTTAGTAGTGCACAAAAGCAGCCAACACAAAGATGTGGGTTCATAGCAGGAACCACCCACTAGGACCCAAAGCCTGTAGTCTAAGTCAAGAGTACCTGCAAAATGTATCGCCTTACTACCCACCCCTACATAAGACTTCATACTACCTACTACCCACCCCTACATAAGACTTCATACTACCCACCCCTACATAAGACTTCATACTACCCACCCCTACATAAGACTTCATACTACCCACCCCTACATAAGACTTCATACTACCTACTACCCACCCCTACATAAGACTTCATACTACCCACCCCTACATAAGACTTCATACTACCTACTACCCACCCCTACATAAGACTTCATACTACCCACCCCTACATAAGACTTCATACTACCCACTACCCACCCCTACATAAGACAAACTTCCAGGACTCGTGGACAGTGTACCCGCATGTGGTTAATTCCAATTAGAATCAGTTGTTTAATGTCTGTAGACGTGAGTTTTGTTTGTGCAAATGGTTTGTGTGTGCAAGGGTTGATTTAGCTGGGACGCTGGGGTTCATTTGGAGTCAGGATTGCATACTTGTGCCTGTATGTGTCTGATGAGGGCAGTGTTACACTCCATAAAGGTCTGGCTTTGGCTCTTGTTGGAGCTGACGGATTGCTGTTTCAGTCATGTGTCTCCTTGAGTTCAAAAAAACACCTCCTCACTTTACAATCCATGCTTATCTCAGTATGTTTAGGGAAAGACACTCAGGTTGTCTCGAGGCTGTGCATGTTACCTGTTCATGATGTGCTTTGTTTTCTTGAGTAACTGCTGTGAGGCATGACATGAAAGTTTCATGTTATGGCAACAGATATTCAGTGTTTCCGTTATAGCAGCTCAACATGTGCGTACATGTGTTCATCAATCTAGTTTCCACTTTTGCCAAATCATTGTGCTGTCTGGCACTATATTTAACAGCTACTTGGTGGTGCCATCCTCATCATGAAGAGGAGGCAAAGTGGCAGAAGCAGTTGTGAAATGTTTGTGACTCTCTGTGAGAGTAGAAGACTGAAGTTCTGCGCACTGATGCAATCGTCTGAAAGGCAGCGGACCGACGCTTTAGCTCGCTGGTTTCATTTTGAGTTATTTGCAAGGTTTAACCTATTACATGCTAATCAAACAGTGTTCAGGCGTTATGCTAATCAGCTACGTCACGTGAGCCGGATTTTCTGGATTATACAAGCGTTCTGTGAGTTCACACCAGAACGAAGATGTGGTCTGTGAGGGGGGGAGTGGCTAGGGGCTGTGCTTTTATGATAAGGGAACATGGCCGCTGTCAATGTTACATAGGCACTTATTTTCTGTAATAGCCATTGGCCTTCTGTCCCACATGAATTTGTTGTGGTGACAGAAGTTAGGGTGTTTCTGTTATATTGCCCTTTATATGGGAGAAATTGTTCAAAATGTGGTACACTTAAACACCATTTGTTCCTTAAAAAATGATCATTCTACAATAAAGCTCCATGTTGGGGATGCTCTATCATGGCTGCTTGAATGCTGTAAGTGACTGAAGAATGAGGCTAATGCTGATGCTGTGAGCATATTTAGCATGGGAGGGATTGTCTGGCATACTTGTGTGGTATAATACCGGATGAATACAGTAGTCGTTATTATCTTCTGCTAATTCACATTCCCATGGCTGTCTTATCAGAGGCAGCCTTGAAGTAGGCCTAACTACAAACGCGCAGCTGCTGTGAAAAACCCACTCAAGCACAACCCTAATCCTGTCGATTATGCCAGAATACATGGACGCCGGCGCAAGTTTCCTGACGCTGTTCCCAATTAGGCCCAGCTTCTCTTGACCAATGGTGCCCTTCACTCACCTTGTTGTCTACAACTCTGAGAGTCAGGGCTGTCGCTGAACAGCCAGGCAGCTGATGCGTTCTTCCGCTAGAGAGAGCCTCCCGCTCCCGGGAGCGAGGTGACGGGATTCCATTGCCCTTATAATGCCGCCCTAAGGCATCTGCCCAAAGCTATTCTGAGCAGAACCATTCCAGGGCAAGGGAGAGTGGTGTATTGAGGCCTATGCCTCTATATGAGAAACTCGGATCGCAAGCTGTCCTCCTTGTTCATTTCTGATGTGCTGTCCAGTTTTGAAGACTAAAGCCTCGGATGCAGTTCATGACTTTGAAAGTCCTGACAGGTCATAAAAAGACTGAAATATTTTTACCCTTTTTTCCTCACAATTTATCAGCTGGTGATGGAATACTTTCAGCCTGACCAACAGGGTTCTGCATTCCTCCTAATAATAAGTGTTCATATGTGTTAATGAACTGAGATCCAGTTCATTGTTGAATAATAGCAAAATATACAACAGTGTATCTGGCTAAGACAGTTTATCGTTTCCCAGTTCTTTTCAAGTGAAATCCTTGCTTACCTAAACTGTGAATTTCTTTATTGCTTATCTTCCTCTAACAAATAACTTGAAGCTGAGTTCAATAACCAAATCATGGCACCAAACGCTGATGAAGTATGTGAATTCCTTATGCACATCACTGATAACCACTACTCATCACTAGGTTATGTCCAGTGTCTGGTCACAAAGAAACTCTAGCATTTAATATACTCCCTACACGTCTGAACTTTAATTGGTGCTCCTTGTTCCCCACCCCAGTGTCTCAAGTTTAACTCCAGTTTAACGAGTGTTTTCTTTCTAATCAAGTTAATTCTTCTGGTTCTGGCAGGCAAATAATAAACATGCATTATATATACCCATTGAGAATTGTTCCAGTGACCAATAAATGATATTTGACAGTGTTTCTCCCCTCTTTATAAGTGGTCCTTATCTTGGGGTATTTATTTGTCCCTTTATTTCATCATCCCTTTTTTGTACTTTGTTTCATTTGTACATTTATCGGTTGTCCGTGACTTTTTTTTTTTTGGTCCACTTAACCTCACATAAGTGGTGGGCAATAACTAGGAGTAGTGGAGCAGGCTAGGAGTTTTTGGACAGAGAGCTGTCAATCAAGTGCACGCCCACATTGATATGTATTTAAGGTTTAAGTGTTGCTGGATGTTTAATATAACACTCTAATTTAGTATCATGCAGACATATTTACTCCTTTCTTTTTAATAAGCTCGAATGCCGTGGCCCGAAGTGAGATGCATGGGATTTGAAACCTTCACCTCATGTAACACAGTAAGTAATCAAATGCAATTGATGACCGAGCAGCCTGTTCCACGTGCTTCCTTTACATAGCTGACCTTAAAGGAGCAGGATCCAAATGCTAGGCGAGTTAAGGGCGTCTATGACGTAGAGACACCATGATCTGTTCGAGCCCTACGGGCTGATAGTCATGCTTGGCGCTGTTGACATTTTGCACAGTGCAGGGGCTCTTGCTGTCCTTTTTTCACCCATTGTGGGCCACCAAGCTCTTGCTCTAAATCATTAAAAGGGGAAACCACAAAAGCAGGCGTCTCCGCTCAGTTCAAGCAAGACTGTTGCTATCAATGCCGCGTTCCAGAGTCCACCTGCTGTGAGCCTGCCAGGAGGCGCTGACATTTCTTGCTAGCCTGCCAGTGTGGGCGAAAGGCTTTCTCCTCTCTCAGGAATGTGTCACAGGCCCTCAGCATCTCCTCATAGTCAGCAGGAGTAACTGAAGATGATTCTCAAGAGCTCAAAATACCCCTACATTTTAATCTAGGGAGCATGGCATTAAAGAATGATGTGAAGAGCATCTTGTCAAGAAGTGGTTGTGTTTTTCTTTTTCTTTGTTAGAGAGCAAGAAAGTCCATTTGTTTATGCTGTGTATGGCGAACCAATGGCAGTAAGGCCCTGTTCGCGGGCAGAGCCCCGGCTTCACAATTTGACATCAAACACTGTTAAGGCTGGACAGGATTTCACGGCAGGCTGGGCTGCAGTGATTGGTGCAGACAGAAGAAATATTGCGGCTGCTTACAGAGCCGCCAAAGCTTCGGCAGCGTTCTGTGTCCCGCCTGCCTCGGGCCAACCTCGAGGCTAGCAAGCACTCGCAGAAACCCACAGCACGTCTCCTTGCGCGTTTGTCATTCTCCTTCGCCTCTCCGCAGATATGAGCCTAATTGGTCTAAACGAGATCTCATTATTTCTCAAGCAGCGTCAGCTGTGAAGTAAACATGCGCATTGCGGTGTGTTTTTTGTGCCGTTAAGTCCAAACAGAGCTCTTGGTATTTGTGAGCCAGTCTGTTAAAAAAAAACAAACAAAAAAAAACCTCAAAAATGATACGCAATTGCAGAGATTGAGTTTTGGGACTGACAATTCTTGATTTTGCATAGTGATTTTCAGGACCCATTTACTTTAAAACTGATGGGATCTAACTTCTCACCATGTGGCCATGAGGTAAAAGGATGCTGTTTCGGCTCTGAAATGCAGGAGTTTGGCTAAAATAAGGCTTTGCCTGTGGGCTTAAACACATCTGTGAAACAGCAAGTTAAATAAATATGTAAATATGCATACATTAAAATTTAAACTTTAATAAATCATGCAAGTTGAAAAATCTAAATTTTGAATCCAAATAAAACCATGTATCTCTATTTTGGATGATATTTACATGCATTATTTTAACACTGCTGTTTACATAGCATGAAATGATGAATGGGGCAACAGAAATGGCCCAAAACTGCTTGAAAAAGTCTGGTATTACTGACTTACATTAAATTAGGTTTTAGAGATGCTTGACTGTTTTGAAGATGCATGTTTTTCTTCTGACAGAGAAAATATATTTAACTTATTACTATCTAGACCTATAGTTTAAGTAGATCATAGCGTTATCATTGTAAACACGGTCTGAGTATTTTAACTTGTTATTTAAATAGTTAATTTATATTGTTTTCTGTTGCTGTGACATCATGGTAAGTCGTGGGGGAGCCGTTCATAAACAGCAGCTTGTGTTGTGTCTGCAACAGCATGAGAGAACTTTTTTGGGACTCCAGGCTGCCGACTAAGCTCCCTCATTGCTCCATTAACGATGAATAGCACTGTTTATTTATCAAGTGCTCGTTACCAAGGAACCGAACCTGGCGTGAGGCCTCATGTGGAACGCCTCACAGTTTTGACCTGTTAAAGCAAGGCTCGGCACAGAATGATCAATCTCGCCCATTGATCACCGGTGTCTGCCGCTGTCTTAAGCTGCTCCGCCAGTTGCCACTCGATTTTCCTATGCGATTGATTTTTCTCGCTCGTCTGCTCACAGCGAGTGGCAGACCTGCTCCCCCCATACCACAGCTTCTTTGAAAGCTCGGCTCAGGATTTGGCTTCTGGCTCACTGCTAGCTGCTAAACTGCCTTCATTCCCAGTCTGAGGCCTCTCTTGCTTGTTCATCTGGACAAATGCTTCCTCAGCCCCCTGTTTCGGCCACCCCCGCCATCCTGTTGACTTGTGGACTTCTGTTCTTCACTATGTAGAGATTTTAAGCATTAGCGTATTACCATGACTTTATCACGAATGCATCAGGCCTCGTATCCACGACTGTTTCATCTATCAACTTTCTGTGAGGCGAGTCTTCTCTTTGGAAGTGGACGTCTGCTATCCATCACCTCCACTGAACAATTCTGATAAGCTTGGCAAGTTTCTCAAGAATAGAGCGTTTTGCACCAAACCAGCCTGAACCACTGTTTACATACTAATTTAAGTACTAGGCAATCTAGGAAGCCTAGGTGAAGCTAGAGTCCTGTTAGTCAATAAATCAGTCAACATTTATTTGTGCAGCACTATTTTACAACTAATGTCTCAAAGCAGCTTTACAGAAAAGCAGTTTATGACACCAAGTTGTCCATGTGTATAGAATTAAGGAAGGGAATCCAGGTTCAAGCCAGATTTACTTTGTCATCATTAGAAATATAGCTAAAGTATCTTTCATAGATTATTTAGGCCAGCTATACTGGCCTAAAAAATCTTGTCTGTTGATGTAATATTTCTCATGTGACTGTTGTAAACTTTATTTAACTTTATTCAAATTATTTAGCTTTTTTCTTGGCATTTTTTTTCCAAACTAAACATAGTTTGGTGGTTGGTGTAGCTCAGCGGATAACACCACTACCCGCCAAGTAGCCACCACCACATGTGGGAGACTGGGGTTCAAATCCCGGTCTGGGTGACTACGCTGTGCTACACCAATAAGAGTCCTTGGGCAGGACTTCTAACACTACACTGGCCTACCTGTAATGTGATTAACCTTGTAAGTCACTCTGGATAAGAGTGTCTAATAAGTTTTCTTTACATTTTTAGTGTTTAGAAATAAGTAAAATTTTCTTATGAGTTTATACTTAATTAGCATAACAGGTGTTAGACCTGTTGACTAGCTGGAGGAACATTTCCCTCTCCTTCATATTATTTTATGCAGTGTGCAGTCTTGGGCTGGCATTCTTGAATTTGGTGTACATACGTGCCTGATGAGTGTGACAAGGTCACTAACAGACTGATCATCACTGCAGCTGATTATATTTCTTCTCCTCTTCAGGCTTGCAGTGTAACCACTTCTAACAAGTGGTCATGCCATCGTGGCACTGGCTAGCATGATATCCTTCCCTAATACGAAACCCTGTCTTGGGTGTTTTCCAGTTTTATCTCTCTGCACACGTGATATGGGCAAGGCTGAGGTTATAAGCTCACTAAGCATGCCTTTCGGCCTTGAACGATGGGTGAACGCCAGTCGTTTTGGGATGCTGCATTAGCGTTTGAAAACTTTGTATAATTTGACCTTAAATGCTGCTGCTGCTATTTTATCTCCGGCCATGTGTGTTTCCAAATAGGTGGCGGGAGCGACCAGTGCTACCTTCCTTTCCCTTTACGAAATCTGATTGTCCACTTTAAATGCCACCCTGGCATTCTGTTGTCATCAGCTTCCACTTTGCTTAGGGGCAGGTGCTTGCGCCTTTAAGAGGAGAGCTGTTTTGCACCGGTGGAGAAGCTCACCACCCACCAGGTGCACGGCTTGGAATGGCTTCGTGTCTGGAGTGGCAGGGTTTCCTTAAGCGTATTTGCAGGCTTGTGCCAGAGCTAGTGGTATCCTGTACATGGAATACCTGCCTTGTGCTGGGTGCTGTTTAAAAACATATCCATCTTATTGACTGCAGTCCATTTAAAATAAAGGTAGTTTTTATAAGATAACCTTTTATTAATCCCACAGTGGGGAAATTTATATGTATTTATTAAAAATAATGCTACTTTGTTCTTGTATTTTTTCTATTTACACTAATCAGGCATAACATTATGACCACCTCTAAACTCTCTCCTGTTTATTAGCTCCGCTTACCACGTAGCGAGCTCCAGCAGCACTGCTGTGTCTGATCCTCTCCCACCAGCACAAAACACACTAACACACCACCACGTCATTGACCGTTGTGGGGGTGGAGGGTGATGGGTGGGGGTTAGGCTACAGTCTGTAAAAGTAGAACTACAAGGTGCACCTGTGTGGTAAGTGGATCTGATAAATTGGATAGAGTGTAGGCACATTGAGGTGGTCGTGATGTTATGCCTATTTGTTTTTGCATAACCATAAAGGATGCTCCATTTTTGCATTTATTCTAATGAAATTACATCTAGCCAAGATGGCATAGTAAATGGTTTTAAGTAATGTATTTCGATGCCTAAGCGTTTTCCACACTACTGTGCCATCTCCATCTTAATGTTCCTGTTAGTGTCCGGAGACCTTCAAAGACTCTCTTCACTGATTGTTGCTGGACTGTGGTGTTCTTGTGTGTTCCTTCTGTTTAAAAAAAAAAAGAAAAGAAAAAGGTGTTACCTTAAAGTGAATGCGCCAGATTGTGGTCTAGTCTGAATTGATGAAGTGCTCCAACAGCGAGCCCTGTTTAACACTCTGCTTCACGCAGACACTAGAGGAACACAAAAGGTACTCCAACCTGTTCTGCTCTTCTGAGCATTCATATGCATACAAGGCCTCTCAGTACATGGAGTAGCTCTTCACTGTCCTTGCAGCTGAAGCAGGAGAATGGATCTGCTCCGTTTCACCATAGCGTTCAAGGGCTTCACTCTGTATGCGGGTGCATGGGCAGTGAAAGGCTGGGTGTTTCTACATGGACCCAAAGAAACTCAGGGAAAATGATTAATGCTACATAGATATGACATACCTACTGCCGAATATTCTGGGACCGTTTCTCAAAGTTCTACAGCTCTGCCACTAAATGATAAATTGTCAAAAATGTGTATTTACAGCTGCTTTTTTCTCTTTTTTCTCTTTGTCTCTAAAGTTGGCGGCGGGGTCTATTAAAAGCATCCATCATAAGCCTTTTCAGAGCTTTTGAACATATGACAAATGGCAACTGCATATCATGCAGAAAGCCTATTTATAAAGACCCAGGGAGCAACGCCAGCCACCTGCATTCCCTTACCCTACCTAAAGGGGGAGACACTAGGCAATGATTCTTCTGTCTAAGACCTGCTGTGTATTCTGAAGTGTTGTTGTGTGTGGCACAATGAGCACAGCGGCATTACTTTTAATCTCAGTAACACAGTCTGTAATCGTAATGGGTTTGTTTTACATTATAAACAGTTTCACTTGTTATCCTTGTGAAATGCTATCTTGTGACTGGGAAAACATGAATAACTTATTTCTATATTAGTTTAAATTTCACATTAAAATTAAAGCAATACATTTAAAAAAAAAAAAGGTCTATAACTCATTTTATGTCTCTTATTTAATTCAGCAGATAAACAGCACATGTGTTCTTTGTACAGGATGTGCTAACTTATTTTTGCTGGAGTTTTCATTTGATAATGTTCTGTAGGTTTTAAAAATTAAAAAAATTAAAACTGTAAAATACACCGGAATGCCTCATGTATAAAATGCTATGACTAGATTAGATCATAGCATGCAACTAATGCACATATGTAACCAATGCAAATATGTAATTGTACTTTATGTTTGGTTATTGACATCACTTTCAATGCACTAGAACCTGATTTTGCCAACATTCTGTCATTATCCAGCAGTAAAGAATCTTGAATGTTGATTTCTTCTCCCAGTGCTGTTTTCATCTAAGGAATCTGCTGGCACTATATTAAGGTGCTGAGTGGACAGACTGCTGTTTCGTGTGTAGGCTTTTTCTCAGGCTCATATACACCAGTGACTCAGCAAGATATTAATGGGTTTCTGGATTTCCAGCTCTGAATCAGCACGGCCTGCTGTTCACGAATGATATTTTTTGTTGTCCATCCAAAAATCAGACGTGTGCTTATGTATTTAAATAAAGAGCTAGACTATTAAAAGTATTAATGTTTGAATTTTCCAGTGTTCCAGACACAGAAGCACCTATCTTTAAATTATTTGAGCAATTCTGCTCCTAGTGTTTCACCAGCACTGCTCCTCTGTCATGTGGCATCCTGGCACTTTTTCAAACCATGCTTATCCTACATGTAAATTAAAGTTGCTTTGTGGCATTTTTTGTGACTTTTGTTGCAATTAGATTTCAATTTTCTCACGAGTCCACAATTCATTTCCTGCAAGGGGAAAAATGATGCGGAATGCTAGATAACAGTTATGGTGTTTCAGGTGGTTGCCACTGTGGGTGCATGTGCCAGTCTGTGTAATGTTTGAATGTCAGTGTGAGAGATTCTTTGTGAAAAGATTTTTCTTAGCATTTAATTTTCTGTGTGTGGGAAAAACAAACATTAGGTTTGAAAAGCACTGTGCCAGAACGACATGTGTGATCTGTCCCAAAAAGCACAAGCAAGTTTTTCTCCTTCCCCGTTTTCATAGATTTTGAACTAGAAGATGGTTAGATGGCCACGTTTCTGCAGTCTTATGGGATTTGGAGACTGTTTATTGGGTTTCTTCTCGCAGCTTCTGGAAAAGTTTAGCAGCAGTGTTTAAATCCTGTCTCCCCATTTTTACTGATGAGGGGGAAGACAAACAGTCTGCTAGGATTCAAACCGTTTTCACGTGTGGTAGTAAAGAGTGCCGTTTTAATCTAAACAGTCCAGGCCTGCAGGAGAGGAAGCTCACTGATGTAATGGAGTTCAGCTGTGTTTCCATATGCACTCTGGCTCTTGAGCAGACCTCCGGATCGCATACTGCATGCTAAGGGGGACGTGGGTGGTTTGTGTTGACGCAACAGTAGAAGTTATAATTTCCCACTTATGATTCAGACTCTGGAAGGCTGTTTCTTGTGTGTTTGTTTTTTTTTTTTTTGTCCCCCCCTTTTAGTTCTTTCTCATTTTCTCACTCTCCATCTCGTTATAGTCTTCTGGCCACTCTCTTAATTAGCTCCTTCACAATGCCCATAGGCCCTGTTTTCCATATCTTGGTGTTGCCTTGCTAAAATATAAATGTGAACACTTTTAATGATTGGAATGTGTTCAGATCTTGTCCTAATTCCAAGGCAATCAAGAACGTGTTTTTTTTGTAAATATTTTTTATTGATTATTTTATATATTTTTTATTTTGAGTCCAGTCTCTGAAGTTCGAGTCAGAGTGCAGTACCAAGTCTCAGAAGTAATGTGTCCAGTGTTGAGTCTTGACTGGTGTCTCTCGGGTGGGAGTTTTGAGTCCAGTCCCAAATCTCTGCGGTAGGAGTACAAATTGAGCCTTGAGTCCAGTGTCTAGTCCCTTGGGCCTATGTCCAGTGTGAGTCTGGACTCTGGTGTCTGGGGTGCGAGTACATATGGAGTCTCAAGGGTTTTAAGGTTTGAGATGCTGATTTAGCAGTTTTGTTTGTGTGTTTTCATAATCCTGAATTTTGCCCAGTCTTAGGTTCCAATCAGAGGTCTCTCTACTCTGTATGAATTTTTACCTGGGAAAAGAAGCGCCTGGTGTAGCCGCTGTAGGTCTACGCTATGCTATGATTTAGAATCTAGGCACACAATCGTATCCCGTCCAATTCTCCCAAAATTTAATTGCGTCTCTCCAGGCAATTCTTTGTCGATGTTGTTGACTGATCCTTGAACTTCTTGACAAACCAAAGCTCCTTGGCCGTTTCCATTTTGGCTTTGGCTCTTCGAAGGAATGTTTTGCTAAATGGGATTGAGCCTTGTTACGCTGACAGACATGGTTAATTACGGCTTTTAAATTGAGAATTGATTGAATACGGCGCTGGTGATGCTCTCAGAATTTTATGCCTGAGAACGGGTAAGAAAATGGGGGGGGAAAGTTTGTGAACTTAATTGAATGGTGATGAGCGCTTTTAGCAATTAGTGCCACACATTATAGAATTTGCGGACCTCAGAGAGAATCAGATTTTATGTGTTAAACGATTTTGGATGCTTTGGTCTTCAAGTGCTCTTAGGTCTGTTCATACAGAGTGTTGTGCAGTTTTCCTAAGCACTACTGCTGTCTTCCATAACTCATGTATATTAAGTGTACATCGTTTCCCATCTGGCATGTTGATGAGGATTTCTAAATGTTGATTCAGGTCAGAAGATCAGCTAGAAGTAAATAAAGTCATATTTCAAATGATCCCACGCCTGAAATGCCCATGCTTAATGTAAAGCTGTATTTGCTTTGAAGTGTCTGAATCTGTGTGGACATGGGAAAGCTGCACTTAGAACAGTTCTTCTGTTGTGTTTCTCTTTGCATAATACCATAATGAGAGGCGAATCTGCTCCAAGGTCAGCATCACTGTCCTGAATTCTTTATGAATAGAGCACTGCTGCTTATCCAAGCACGTAATCACTGCAGGCTGCACTGCTCTGTCTAATATGACTGCCTTTGTATGCGGCTTACTGTAAACCCAGACCACACCAAACTAGCACCGACAAATCCAAACTTAGAAAGCTGAAGATGAAGATTGATTGTTTGTTGTGGAGGAAATTGGTGTTTTTTGGAGAATAATGCTTGGTTGGAGAATAATGGTGTTTGGACAGTGCTAGATGTGGGGTGAAATGCTAGATGTTGATGAAAAGAATGATGCTGTGGTGGGGAATATTGGTGTTTGGGTGGAAAATGATGCTGTTTGATTTAAAAAAAAGAAGTGTAGTGTTTTGTGGTGTACTAGTCGTGTTTAGACAATGCTATTTTGCGTGGAGAGTGATGTTTGATTTCAGTGTTTGTTAGAAAGTGGTGGTGCTTGTTGGGGAATGTTAAGTTGGTATGTCTTGTGTTTAGGCCTGTGTTTGATTTACAGTGAGTACAGTACAAACTGTCCTCCTTTCTCAGATTCGATCAGAGGTTTTATTAGTGGCTGCTAAGGGTCAGTAATCAACACCCGGCCATTGGAGCTGTACATCATGGATTTCTCTGTGCTAGTTGATGCTTAAATCTTGTCATCTGGAAACCAGTTTGGGCACCTTTACTTGGACTGGGAGAGGGTGTGGAATAATGAATATTTACACAAAATTTTACAATAAGTAACGTACACAGTAAATATGAGTTTTCTTCACAGGCTATAGTAGACAAAAATAGTCATTTGATTAGTTGAGTACTGATCTATTAATGTGTTAATTTACTGTAAGAACACTACAGAAGGAATAATGGTTGTTTGCAGTGCAGATTTATTATGGTAGCGTCATGTCTTCCTGAGTATGAGGAGTCTTAACACACTGTTCTGCAGCGCTGTTTAGTTTTACTTGTGACTCCTGGGGTTTCGTTGTACTCTGACTTGCAAAGGAGTGCATCTCCAAAGACCTTTGTCCTACAGTGTTAGCTTTAATTAAATGGTGTGAATTTTGATCTCGAGGGGCATAAGCTTTTCTGGCAGTTTTGTGAGGCACTTAAAGGTTTCCTTAAGAGTTTTGGTCCTACTCAAGTTCATTTACATCAAAATTGGAATTGGCTGAGGTGAAGAATGCCAACAGTGGGCTTTGGAGACTTGGAAAGTTGCTTATCAGTGCTATGTTTATGCATTAGGCTGTTTAAGGCTCCCTTACGTTGGGCTAAGTTTGAAAACTGTCACAGTACGTGTGTTGACTCATAGTATGAAGCCTGTAATGTAGTTTTTACTTATTAAATCCTTCCTGTTTCTTTGAACTATTTGACATCGCTTGTTTCTCTTCATCCTAAGAAGGGGTGCCATGATTACTCAATTACAACTTACTCAGCAACTTTATTTAAAACAATAATTATTAAAATGTGCTTTGCTTGATTAATTATGGTGTATTTATGTTTTTACTACTTGATTGTATGTAGTAAAAGCAGTATATTACTTTGTTGCTGATATAATCAATAGTGACAACAGTTTGTTGTTGTTGGCCAAATGTCTGCATAATAATGACATTCATGTTGACCTGTGGTGACTGGTGATAAATAAATTGGCATGTAGTAAGCTAGAACTTTGAGACTTTGAAATAATACATTTCCTGCAATCGTATGTAAAAAAAAAAATAATAATAAAAATAAAAATTCTACAAAAGAAAAATGGTTAGGATGTGAAAAGGTAACAATGCTGTATTACAAAGACAGAATATTTTTACAGGGGTGTTGATGGGAACCAGCTGTCCACCCCCAACAGCAGCTCCTTCACAGTCCCCTCGGATATACCCTTATTTAACCATCAGATATAATAAACGTTGCGCCTTGTGGTTTATGTTAACCCCACCAGTCTTAAAGATTGTCCGCAAACCATTCCACATCAACCCACTCTAAGTGACTATCTCAGTTATGCTGTTTAAATGCCCCTCAGTTTCTGCTGTAAATGTTTCAAAGCCAGTGAGCCATAAATCCCTGGTGGTCACTGGACTGAGGACCTGTTGTCCAGTTTCCAGTTAGATATTTCCTCACATGGCCAGATTGTTATTGCGGAGTCCACTTAACCGCATACTCAACAGTGTTTGGATTTCATTTTGTTTTGCCGTTGATTGAAGCACCGGCTGCCTTTAGAGAGCTGAAACTCTTTAGTAAAACTTGTTGCTGTTTTGTGCACCTGTGCATCCTAACCTGTTCCCGTCCTGTCCTGTTAGTGATGCATTAGCCGCAGTTCTTCATCTTGCCATGAGAATACCCAATGCTTCGCTATTGATCCTGGCACAGGAGATGGTTAACTATTGATCAGATCTGCCTTGGAGCGAAGTTTAGTTTAGTCTGGATCTCCTCTCCTTCTCTGAGCCCGCAGAAGGACGGAGAGGTTTAATGAGGCGATATGCCGCCCTACGTTTTTGGAAGAACATCAGAATTACACAGCTGTGACTGCAGAGTCTCTCAAGACTGGAAATGACCCTTATGGGATACCAGTATACCAGTAATACAGTAAATGATTCAACAAAATTCCTATAAAAGTAAATGTGAAGATAATTAAGGGATAAAAACACCATTGAGGAAAGTTGGAGAATTCATTCAGTCAATATTCTAAATTAGTGCTGTGAGCATTTCTTTCTGTCGAATAAATGAACATGTTCTTATGACAAATGGAATATCCATATAGCAGAGTATGTTGCCCACATAGTTCTGGGGTGGTTGCTTTAGTCATACACACTTAACATCCCTTAAAATGCATATCAGTGCTGTCCAATTCCAATCTCCAAAAGGAGAGGCCAAAAACCTAATTTGTAAAGTTGTTTACACAACGTCAATGAAAACAGCTGCCAACTTCAAATAATGTGCAATCTGTGAGGATAAATCAATAAACAAAAACAGTAGTTGTGATTTTATTCGAACCTTTAAACATATGATATGTTTCCTGTATATTTTTTACAATCTCACCTCTTTGTTAAGGTCTTGAACTTTATATTCCTTAAACTGAAGAATTAATTTTTCCCCCTTTCTTTTTCATGTCATCCCTCCTGCCATCGCTGGATTTGCCTGATGAAGGTAAGAGGAGTTTTTCTGTCTGTCTGTGAGCAATCACCTTGTAGAAACCAATTACCCTGTCCGTATAACTTTCCATTTCCTGCCCATGGTATTTGCTATCATGCTCTCGGGGTTATTCGTCATAGCAGGTTGAATTTAATGGTGTGCAGTTGCTGCACACAAGCAGTAGGTGGCAGTGTGGTGTAATACTCCTCAGGTCTAAAGCGCCTCAGTGTACAGCCATGACTCTACGAGCTCAGCTCAGCATTCCTCTTCTCTTTTAGCACCTTGAATAATTGCCCCTCCTCACCCACATTGCATTTATCCTCAGCCACAATTTGTGGTGCCTCGTGTTTGCCCTGTAATTGGCATCTTCATGCCAATCAGTGTAGTGGTGTCGTATGTAGAGACGAGCTTAATGTGGGTTGATTAGACAAGGTCACTTGCTGCAGTGCACTGAAACCTCAGGTCATGTTGGAACAGCTCCTAGTACACACAGTGACCATTTGGTTTTGCATATTAAAATGCTTATCATTATTAATTACGATTAATAACATATTATATTGTGTGTTCATCACAGTTCGTTGCATTTTCATATTTGCTTAAAATTGGGCTGCAAAGAAGGATTTGTTGCATGTATAAAGCAGTGTGTTTTGTTGGATGCGTGTTCTTAGCATGTAGTCAGCGGTTCCAGCTGCTCTGTGATGTTAAGTGAATTCTCAGTACAGCAGCAGCTGAAGCTAACGCTGGTTTTATTAAGAGAGCCTTCAGTGTAAGTGCTCGATATGTGTTCTTTTTGACTGAATGCAAAGGCGTAGCAGTGGTGTGCTGCAGCTGGGCTTCAGCCTGTGGTGTTCTCATGATGCGGAGGTTGCCTTTTATGTTCTGGGTCCTTGTGCAAAGAAAGTGTGGCATTGAAGCATTCCTCTGACTGAGCCATGCAATGGGTTTGCCACAATGGATGAGCGAGCACTGAATGGCCGTTTATAGTTCCTGTAGATTCATGTATATATTATAATATATTCTAATTAATTCAGATGCAACAAAAGAAGCCCTACTGCACCTGCATGTATAAGAGTTTTTTTTTTCATATGAATAAATAAATAAGTTAGTTATTTATTAGTTTAAGCTAACAAATGCAGATAGGATATATTGTAATGCATTTGTGCTATGTTACATTCTTGTATGGAGGCGGTCTTGTGTTTCCATTTAATAAAAATGATGCATCTACAATAATAGCATTAACGTTTACTCTAGGTATCAATTCTCTCTATCAGTTATCACTAAATTTCATTAGCGTGATTCAGTCTGAAATAGCCTGATCTCGCCCAAATGGAAAGTCTTATCAATTAAAGTGAGTTATCCAAACCACTAATGAGCCTCAGATAGGATCTCCAGACTCCAGAACGTGATAAACCGGATGTCGTTTGCTTCTGTGGTGGCTGGCCTTGGCTGTGGTTCAGTCTGACTGTTAGTTGCGGTGGCATTGTGTTTCTGGTGGCTGCAGTGTTGGACTGTTGTGTTAACCTGAGGCTGTGGGTTACTGATCCGAGGCCAGGGAGCCATCAGATAACTGAATTTCCCCGCTGAGAGCTCTGTGGTGGCACAGTGGGGACACTGTATTCGTTTATTCGTTCTGTGGCGCAGGCCAAGCTAGCCTAGTGTCCGACACGTGTCCTGGGGCCAAAAGTCACGGGCGCTGTGCGGATTGGAGGCTGGCCTGACTTCAAAAGCGCTCCGAATTTACAAGATGGTGGCTAAATCCCCTTCTGTTGCTAGCTCTCCCACCATTTTTCGGCCAGATTGTCACTTGCAAAATGGTGGATGGTGGTGAGCATGGGTATGCAGACTGTGCAGGAGATGGAAATCATAGGAATGAGTAGTTTGTGCACTCAATGACTGAAATTGGGAGCCTTTTTTTTTCCTCCCACAAATACATGCATTTGGGTTGTCATGAATGAGAATGCATTAATCTAAATTGGCTTTGTTTGGCTCCAGTACAGTTATATTAAGGTGTGTCTATGGGACTTTTGTACCAGATACTACAGACACGTAGTGCAGAATATATACTACTATACTACGGTTTAATCACATTGTTTGTAGTGAACCTCCCATCCAAATACTTGAGTATCAGAGCATCATCTGGTTTCGTTCTGATATCTTTTACTTTTATATTACAATGTGAAGGTTAAGCCAACCAAAGGCTTTTCCTCTGTGGTCCAGACCATGAGTTCTGCACCATGGAAAAAGCCCACTCTGATCTGTTTTAAATGAAGTGCTGTAGTCAAAAATAAAGTCCAGTCGTTTCAAAGCAGAAACATACTGTATCATTATTGGGCGAGACTAAGTTTCAGTAGTGCTACTGTCCCTGCTTGGCATAAATACTTACTGGGGAGGAGCATGCTCATTAGAGGTAAATGTTCAGCATGAGCCGTCCGCAGATATTCTGCCTGTGCTTTGTAGACAGATGCAGTCAGGTCAGGTGTGCGTTTCATTCGCTGCCGTTTCAAAGCCCATACTTGCTTTCCTGTCAGATCCAATATTCACAGTGAAACGGGCCAGGTGAACCACCATGCTTTCATGCCTTCAAAAAGCTCCTCTTCAAACCCTGGAGGTTGTTTGTCGTTGTAGTAGTCATATCTCACGGCTCTCCCTGTCTTTGAACTTTTCCAGCCAAACTCGGGGTGGTACGGCTCGAATTCTTTGAGTCTTTACTGCGACAAAGGCAAACCAAGGACGTTTGATGTCTCACTTCTGGCTGCTACGGGAAAAGCCTAGTCGCTGGGTTTTGCTTTTGACCTCAGTTTCGAGGAAAAACCTTTGCCCTTTGTCTCACAAATCTGATCTGCATGTATCCATACTGACTGAATGATGTTTAAAATAGTTTGATGCTGTGCACACTGTCCTTAGCATTTCCATTTTATCATCCTATTTCTGATTTGTGTATGAAAAAAGAAGGGATATCAGGAAGTGCTTGTTTGGGAAAGTTCCCGATGTTAGGTAGAAGGCTCAGACTCAGAAGGTATTATATTATCCGTCCCCTTCTCGTGGGTTTTTGTCTCGTGTTTGCACTTTGGTAAAGTCGGTTTCCAAAAGGTGATGGAAAAATGCCCCAGCCTGCTGATTGATGTGAAAGAATCATGGAGCAAGAGGCTGCTTTTCCACCCTGAAGGCATGTGCTAACGCTACCTACCAGGGTAGTGTACTCCTTACATCACCTTGGAGCGACATGAATAAGCTTGTTGTCTGAACTCTGATGTTATATTTCCCGAACTCTCCTGTAGTGTTGCTTCTATCAGCCTCCTCTGAACAAAATGTGTCTCCTTCACGTCACCATACTTTCATTCACTGTCACTATGAGGACCAGCTACATTAAGCATGCATTGTATCTGCAGTAGAAATCGAGGTAGCTGGTCCCAAAAGTCAGTCATAGCATATGGTGGTGAAGTAGCTTAAGAAAATGATCTTCTAAGTGAGCTGTAAGAGGGTTTTGCTGTGTGTTTGCTGTAAGCCTGCCTCAGATGAAAAGTGATCTGGAGGTACTGCAATGTTCTTTTATAATTGAGTATTAACTATCAGGAAGCACCGACACAAACGCAACAGGTCAGACGTCTCGTCCTGCGGTAATCCATCCCATGCAGCTTGCAGTGGGGTGGAGGTGGAGTGACACCAGGCATTCTGAACGTGTGACGCATGACCACATGCCATTCGTCTTGGCACCTACCACGGTGCCCCCACACACGGATTCGTTGGCCAAGACAAAAGCGGGACTCGTTACTGAAGATGACCCACCACTATCATGGAGTTGCATGTAGTCCTGCCTCATGTAGCCGTTTGTTAATGGAGCTGGCATCAAGAGGACTCATTGAGGGCATTGCTGTTCGCTCGACGTCCGCAATCGTGGCTGTTGTCAAGTACAGTGATAAGACCAGTACTTGCTTATGCCACATGCACAGTCGAGCTTGAATTATTTGCATGTCTCACAGTGTCAGACCTGTCCAGGAGATTTCAGACCTGTCCAGGAGAGTTCAGACCTGTCCAGGAGAGTTCAGACCTGTCCAGGAGAGTTCAGACCTGTCCAGGAGAGTTCAGACTTGTCCAGGAGAGTTCAGACCTGTCCAGGAGGTTTCAGACCTGTCCAGGAGGTTTCAGACCTGTCCAGGAGAGTTCAGACCTGTCCAGGAGAGTTCAGACTTGTCCAGGAGAGTTCAGACCTGTCCAGGAGAGTTCAGACCTGTCCAGGAGGTTTCAGACCTGTCCAGGAAGTTTCAGACCTGTCCAGGAGAGTTCAGACCTGTCGACTGATTCCTTCTGGGAGCAGCTGTTTGTGCAACTATTCTTTGATGAGTGTATCTGGCCAGTATCGGCTCAGAACAGAGTCGATAGTGAATATTGGCCAACACTGCTTACTATGAGGGCAACGCATGAAAGCAGCATCAAAGCCTTTACCCGTCCTACGTCAGACACACCCTCAGGTTTCTCCTTGACCTGAAGAGCCACCATTGCTGCATCTTTCTTAATCCATTGCAAGCATGTCGCCCATCAAAGACAGCAGCGCCAGTGATCCTCTCATTCATCCAGAGCTGAGTTCCCCCAGCTCGGGCGCCACAGGAATATCAATGAGAAACAGGTGGACTTCAAACAGACCCAGCTTCAGCGAGGTTTTCCACGCTCCGCCAGAGCCTTTCCACACTTCAGCACCAGCTTTTGTCATAAGGAAGAGCAGGACTGGGGGAGGGCTAAGGGGGGTGGGGAAAGGAGGATAGCTGAGTTCCGTACAGTTAAATAGTGCAGGGCTTTTTTGTGCCTACATCGCGTGGAAGAGACTGCAGTAATCGTGTTAAGCACATTTTCTTGCTGTGGTATAAATTTTCCTATTCAGTTTTCTTTCGGTAGGATTTCCTACAGCACATATACAGTAGGTGGTTCTCCAGCTGGTGTTTGTTTGGTCTGCTCTTGCCTAACCCTCAGTAAACACAGGCCCCCTGTACTGAAAAGACTACTTGCTTTTTCAGCTTTTCCTGTGTCTCTGTGCCCTGTACATATTTAGCTCTGGCACTGAGGGCCTCAAACCTGACGATCTAGCAGTATTATGATGATTTTTGGCTTGTAGTCGAATAATTGTTATATATTACAGTAAAGACGAGTTGGTCCGAATTATATGACTAAATACCTCATATATATATATATATATATATATATATATATATATATATATATATATATATATATATATATATATATATATATACACATACATACATTTGGAGGAGAGAGAAACGGCATTCTATCCACTAGTCCTTGCCAGACTGACATCGTAATTTTACTAAAAACATATCAAATGTGTTTCAGTGTTGACAAATATTTCATCACGCTGGCCTGGTCAGGATAGCATGCCTCAAAGGTCTATTATTAAAGCTACTATACTTTATATTAAAGATTCACTCAGCATCTCAATCCCCAACAAGCTGTAGAGTTGGCTGCACAACACAGATACTACAGAGAACAGTCCTGATTGGATAATCCTACTTGATGGCATTTCAACATTTTTTTCCCTTTTGTTTCCAACCACATGATGTATTACTTAGACTATTTCTTAATTGAAACCAACAAATTGCAGACATGTGATTACATAACATTGTTGTATTGCATTACATCATTTCTTACATTATAAGTATTAATGTTTATTTTTTTCTGTAACAAAACAAAGCGGGTTGTCTGGGATAATAAAGTAAATTGAATGAATATGAACTATTTAAATATGTATGTTAGTGTATTAAATAAAGCGATATGTGTTGTATAACACTGCCTAAATGAACGGGCTTGCGTATTAGAGTTAAAAGTAACAATAACAAACTCATACACACTCCTCCTTTAATTTACGATGTTATTAAAGCACTATTAGAGGATAGCCGCCCTACTTAGGAGGCAGTTGTAGTGGTAAAAGCATTATTATGCTGAAGCGAGTCAATGAAGTCCAACTTTAGCTCCAGTATGAGCCAGATTGGGTCCTACATCAACTTGCTGTTTGACTCCTGTGTTTGCTTCCCTCGAGGCAGCATTTTATTATTGAGCAAAGCACACTGAGTGAATGTGCCTGCACAAGCCGGCTCTGAAAGAGTTTCTCTGGGAAGTGTTTTACATTATATGAACTCGAAAGCCATTGCAGTGCTGCCTCTAGATACGTTTAATAGCTCGTAAATAACCAACTAGGCTCAAGAAACTGAAGACGTTTGTATGAGTAAAACTTAGTTATGTTTGAAGAAGGCATCATACAAATGAAACTACTACTTATTATTATTATTATTATTATTATTTAAATGTCAAAGCCATTTATTTATAATTCAGTACAACATGGTTTAATTAAACCCAGATTAAAGCAGGCAATCAAAACATACTTTTTACATGGTCCTGGCTTAGTTAGACAGATTTAGGGAACTAATTTGGTTTGTTATATTAACGTAGTTAGTGACAGTGGAAATCGCACAATACAATCAACAGTACAGTTCCTTTGCCGGTTTTTGGTACGGCAATCTCTGCACACACTCCCTCCTAAATGCCCTATATCTATTTATATTTTATTATTCTACCGTTCTGTACCACTGTTTACACATTTTGCACTGCCAAATTATTTATATTACTACGTATCTATCTATCTATCTATCTATCTATCTATCTATCTATCTATCTATCTATCTTTGGCAAAAGAGCATGCGTGAAATATTACTGTTGAGTAAAAATAATGATTAAAATAATTATTTTTTAACAGTAATTGTTATGCAAATATCAGTGGGTTTCAGCTTGTCCATCACACTACTGCTATTCTGTACTATTCACATCAGCAGTGAACCTGTTTTAGGGTAATTATGTCTATATTAGATGTGGATGGCTTAGATTGTACCACAAAACAAGCTCAACATATCCTGGGATTCTTAAAGAAAGCTGTTTTACGAAAGCTAAGCATCAGCTAAGTATCAACTAAGCCTTAAGGCTGCGTCATAAAAGTAGATGCCAATTAGTGAAGTGAACTCAGGTTTCAGCCCTGTATGTTCATGTTTTTGTGGTAAAGAAAGCTGCTTCGTTTGCCTGCTGTCTTCAGGCTGAAAAACTCATTTGAAGACCCAAGTTTAGGAGACCCTGAAGAACCTGCACTCCTGAGCTAAACAGCAACTGAATCAGCTATGTTCAAAGTTAAGCCAGAGTTAAAGGAGCAACACAACCTGTCAAATGGATACTCCAAACAGTAGAGGCTTACATACCCTGAGAAAGTTGTCCACCACTGTTGTGACGAATGCCGTTCCTCTTCTTCAGTGTTAACCGTCACAGCTTTTTACTTGTTTACTTCTACTGCCTAGAAAAACTGTAGTGAATTCAGCATCAAGCTTCATCTCTTTTCCCCTTTTTACCAATAGAGTCTCCTGTGGTGGAAAGTAGTCATTATAAATTCTTGCTTTGCTTCCGTTTATATTAATTCTTTATTTATTTATTTGATTATTTTGCTTGTTAGAGCAGCGTCAGTAACAATAATTGCTGATAACTAAAAGCTTTAGCCAACATTGCATGTACCTTGTCTGTTCTTAAATTATCTACCCGGGATCAAAAGCTTCAACATGATTGACAAGAGGTCACAAAACACAGTCTGAGAAGTTTTATTTTATCCATATTGAACTGATGGTATCTTAAACAGAATGAGCTGCAGTTAGCTGGTTAACATAGCATGCTAACTTCATTAGGTATCTCTACAAAACGATAAGTAGATATCCTGGACAAAAGTACTGTGAATGTTTTTAAACTTTTTGTTTTTAATGTGTTTTTGGATGTTTTAAACTGTAAATCTTAGGTATTGCTGCATTAAATCCATTTTTTAAAAACTTAACTTGCTGCTTGATGTCGTAGTCTGCTGGTCCTAGATCAGTGTAACTGCATTAGCAAAGTGGATAGTGATATTAACGTCTTGAATGCCTTCCATCACAGCATCAACAAAGGCCTAACTACGTCCTGATATGATTAGCCTGACATCATTATCTTTTTCCCTCATTAGCTTTCATATGTTTATGTACCATGTCCATAATGATGAATCGTTGTGTCAGGACTGAGAAGCCTTAAACAGACAGGCAAATAAGGAAACTAACACTCATACCATGTACAAATATAGATTTCTGTTTGGTTCTTGGATTGGACATCTCTAAAAATGTAATAATGAGAAGTTTTTGGATGTCCTTTGTATTGTTTAAGGCTTATTACAATTGTATACCAAACTGAAAGATTATTTATTGGTTCTTCTGTGGTTTGTTTCCAGTTAACATGCTTTAATTTATATATATGTGTGTGTGTGTGTGTGTGTGTGTATATATATATATATATATATATATATATATATATATATATATATATATATATGCAGCACTGAGTGCCCAGATACTCTCGCAAAGTAAGGCTGATTTTCACAAATCAAATTCAGTTTGTTTACATTTGGCAGTGTATGAAATGCACATTGATTTTTCTGTAGATTTCCCGAGATGTGTTCTCATATCTCAAACTGTTGTCAGTGCCTGCTTTTGCGCCCTGAGTTCCATATCCTCACATTTAGCAGGTGTTCGATAGGACACTGCTTTTTCATTTGTTCTAAACTCTCCAGGAAGCATTTCAAGCACGCTTGAAAGCTCTCAGCTCCGGTTTCTGGTTTCTTCCCCTAAGGTGCCAGTTTTAAATTGTCACGATCTATACAATGCTAACCTGTTCCTCCAATGTTGTTGGGTGTCTGAAGGTTGCTTCTTTAGCTTTAGTAATGGAGCTACAAGTCCAGTGGACGACAGAACAATGTGTCGTACGGTGTCAGAAGCCACATAATCAGGTCTATTACAGAATGCTTGACGTGGGACGATGCTAATTGGTGCTGTAAAAGCTGACGTAGTAGCTTACTTGCTACATTAGCCTTGTAGCTCCAGGGCTAAATCTAAAGAAGCAAACATGTTGGGACAGGCTAACTGTATTTGGAGAAAGGGAGAGGCCTTTTTGCTGGCCCCCTTTATCGCTGAAGCAGTATTCAGTCACCAGTCTGTGTATCTTGTAGAACTGAAAAGGCCACTTGCTCAGCAGGCAGAGAATCTGGAGGAGCAGAGCTGAAGCCTTCTCCGGCCCCCCTGAGCTCAGATGCAGAATATGAAGGGAACATGCTGATCAAAATCCTCCTGAAGTCTGAAGGCTCTGCTGGGCTCCAGCTGCTGTTGGGTTTCTTCTTTAGGTTTCTCCCCCCATCCACCACATTTATTTATATTTTATTTGGGTGTGGAGTTCCTCTGCTGGACCAGAACAAAAGCTCAGCCTGTCAGCAGCTGCAGGGCCCAAACTTCTCTCATAGGCATTGGGTATTGGGTATATAATGCTTTACTAATACAAAGCTTTATTTGTATTGCACAAGTTGTACATGAAAGCAGCAAGAATGTGGTAAGATAACACGAAGATCAGGATTAAGAAACAAGATGTAGTTTGACAAATCCAGACTATTGGCCATTTGTTTCACTGGATACTTTGTTAGCCCCTTTTCACCTTGTGCTTCTTCAGGACCACCACAGAGCAGGTATTATGTGAGTGATGTATCATTTTCACCACTGCAGTGACACTGACGTGTGGTGGTGGTAGTTATGAAACCCTGTGTCCATTCACTGTCCGCTCTATTAGACACTCCTACCTTGCTGGTCCACCTTGTAGATGTAAAGTCAGAGACAGCAGCTCATCTGCTACTGTACGGTTTGTGTTGGTCATCTTCTAGCCCTTCACCAGTGGTCACAGGACGCTTCTCACGGCATGCTGTTGGCTGGATAGTCTTGCTTGGCTTTTCTCAGTACAGCAGTGACAGTAAAGTAGGTCGGCACTGCGGTGTTTGATCCACTCACACCAGCACAACACTAACACAAAAATAATATAAGTAATTCAGGCTAAATTGGAGCATGTTGTTGTCTCTGGTGCTATTAAATCACTGTCTGCAGTGTTACTGTAAACCAGTGCAGTGCTGTAAATCTTTACAAGCCCGCTACCGTAAAACAAATACTACAAGCAGACTACAATTACTGCAGTGCCAGATTAAGCAGTGACTTCATAGCTGAAGCTCTGTGCCTGTTGTGTTTAGGGGCTAAGAGAGGCTGAGCATTCATTGGATTGAGTGATCTCTGCCCATCTCTTACAATTTTCAGTAATGTTATGTTGAACTGAAAGCTTCACAAGGCTCCTAATAATCCCCCATAGACTCTGATGAGTCACAATGAAGCTAAATCCCGTTTTTAAACGGGCCACAGCTCTTTATTTTTGTCTTTGAGTCATGGCGGAGGAGCCCTGCAACAGATCCTCGTCTCAGATACTAGATTTGACAGAGTAAACAGGAAGTACCTGCACACAGACAGGAAAAGCACATGCTCTCTTCTTCATACCCAGACAAACAAAACAAACAACAGAAAAACCCACAAACACCCTCTGAAGTGTAAACAGACCTGGAGCGACATAACCTCGCAGATTCACGCTGCTGAGAGGAGAATCCTCCAGAGGAGCAGGAGGTTTTGGAAAGTGTGACTGCTCCCTAATGAGACTCAGGTGAGATTTGCCAACATCAAGACACGGTTCATCTGTTTGCAATGAGCCAAATGCAGCTGTCTTTGTGGACTTGTGAGGCTCTTAATGAGAGCAGTACCGACCTGCCATTTCATTGGAAACTCTTGCACTCGTTGGCCATTTTATTGGAAACTCCTACTGCATGCACTTTATACATTTAAACCTATTAGCTTCCAGATAAATGTACAAAATATTTCTAATAACAGGTCTGTATGGATAGGGGCAGCCAATACGGCAAAAATGCCAAATAATACTTGAATACAGAATACAGTATTTAGGAGATGAGAAATTGAAAACTGATGTTGAAATAGTTGAATGTTAAAGACCAAATTAAATTGCGTTAATGGCCGTTAAATCAATCAAGTGAGACTTTGGCACAGGACTGTATTTACATAACGTGTGTGATGTGACCCCAAATCTATCCCTGTCTGTTTCTTCAGACAGCAGCTTTTGATGAACAGCTTTCGAGAACTTAGTCGTCCTGAAAATATTAATCTTTTTTATTCTGTTATCTTCAGAATTGGTCACCTTAATGAGATTTGCTGTGGTTTTTTTTCACGACCTTGAGCAGATCAGTGGGAATCGCCCCTGATGTAGGTGTTTGCCAGTCGGGAATGCTGTGAAACTCGGAGCAGTTGCTGAAAGACTAATTAATAAACGCAGGACTTCTTAGAGAAGTTTGCATGAAAGCAGTAGACGCGGCTGTTAGATTAAGGGTATGTTTTAATTAAACTGTACTTTCTGTCTGGCCTCCAGAGGCACGGTCTTCTTTTAAAAATGCGTCTCCTGATTGTTCTGGACTTCTGAGGATGTTCCTGACTGGCTCTTAAAAGAGAGATTTGCCTTCTCCTCTTCCTCCTTCCTCTCCAAACCTCATTAGAAACCACAGTCCAGGCTAATGTTAGCAGTAGCATAGCGGCAAGCTGTTTCCTCTCTTTGAGGTTGTGCGCATGGCTGTGGTTTTTGATTGTCTCAGCACTTTTTCTGGAGTAGAGGCTGGAATAGCTGATGACCCAAATGATCAAGTCCCATGTTGTCCTGCCTCCCTGAGGGAGACTTTGATGACACTGAAGATAATCATTTATTTATCTGTTTTTACAAGACCTCAGTGGCCCTTGTATGCAGTAGGGTAGATGTTGGTCTAGAACTACAAGTGCTTAGTAATTTTATGGCCATTAAAACCAACTATATCTGTATATAGTTTGGAAATGTCCCTTATACTTTGTCTGTGAACTTAAGAGAACTAAACAGTCCAACCAGAACAAACTCAAGCTTATTAACTTTGTTCATTTTACCTAATTAACTATAAAATTGTTAACTAGGTACTTTTTATTGCTAAGTGATTTAACTTTATTACAGCAAACGGTTTAACTTCAATAGAGATCAATGTACCTGGTTCACTTTTTGCAAAGCTACTTATTCACAAAGAAGTTCTTGTTCCAGAAGGGCTGTCTAGTAGCGTAACCTACTGTGAGGTCTACATTCTTGTCTTCATGAAGCTTCACTTTCATCATGGGTATATGATGTATCAGAGGTGGCAGCCCTTTATGATGCTACTCACTTCAAGCTAACATCCCATGACTACAAGCTGAAAGTAACTCGGTCTCAGGTAGTAGGCCTAGTTTCTCTGTAACTTGAACAGATACTGCAATCAGAAATGTCTCTTGAAAAAGAATAACCTGTACTGTTTGAATGCCTTTCTGGATTTGTGGCTTAATTTTGGGCCAGATCACCTGTTTTTTGTTGTCCCTCCTACTTGGCTTTGTATCTTTGCCGAATGCCAGCCCAGAGCCGGTCATAGCAACCTGCGTCATGCTCTGCTTCTTTTTAATTGTATTGTGTTAGCTTGTGTCATCTTGTATTTGCTTTTTGGAAGAACAGGATATTAAAAAGCGTGCTATCTGACTGCATCATAAACTGGCCGGATGGCTGGAAACGGTGCGGCTGTTTGTGAACCCTACAGTTCCTGAATAGTAATTAACCCACATCAGCACAGGCTGAAGTCCAGACAGATGGCAGGGCTGCACAGAGAATGAGAGAGAGAGTAGAGTAAGAAAAGAGAGAGAGGGTCAGAGTTTAAAGGCTGTCACTTAAACAGGTTATGACTGGCGTTTCCAAGTCAGCTGCCCATGAAGTTGCTGGGGATTCAGTTGGGGTGCGTATGCATGTCCGGGCATATGACGTTATTTCTTTATTAAAATGAAGAAGTTCTGATGTGAATGATTACTTTTTGTGTGAGGTGTTGATGTATACTCGCCCAGCGGCCATCACTGCAGCTTCACCCACTTAGCCATCTGTGATTATTCTTCTTTTTCTTGCCAGGTCTGCTGATCACACCGCTTAGCCAAAATCATGTCACGTTGTATTCTAAGGATGGAGTGCTGCAGAGCTGAGGATGCTTCATTAGTGATTCCTGCAACATACAGATTACTTAAAAACCTGACTCTGCATCACATTAGAGATCTACCTCAGACAGAATATTGGCTTTTGGGCCAGCTTCTAGATACAACAGGTTCAGGTCTCTCTTGGGTGCTCTGCTGTTCTGTTTCTCAGTGCTGTATCGAAGGCCATAGTAGGTGATGTGACTTAACATGCATACCAAGAAAGGCAGTCCGTCTTTTAGATAAACAGTGCTTATTGTAGTTCAGCTAATGTTACCAGCCTAGCCCTTTTTCACTGTATACATATCAGTTCGTTAAGTTTATACTAGTGTCAAAATGTACTTGTTGTGATGAAATCTGTTGTACTGTATCAGTTACATGGTGCTGCACAGCACTACAAGTTAGTCAAGTAGCCTTTAGATTGTGCCAGGCAACTAATTGTATGTATTTATTACTTTACTTTCATAATGCTTGTTGTTTACACAGGCGAGTCCTTGGTATGACTGTCAGTATTTTCAAAAAGTGATGAAACCAGGCAGCTGGCAAGACTTTGTTAAAGTTTAATAAACTTAAAGGGCCAACATGCAGTTAAAACTCCTGTAGGTTGACAAAAAGAAAATCCTAGAAAGTCCCTCGAGATTTGGTAGGAGCCTCCCAGCATCAGGCCAGAGGCAAGGCACTCCATCCCTCTGGCCGACTAGGTCTGTTGGTGTTGCTTGGCAACCGTGTACAGATGGAAGGAGGTCGTGAGGGTCTCTGTTGCCGCCCCCGCCGTCATTGGGCTAAGATCCGGAGCCTCTCTCAGTAACCCATCCACAGCTCCTCTGGTCAATGGAATGTTTTACGTGGAGTGATCCAAGGCAGAGGCGCCCGCTTCAACCGACCACGCATTGCGGTCTTCACTCTGTAATCAATAAACTCTCGCTCCCACTGCTGCTTCCATTACTACTCCCACCATTACAGTACAACAGATGAGTGAATTAGTCACACAAGTGGTGAGAGGAGTGGATGGTCAGATAGCTCCTGCCGTTGCCTGGCTGTGTGTTGGGTTTTCATTTTGGGCTACCGTTCGGTGTGTTGGGCACAAGCTCGGAGACAGTGTGTCCTGAGTTGACACTGATGAGTCTTCAGGGACTACCGTGTCTGTTCATTCAACGAACTGTTAGCGATCACTGCTTGTGTGGGATGGAAGGAGCGATGGACAGCAATGTTGCTAACAGGGGGTTTTTACCCACCCAGACAAAAGGGCTATAGAGAGAGCGATTCTGGTGCTCTCCAAGCAATCTCTTGTCTCCGGTTCGCGGCTTTGGGATGTTTTTTTGTTCCTTTCTGGGGGGGACGTCTGTGTTGGAGGCCTTATTTGTTTCCTGAATGGCTAATATGCCAAGCTCATGCCTGGAGCGAGGCCGCTGAGAGGGGGGCCTTGTTTCTGGACGCTGCCAGGGCGGGCCTTCTGAGAGAGCAGCCTACCCTGCCTCATTTCCATACAGCTGTCCCAGAGTAGGAATCCCTGCAGACGCTGCAGGAAGCCTTCCTTTACTATCACTTCACTTCAGAATCCTTCCCAAGAATAGGCTTCGACCACTGGGCTGCTGGTGGGCACAGCCTGTAGACCTGACCAACTCCAGCTAGCGTAAACCTTCTCAATAAAGCAGCAGTACCTGCTATACAACACCCAACCAGCGTCCCCTAGCAAACACAGTGTTCTGTACAGGATGCTGCAGACAGCCATTGTTTACCATGTGTCATTCACGTTAACAGTTTACTGTTCCGCAGACCCTGTGGTAACGAATGCCTAATAATATCTACTTGGGGTTTCAGTATCATTTAATAAGCATTGAATTTTTGAGCAGCACATGAATATTCATGAACAGCCGTTCACCAGTTATTGTGCAAGATATTTAATGCACAGCTTCTAAAATACAGTGATGCATTCTTCTTCCATGAATAACACTGTAATCAATAACACTGCTAATTCACAAGTAATTATATTAATGAAGTTGAGGTTTAGTTATGAGCTCTGCATATATATTTTCTTTATGGATATGCTAATTATTCACTTTTATAGGTATTTTCTGAAATTTATGGGGTATGCTTATCGTCCAGAAAATACTTGCACCGAGAAGGAATGAGCGGACGGCAGTGAAACTGGGTGGGTAGGTTTGATAGTGTGATACATGTGAAGTTTCACACTCAGGCACGCATGTTATGTAAGGACGGGCCTTTTCACTGTAGCTGACTGACCCACCGGCCATTTAGCAAGCAGTGGGAGAATCTGCTGGAACTGTGTGAGAATATTCAAGCTGCATGGGCTGGATTATTGCAGGATGCTGTTGGGAACCTTTACAACAAATGCCGAGATGCCTGGCATGTAGTGTTAGCAAACATGGCACCCGTACGCCAAACTGAGGGACACCACTTCTGTGTAGCTCAATAAGTGTTACCCATGTCATAGCCTCGCCTGTAAAGGCCTGTGTATATGCCTGCATTAAGGCCATGAAGCCTCAGAGCTAACAGTATTCCTTTAAGGCCAGGGTTCTGCAGATCCGTTTAATGGCTCTGAGAGTTGACAAAAGGAATTTGGGGAATTGCTCCCCACAGTTCCTCAGTTTTAGCCACCTTGTTAGATTTTCAGCAAGAGCTCCTTCGCTGTGCTGAATCATTTCTACGTTAGGGAGGAGTCTCAAAAACTAGCGGCTTCGCTGTAGAACAAACGTCAGCGCTTTTTATTACTCTATTCCTGCTTGACTGCCTTCCAAGTCTGAAGTCTTACGCATGTGAGGAGCTCTGTGAAGACAGCGTGGCTTCGGAGCGGGAAACCTCAAAATCCTCCTCTGGAAAATTGACTGCTTTTGCAGCATGAGAGCACGGCGCACTGTCTGCCTAGGAATGTCTATTTTTGGGAAGCTATTCCGACTTCACTCACTTTCTCTCTCGCTCTCGGAGCAGGCCTGGTTCTCAGGGGAGGATGGCCAGCTGGTTCTCTGGCTCTTGAGGTGTAGAGGAAGATAGGAGTATCTCTCACTGTGTTTCTTTTCTGTCCTGGCTTCATATTTAAAAGGCCTGATGAGCCAGCAGAAGTGCACAAAGAATAAGACCTTGGTCTGAAACACGAAGCTATTGCACAGTAATGGTGAAAGCGTAAACTGTAGATCCTAAAATTAGAGCTTTTAACCATGGTTCACACTGCATGTATGGCACAGCAATAATTATGCCTTTGCAAGTTAAGTATAGTTGACAGATGTATTTAGCCATGATGAAAATAAATGTAGCTGTGATAAGAACTGTTGTGTTCTGCCCTTGGGGTAATGGGATGGTTTATCCCAGTATAGGACAGGATTTAGTTGTATTTACTGCACATACTGCACACAACTGAATCCAGTAGACTTGCTCTAGTTGGTGCTCTCTGTCTAATGAAGCATGGACATTGGTGTGTCTGTGTAGTACTGAAGATATTGAAGATATACTCGGAAAAGTGTGTTGTTTATCTCAGCAACATTTATTACAATAGCAATCAAGCATGGTCTTATTGTCCACCTCATTGCATGGATGTTCTCCATGCTGTACATGTACAGGTAAGCACATTAGAGTTTAGAGCCTGATTTGTCAGCATCCTCCCTTTTGCCTGTGGGGAACGTATTGACGCGGTGGCGGAGAAGCGGCCGCACTGGCCTTATAAGCCCTTTGGTGTAATGCACAGTTCAGTTTGCATTTCTCAGCCTGTGTTAGAGAAGCCTTCTTCAAGCCAAGGTCCCCTCCAGTTCCTTAATTCAGGCCCGCCGGCAGCTGCTATGCGTGTGTAGTTCCCAGCACATGCTTCACTGTAAATAATGCAGCCGTGAACTGATCTCACTTAAGAGTACAGGTTTACTCGCGCCGTAGCTTACCGTGCTGTAAGGCATCTATATGAAGTCACATATTGAGCTGTTTATGACTGTAAGTGTTGAAACCAAATGTTAAATAAATAATAAATAAACAGAGCCAATGTCCAGTGTGGTTTTCAAGCATGTGGACTTCTGTGAGGACACACCGTTGTAGCATGTGCAGAATGTGACCTGGCCTTATTATTTTAAAAATAACCGTGAGCTGCCTGGATAATACATTTTCTTCATAGCACCACGCATAGTCATAAAATCCCAGTTATCGCATTAGTGGTACCTTCGCACATATCGTCACTGTCCAAAGAAAAACATGCATCTCCATTTTTGGTGATTTTTCGATTAGGTCTCATTTGGTCACATGAGCTGCTGTCTGCAATATGTGATAATTTCATGACGAATGGACCAACAGGAATGGCCCAAAGCTGCTTGGAAAAACATCTGGTTCCATTGACTTCTGTTGAAATTAAATGAAGTTTTTGGCCTCTCCTGTAAAGTTGCCATTTTGGAGATACCTGTTTTTCTTTGGACAGCGACAATAGGCAAGTCACCAGTGCTGTGGGCACTGATGCCCCCCATACCATGACAGATGTGGGCTTTCGCACATTGCACGGATCAAATCTGTCAACTGTACATCCGTTTTCCCAAAAAACAAGCAGAAATGTGGACTCATCCGACCACAGCGCACATCAGACCATTCTGAGATGAGCTCAGGCCCAGAGAATTTCTGCTTTTCTGCTGTGAGTTGATGTTTGGCTTTCTCTTTGTGTAACAGTTCCAAGCTGCATATTTTGATGCAGCAGCAAGCTTTTAGTGACAACTGTTTTCCGAGTTTTCCCAAGCCCACTGTGTTATATCCAGCACAGTAGCGTGCCGTTTTCTCATACAGTCTTCTCTGAGGACTCAAAGGTCATGCACATGAACATGGGTTTCCAGTCTGAGCCTTTTACACGGTGTTAGGTACAGTAGATGTGAAAGAACGCCTTTGTAATCTTGTAAAGATAAATGTTGTTTTTGAACTGTTTAACAATTCTCTTACAAAGTTAAAGACTCATGAAGTGGTGACTCAGGCCCCGTCATTGCTTGCCAACATTGAGTCTTTAGTGGAGCTCCTTTTCCCAGGCAGGAAGCTTTTCACTCTTATTTTTGCTTCCTCCTACTGTCTTTGTGTTGCATTAAATTTAGAATTTGTGTACATGTACAATCAAATCCGTCAAAACATTAAAGGTCATTTCTGTTTACTTTTGGAGGTGAAATAAATGTTCAAGATAAATACCAAATCATTTTTTCAATGATTTTTTCATTATAGCTTTTTATTTTTTATTTATTTATTTATTTATTTTAATTATTATTATTTTTATTATTTTTTCATTATAACCCAACTTTTCCAGCAATGGGGATTTGTATTTTTGAAGTTGTCTAAGACTTTCCCTAAGGACAGAAAGTTTGACACTTTTTATCTGCCCAAATTATAGAACTGATTTTCCCTTTAGCTGAAATGTTTTAAAGGTTCTTCAGTTTCTGACTCAGGTTCTTAAATAATTTGAGTGCTATCCTTAATTCTTTCACTTCTTTCAGGTTCTTAAGCCTTGGCTGTTCCCGTAAATTTGTCTCACACTTACCATACCTTTCTACTAAGTTCTTACGGTTGTTTGCTTCACTTTCTACAAAACTTTCAATCCGGGATTGACCCTTTCTGGTGTTGCAGAGGAAAAGGAAGGCTGAAATCCACATTTCAGTGGAAGCATTGTTTGGTGCATTTTCATCTGAAAGAGAATGCTTATGCAGACAGTTTTGAGCCAGGAGCCTCGCCTTCCTACCATGCTAATACGCTTTGACATAAAGTATCATTAAACGCCCAAAGACTTTATATTTAGAACACTCTGGAGTGAGCTCAGAGAAGGACTGGTCAGAGGTAGTCATAGAGCCTGGCTATGTTCTTGAATACGTCTTTTTTCCGAAACTAGAACTTAAAAGGTAAAAGGACATGTTTTCTAATACACAAAGGATCTAGTATTGGCTATAGATGATAACCTTACTGCCTGATATAGTAATCTTTTTAAATATCTGAGCATTAATATTAGTGTTTCGTGCACGTTGCACGTAAATGGAAACTTGCCATTCACAAACAGTGCAGCGAAATGTGGCAGAAGTGGGAATGTTACAGCTTGCGCATGGAGGAGTTATCTATAACCAACTTATCTATAATGATCTGGTATGTGGTAAATTAACGCAAACACAATTAAGCCCAAGCAAACCTATGATGTTTGAGCTAGACTAGGCTCTAAAATACATACATATAAATTCATAAATGATAGGACTAGAGAAAAGATCATATTTCGTTTTCTCCTTTGGTAAATCACTTTTCTAACTAAGCATTATTTCTAAAAACATCTGAAATGATAAATTATATAAAGAATATCTAGAAACAACCTGATAATTTTGTTATAATCTTATAATATCCTAGAGTCACGTTGCTCACAAAACTAGTAATGTAGTAGAAGAGTAGCTGTCAATAAATAGTACGTTTTTTTTATTAATCTAGAAGATATGAAAGTCCAAAAAGGAACAGCATATCTATGAGCGAGTCATGTCACTGTTTACTTCAGGGTTCTTATGTAACAGTTATAACAGTGTTTTAGTCTGGCTAGCTCTCACTGTGAGTTGTTTATCTGCGTCTATATGATAATCTATTACAGCCACAAGAAGTAAGACTAAAATGATTCTCAGATTATTTTATAGTATTTATGAAGTCTTCAGGCTTTAGGGTGAATGTGGAGGAATATCTGTCCAATTGCTGTTAAAACTCTCAAATTGCATTGTTTCTGGAGAATGAGAAGGTAAACATAGCAGAGCCTGTTGAACTGTCCAGCATCTCTGTGCTACCTCACCTTGACCAGCTGAAGACTGTGAAGGTACGAGGTCACTCATTCTGGCCAGGTGCCATTCAGCATAGACGACAAATAATTGGTTGGAGTTACTAGCAGCCTTGAAAACCGACAAGTAAAGGGGAATTTCAGCCCTGTCACGATTTTCAGTGCAGGAGTCACAATGAAGCCCATGAAACGACTTCATTTTCGCCTGCTTTTCAAAAGCAGCCATCCTTGTGTTTTTGTTTCTCTTTTCTCATCTCTCTCCGCTGGTGCAGAATACGTGGGCTATTGCGCCTCAGCGACAGTTTTAATGGCTGCTGGCAGGCTGGAGAAACCTCAGACTCGCTTCAGTGTCCCTCTGTGGATTATTTTTGAATGCTGTCACCGTAGAGGAACTCTGAGAAACTGCGTGAGTGGATGATAACTGCAGGATGAACAATAATGATACTAAAACAACTGAAAACACCCAAAGACCAATAAATGCCTCAGCTTTCTTCATTTCTAAATGGACATGGCTAAACGGTCGCAAGCACTTGGGGTTCTGGAGTTTTCTTTAAAGCTAGGCCATATAGCCATGTCACAATGCATGTGTCGTCACAATCAGTTTTCCATGTGATTTAATACCTGTAATTATTTATAAATGCTCAGTTTTAACAGCATTTTTATTGTAAGGTTATTGTATTAACTGAGGATTATTTACCATTGCTTGCTTTAAGTCATTTTGTCTAATTAAGTGTCTTATTTCATTATAACCTTACTTAATAAAATGATCAAAATGACCTGCCACTCAAATAAGCCACTGCCACTACATAAAACAAGCCTTAAAGCGTAGAAACAGATTAAAGAACTTTAAAAAAATCAAACAATAAGAAAATTTCTAACGCATCGATGAGACATAACATGGAAACATTTTTGCATTGTGAAAATAACCAACAAAGACCCCTAAAAAATAAACCCCAGTCACCATCATTATCGTTACTACACTGTTATCATACATACATACAACAGCACAGTGTAGCTTTTCAGGCATATTTAGCTTTCCTGGCTTTGATGGCTTTTACAAACGTTCCCACCACAGTTAACCATCATTTCAGTGTAAAGACGCAGTTGATCTATGTCTGCGGACGATCTGCAGAGGCCCCAGGAGAGAAAGTGTGCATGCGGCTCCGGTGACACGTGCAAACAGGGCTAACTTAACTGGCATTCCCTACAGGCCAGCGTTTAGGACACACTCCGGGACCATGTCCCTCTGCCCCCTCGGGCCTTTAAGTATGCATGAGCACTTAAACTCTCCATAGCCGCCGGCAGGCATGTATTATTGATAATGGGCAGATTGGCCTTCTTAAATAATACACGGCGCGGTGCATGTCTCAGTGCCCTGTAGCCCTCGTCATTAAAGGTGTTGATGTGTAGCGAAGCCCCAGGCCAGCTAGCCCACTCGAGTCAACTGTAACTGCTAGTGTTCGAGCAGACACACAGCTGTTGCATCATCTGCTGGAAGTTTTTGAGTTTAGCTCAACAAAGTTTGCCCAATTTGCCACTTGTTTTGACTTTGCGAAAGTTTTTAATTTGATTTATTTATTTATTTTTGAAGCGCAAGTGCAGTCGGAAGTGGGGCCGAATGCTCCAGTGTCCCCTCCTCCCCAGCGTGTCTTGAAGATGAAAGAGATAAAACAGTGAATGTTTTTCATTTATGTAAGCTGCTGTTAAATATGGCCATCAGGGTTGTCTTCATTAGATTTCGCCTGCCTCTGCTCCCGCCTTTATTCCGCAGTCTTGGGGATTCAGCAAGTTTTTTTTCCAGCTTTTTTAAGGCTGTATCTAAAGGAACCCCGGAGGAACTGGGTTTGGAACAGCTATGTTCATATCTTCTCGTGTTTAGTTTTCCCATGATGCGCTGGTACCCCATTACCCGGACCACACACAGACATGTACAAGGCTGCAGGCCCTGTCTGCTTATTGTCTGACCGCAGTTTGACCCTTTGTGGACTCATCGTTGGTCTGCCTCCACTTGATGGACAGCTGTTTTCCAGCTTTCAGCATAAAAGTATTATAAAAGGGGGTTGGGAGCGGGTTTGGTGTTTCTTTACAGTGGTGGTAACCGTGGTTACAACACGCATACAGCCATTTTACTTACTGTCCCGAAGCAGCAGTGAGCCTACACGTGTCTTATATAGTGTTTAGATTATGGTAAATGGTGGTAAATCTCTCATAGCAGCTTCATGTGTGGGAGATTTTAGAGGTGGATGTCTGGTTCCTATCGGAACCACTGTGAGTGGTTCTGGCTCAGTAGTTTGTCTAGAACCCATGTCTGTATTTCTCTTTATTTCTCCCTTTTCTTCCCTCTCTCTTAGTTACTGTTTCTGACTTTTATCTCCCGTCTTTCCCCATCATTCTCTATATTTCTCTTTTTAATTTCTCTTCTATACTTCTTAGTCTGTGTTGTCTTTCTTTTGTCTTCATCTCTTATCTATTTCCTTTTTCTGTCTCTATTCTTTTCTTCTCTTTCATTGTTACCCTGCCTTTGTCCCAATTTATTTCTATATCTTGTCTGTCTGTCTTAATCTGTTCTTTTTCTTTCTGTTTAATTTCTCTCTCTCTCTCTGTCTCGCTCTGTCTGTCTTTACTGTGTTGATTTCCTGTGTGCTGACAGATGTGCCCGCTGGTCTGTCTTTATCCACACCCTTCTGAGGAATGGGCTGTACACTCTGTCTATTCTTCTCTCTATTTTTCTCTTCTCCCCACTGTTCGCTCTTAGCTGGTGAACTCTTTTTTTTTTTTTTTTTCTCCCCTCTATCTATGTATTTCTTTTATCTCTGACTATTTATCAGAAAAGTCATTGTTCTGTAAGCATGTTCATCTCTCTCTCTCTCTGACCTGTAACATGCCTCAGGTTGTTTTAGACTGATATGTGTAAGTAGCTGTTCTGATTGGCTGTGCCACTTGAAACACTGCTCATAACCTTAGTGTGAGTGGGCAGGGCTAAACTGCTATAGACAGAGTAGTTGGATAGTTTGAAATCCTAGAGATGACAATAAGTTACAGCTTTCTGTGAGGGAGCTTTTAATGAGTTTCTGTGAGGGGAACAAGAGAATTCCCTTGTAAGGAGATGTGTTCTGTATGTGATTACGGGGTAAAGGGGGCACTGATATAGACTGCCTTTTAGCCAGTCGCTCTACGAGGTCAGGTCTAACTGCAGTGTCACTTAAATTATGCAGTTTTGCAAAAGTGTGTACAGGCTGGCTTGAATTCTTCATTGTGTCAATTTTCTAAGAAAAAAAAAAAAAGAGTTAACGTGCCCCCAACAAAGAACGCACAATATATATATTGTATATATATAACACCAGCACAGAGGCTATACAGGAGTAGTGCACCTGGGATATCATAGCAAAGGCTGTGCAGCACCTTAACAAGCACCTGTGATAACACAGTATGTCTCTTTCCACTTCTAGTGAAGTGAGTTCTCTGTAGGCGTGTTACTGTTACTCAGCAAATAAACAAGGCATAAAATTTGACCAGGAATGTTCATATTTTTGCACAACATCTGCACAATATACACTCAGCATCACAAGAATATTTGCAGAAGTAGTTGGAGCTCAGAGGGAATCAACCGACAGGAACAACTTGGTGCGTAGGTTAGAAATTGGGAGGTACGCAAATGACTCAAGTTTAACACTTGGCTGTAGATGTAACATGAGCAAGGAAGCGAGGAGGAGCCTCATCACTGTGCCTAACTGACCCAACAGCCATAATTGTCGACCTTCAGCGAGCAGTGATGTCCACAGTGATTCGTTGACAGACGGCTACAGACAGACATGATGCCCTGAACGGTTTGTTGTCATGCGTCACACCTCTAGAAAGCCTGGTACTGTTCCACTGTATCTGCAAGAACTTTATAAGAATATGTATGCTGCATGGGATGGATTATCACAGGAACCTCTACAGCTCCATGCTAGGATGACTGGCATATTGTGTTGGCCAACATGGCACCCCAATGCCACACTGAGGGACACTACTTCTGTACATGTAGCTCATTACATATCCCCTCTATCAGTCTGAAGGTATCATTATTTATTGTTCCTGGTGACCTTTATCTTTCTTCCCAGTAGCACTGCAATCCCTCACCTCCTTCTGGGTGCAGCTATTCTTTTCACAATAAGTGAAGAAAGAATATAGAATTTTGCTGTTTCTAGTAAGAAACCAGTGACATGGCCCAAATGACGAATGTCAAAATAAGCCTGAAGCACTTTTTTGCGCTTCGCACCGTACTGACGTTAGTGCCAGCAGGCAGAGATCAGCCATCAGCAGAGCTGTGTGTTTACATCGGTGCAAAACACAAGTGGGGAAAAAAAAAATCCACGCTAATGTATGACAACCACATTCACTCGGTTACTAATAGCTGGAGGAGCTTCATGCTAGCTGTTGTTGACTTTGGTTCTCTCTACACCCACCATCATTGCTCTGTTGCGGTTCTCTTACATCATCTCTGTTTCACACAGCCGCCAACCCGCCAAACCAAAACAGAAATCAGTGATCCTGACTCTTTATCTCACCCTTTTCTTTTCTCCCTGCCTGCTTTTATTTATTCATGTTTTCTCAGACATAGCAACCAGTGGCAACATTTTTCTCCACTGACTGTCAGGTTTGCACTCAGACCTGCTCACACGCGCGTAAGCTTGAGTTTTTAAAACTGGTTTGAGATCAGTGCTATAGTTTTATGTAGATGCATAATATTAGAATCATAAAGTCAATTTTAATAGGTTGGGTCTTTTGGTCCCACATGCTGCTCATTAAAACATCAAAAGTGCCATAAGTCTCTTTTTGGCTATAGTTCTTTATGTGGTTCTTGTGACATGATTCTTGTGTGGTTCATTGTTGTTCTTGCATTGCTCAAAGAACGCTTTTGAAGAGTCTGGCGTTATGTATTTATTTATTTATTTTTTAATTGTAAATAAATGATATAAAAATAATACAAGAAATTAAATACATTAAAATGTTCATTGTTGGGTCTCAATTTAAAGCATTAATTTAAGAAATTGTATCATTTTAGACCATTTAAAGCAAGTTGTGTGGTGAAAGTTGTGTGGTGAAAGTTGTGTGGTGAAAGTTGTGTGGTAAAAGTTTTTCCTTTAGTGAGTTCTATGATTTTGATGAGTTGAGTTTTGTTCTTTATGTACATTTTAAAGCTGCTGTGACGCTTTACGTTCCATTAAAAGGATGACCATTTATTTCTCTCTCCTGTTACGTTCCAAGGCTTCGTTTTGCTCCAGCAGTGATGTGAGCTGTATGTCCTGTGTGTAGCCATAGTATAATTTTAGTGCTACAGTGATGCTGCATTTCGATGCTATTGATATCTAGCACAATAAATATAATCAGGAAAGTGGAAAACTGATCCCAGATCAGGGTGAAAGTCCGCAGCCCTACGGTTTAAACAGAAACTTGATTGCTTCCGACCACAAAGGCTTATCTGACTTGTTCCAGTCTGACTGAATTGAACGGTTTGAAGGGGGGTGACGGAGTGACGACAGTAGCGTGTCCGAACATGCCCCACTAATACGCAGAGCCGGTTTTAACAAAATGAACACAGTCTCTTCTTGTCTCAGCGAATGCTGTGGTTTAAGATGTTGCGCTGAACTTGGTGGAACAACTGCTTCTTCCCTCCATACAAAAATATACCGGATCACAGTTCAGATAAACCTCAGATTAGTGAGGAAATGACATTCCTAAATGAAGAAGCTGTATGACACTCGGCTATCTATAAACAAGGGCTGAAGCACATCAGCTTAGCTAAAAGCATCATGTTTCCTAGATGACAGTGTGTCATGCAGTATCAGAACCCATAGAGTCACATCTATTAGAGGGTACTGAACAGCTCCACACGGTTAGAGATGAGTGAAGACCTAGGCATGCAGTTAGCACCATGCTAATTGGTGGGGTGTACTTCTATTGCTGTTGAGCTACATTAGGCTTGTAGCTCCAGAGCTAAAACTAAAGAAGCAAAGTTCAGACACCAAACATGGCTGATTGACTGCTGTATATGGGGGGAGGGGGCTGTTTCTAAGGCCCTTTACAATCTCATCTCTAAACGACTCAGTTGCTTTGTGATTTCCACCTGCACTTTTTCCTTTTGTGCATTTTAGAGTCTCCTGATGTTCCTGATAACTTTGTGTGAGGGTAAGAGAGATTATCGATTAGCTCTCTCTCTCTCTCTCGCTCTCTCTCTCTTTCTCTTTCCCTCTGTATTTTCTTTCAGTGTCCCCTTTTCTTTCTGTCTCACTGTATTTATTTTTTTTATCTTTCTCAAAGGGGTCTTTGTCTTTTTTTTGCCCCTGCTTCTACACCTTCATTTCATGCTGTTGTTAGGATCTACCTCAGTGTTTTATCAGCTCTCCAGAAAGAGAGCTGATAAGAGAGCCTTGTTTTTTCTCTTCATATAAAATACATACATACTGGATGTGTTACTATTACACATGTGCCATATATACTGTATATGCATGTATATAAGTAATATTGTATATGATATGCAGTATGCCCCATATGTACTGTATTATCTATCTAGGAATGGGTGATATTGTAAAAATATCTTAAAGCAGCCATGGAATGCATTTATTCAGTGTGTTAAGCTGTTCTCTGCTGTCTACACAAAAGGTATGTGCCTTTGGGCGGGGAGGTGGGCTGCCTAGATGAGGTCTTACATGTCCGTGTACAACCCTGTGATTTGGCACTAGAATGAAACAAGCCCTTTTATGGTGAGCTCATGAATAATTTGTCCCAGGAGCCACATGTCAAAATAGACACAAACAAGAAAATAATCACCCTCTGTGTAAACATGGCATTTTAAGTGGAATGGAGCGATTAGGAAGCTGGCGAATAGAAAGCCAACTTCAGCCTTGTCTAAAGATGAACATCTAGCACGCTCGTTAATGGTGTCATTTCTTGGAAAGGGTATGAAAGTGCCAGGAGTGGTAGATTTCTCCACAGTCGGCCATCTTTGTTGCTGTTGCTCTGTCATTATATGTAAATTTGGAGATGAGGGGGGTGTAAATTTGTTTATTGCCTTCTTTGTAAATGTGGGATTTGTTTGTGAGGGAGGAGGCAGCAGTGTTGGAGCTTAGCGCTATGTTTGTTCTGTGTAGCGAACTCTCCATATTCAATTGGGCCAGCGTAAATACAGTTTTCCATACTATAGAAACCTGAAACGTTTTTCTATATCTGAGGATATTTCGTCCTGTAGAGAGAGAAATACATACACATACTTTTCAGTGGTCGTCGTCTTGTCGAGCGTCCCTGTTCTTTCACGCTCTCTCTTGACTCTCTGTCCTCCTCAGTCAGAAGAATGCATATTACTGCATTGTTCGCTGAACTGGAGGACTGTAATTTCAGCCTATTTTTATCAGTTAGTGGCACCGGGCTGTTCTTCCTACTGTGGAGCAGTGTGTGGGTGGGCGAGTGTGTGTGTGTGTTTGTGTTGGTAGATTCCGAAGTGTGTGAGCAGCCTGAGCATGCATCAGTGTGTGGACGGCCAGTGCTGGAAAGGTCAGTAGGTGATGAGATGGACGTTGATGATGAAAGAAGACAGTCACTGAGCTTTACTGTGACTCCCACCACACGTACAGACAATGTAGAGGTGCTAATCTTTGACCTTAGATTCAGTTATAGCTCTTCAGGAAGCGATTCAGTGAAACACCGTGTCAGTTTTCACTACCATTCCAAGCAGTTTAGTCCTTAAGAAATGAATCAGTGAATCATGAAATTTCACATTTCAGCCTGGTTCAACTCCATTTGATTCTTTTATAACTGAGACTGATGAGTGCATCATTCGCTCTCTAGGTGAACCCTGGTGTGTGAAGATTTGATTCTTTAGGAATGATTTGATTGTATAATACCTCAGGAAACCATCATGAATCTTTTGATTGAACCATAATTTAACTTTAATTTAACACTAATAAATCTCGGATTCTCACACTTGGCCTCAGCTCAATCGGTTTCTTTAGGAAACGTTTCAGTGCATCACAAACCTTGTGTTTCACCACCATGCAATTCGGTATATATTTTTTATTTATTTATTTTTTTTCCCCCAGTTTACTGTGTCAAAAATAATTTCTTAGATTTCACTAAGATTTACTTTTGATTTAGCTGAAACAATTCATTACTTTAAGATTTAAGGCAATTAAAAAAATAGTTTTTTTGCCCTTTCAAGGCAAAATCAAGGATTGGTCATTCTTGTGACCAAGCAAGGTTTATTTATTTATGAATTTATACCTCAGACCACTGATCATTTCTGTTGCTGCTCTCATCTGAAAGCTGAGATGAAACCAGAGTTACTTTTCGGGTTGCCGTCGCTGAAGGTCACCGTAGCTTTGAAGAAAGATGTCTTTTGCTCTCTGACAGAAGGTTCTGGAGTCAAGCTTTTAACGGCCCATTCTCTTTGATGTTTTGCACATGTGCTGCTGCCCTCTCGCCATGGTCCAGTGCCAGCGGTCCAGTCCAGTTCAGCTAATTTAACATATCCGCTTCCTCTGGACTGATTTATGTCGTTTTTCTTGGATCACTTGCTCGCATTCACACATCCTCTTTGAAGACCTCTGGACCCTTTCACATGTTTTTTTACTCCGAGGTCACCAGGCCATGACCTGCTGTACAGTTTAGTGTTTTCGGTGCTCTAACAAGGCCCTTATTCAGCTCATAAAGGGCTTACTAATTAGCTTCTTGGAAGTTTTGGAATACAGGCAAACGGGTCAGTGTATATGATCATGTTATCCTTTTCGGATTGCCATAGCTTGTTAAATGAACTTCTTTTACGTTTGATTCTTTTTACTTTTATGACTTTTGTGCAAAATATACATATATATATGAGAAACGTTAAAATGTAACTTTCATTATCACAGAACCTTTATAGCAGCGTTATTGCAGCCTTTAGTTCAAACTTAAAGTAAATCTAGTTTCTGGCCAGATACGTGGCCAGATATTTCGGGCTTGTTAAACCACAAGGCAACAAGCTGACCTCAGATCAGAAAACGCCACAGTGGTAAGTAGTTTTGATTGTATATTGTGTCAGAATGACCATATTTATTTTTTTCCATCCCTGAAGTTTGTGCATTGTTTACATGGTAAGATTTGGGGCTGTCATTACTGAATATATTGCAGTATTAACAAGCTATTGATTTTCACAATCAATTACGATAATTAGTGTTTAAATGAGGCCAAGCAATAAATATGAACATAAATGTGCAGGACCTTTTAAAGATCCATTCTGAAATAATGTACTGTGAAAACATAAGCTCTGCTGTCCAATTACAAGATCGTCAGTCCCTCTTCCTCCTCCTCCTCCTCCTTCAGTTTTTACCAGTCTAGTAGAAGCATTAGCATTAAATCATCGAGTACAGCATCAGACTTCAGCCCAGAAACATCTCTAGTGCTGTAAAGCAGTGCCAATATAAACTCTTGCTTTGTTTCTGTTTATATCACTGCTTTTGTTTGCTGCCAGGTGAAGACTCTTTCTGAGAGCGGATGGCGGCGGTTAAGATTAGGGCCCTTAAATGATCTAACCTGTAGCAGGGCCCTCAGCATGGCTGACTGGGCAGCAATACTAAAATCTCGTCCTTTTATGTTAGACTGATTTGACTAGCCACTACAGGCACAAGGCACAAAGAGTTATTACAGACAGAACGGATCAGAGCTAGCTGGCTGGTTAGCATGCTAATCATTGTAGGTATCTTGGCTACACCTTTCCATTTACAATATTTTGCAGATGCTTTTATCCAGAGTGGCTTACAGTTTGATCATTTCTGACACAGGCAAACACAGCTAATCCTCAGAGACTTGCCCAAAGACAAGCTGTAGGCAGTGTAATATATCAGTAGGTAGGTAATGTAATATATCAATAGGTAGGTACTGTGATATATTAATGTACGAAGATCTGAGTAGTCCATATAAGAAATAATAAAGTGTGCTAAAAATCCAAAGAGAAAAAAGTTACTGATTAATCACTGTAGCTTTATTGCGACGGTTCAATTAAAATTTAATCAAGTAGCCGTGACAGCCCTAAAACATAAATATCTACTTTGCGTCTTACCAGGCGCCTTGGCGAGCCCATTCTTACCTGTTTGCCTGAATCTCAAACAGCCTTTAAGTATTATCATAAAAATTGACCTTCCTCACTCTCACTGGGCAGATAAAAGTCCTATTTAGATTTTGCTGCACGATAAACAGCACATGAAAGCCGTTATTAGTTTTGCAGAGATAAATTATGCCTTTGTTGCATCAGCCACTGTGTGCTTGTGTATGTGTGTAGTCTTGTGGAGTTCCTATTTTATGAAGGGTTTTAAGTTTGCCTTTGAAGTGGCGTGTGGACATATAAAGGCCATAAACTTCAGCCTCTAGTGACATCACTGATTTATATTTACTCTTTTTTTTCTTTCTTTCCTGCTCCGTCTGATGGACTCATTACAGAAGCTAAGTTTCTGTTAGCAACAGCAGAGGGTTTAATGTTAAATTAGCCTCGCTCCCTCAGACAACTGACAGTTTAATGCACTAATTTGCATGTGTGACATGTCATACAAAAATCTGAAGAAAGTTTTCTTATTTATACAAAAGCTCAAAGACTTTACAAAGCTTGTGGTTAACAAAGTTTAGCTTTTACCATTTCATTTAACAGTAAATTCTGTTTTTTGGCCAATGGAATACATTGAAAGCTATACTGTTTTAATAAGTATTTTTAAATAAGTAAACTTGTTTATGTTGTATTTTATTATCTATTATGTTTTACAGTGTGCTGACTTCACAGAACAGTATAAATCCTTATTTTATTTTGGTTAAAAGTCTTTGAGTGCCACGCTATATGGATCATCATAGATAGCCTCTGATGCATGTTTTACCAGAACTTAATCCCTTTAGACCAAAGAGACCAGGCTCTGTAGATTTGTTCCCTGCTCATACATACATTAGACACTCTCTGCTATATAACAAGTCCGAAAGCTCGGAAATACTCTATAAACCTTGTTTTGTGTCCTTTAAATCAGATTTGAATCTCTAAATAACAAATCATTTTCAGTGTTAATGGTGCAATTTCACATCTGGGCCCAATTTAGCTAACGTTATTGTTTGTCCGCTATACTAATTCGAACAGTGACCCGTAACAAATCCATGTTTCAGCCCATCTGATTACACAGAGATGGCCATTCTGACAGGTGGACAGTTTGACATGTTACTGCAGTCGTTATAAATGCATTGCGGTGCTCTTTTTGAGCAAATGATGGGTATAACTACATGAATCATAATTAAGAGAGATGTAGACCAATTATTGAGAGTCTGTAAACCACAGCCAGAGTACAATAAGAACACTGTAATAGTGTAGCTGATTGGATGGAAGCTCATTATGGCATCATCTTATTTCCCTTATTTATTTTACCAACTGTTCCATCATGATGCATTCCTCTCCCCTGTTGCCCTGGTTTGTTTCCTCTCTCCAAAACCCAGTCTAATATGATGGATTGTTGGTTTGGGGTTGAGTTGGAGGCTAAGCGCTAGCCACTAATCGAGTCAGGAGCAGATGGTAACATTGTGCTCAGAGAGGCAGGCTGATCAGCAGGCGAATTCATTAACCCCAGTGTCTTCTGCTGGATCTGAATGTGGCCTTTGCATTTCACATATTCTCTCCTTTGGTTTCGTTGCAGTGTGGAAGCCGTTTGCGAACTTCTGCTGGCGTCAAGTTTTTCTTTAACCTTTAAAACTTTTTCTGTTACTCTTTTTATTTTTTGTTTCTCTTTGACAATTCAATTTCCGCCTTTTTATTTCCAAAGTTGTACTTCTGATACGCTTCACTTGCACCAGGGTTAGCTCTTCAGGGCGGTCTGATGCGAAAGGTTTCATTATAAAGATTTCTGTGTAGAGCTGGTGATAGGAACCAGTTAAATCTGGGGAAAAACTTTCTCATCCTCACAAATACATTTAAAATACTTTAAAAATATATTTATTTTGAAGTAAATCCTTTTCAAGACGATTGTACAACATTGTCTTAGACATGAGGCAGTGTATTCATAACCATATCATGTTTTAACTTTTGGTGAGGGAACTTTGGAAGGTGGACTGCTTGCCATCACCACCACTGTAATGATTCTGCCGCTCTACGTTTGCCTAAAACGGAAAAGGACTATATTGAAACATCAGTATATTGTATTGATGCTGTTTCTGTGGTTGTTTTGTGTCATTAGTTCAACAAAACCAGAAATGGGGTAATAACACAATATAATTCAAATGTACCTACAATATGGTACTTTGTACTACTTTCCAGGGTTCAACGTATGAAAGTGATGGAGCAGAATGTATCAGTTCCTAACCTGTGTGTGTGTGTGTTTGTGTGTGTGTGTGTGTGTGTGTGTGTGTGTGTGTGTGTGTGTGTGTGTGTGTGCATGTTTTAAAATATAGCATAATTCCTTAATTTAAAATGTATAGTGTCCATTGAGAAACACCTGTTTAAGGGAAATCTCAGCCCAGGCTTTTTTCTCACATACCACACATTCCAATCCGCTGTGTAAAGTTTAGCCAGGGTTTTGTCTGTAGAGGCGAGAGAACGAGCGCAACACACAAAAAAACCTGTCCCATGAGGCCTCCTGACATACACACATACTTTTGGCTAGGGGTTGCTACGGTGATATACGGACAGAAAAGAGTAACAGAACGAGTTTGGGTCGTCCATTCAATCGACACTTTCTTTTCCATCATATAATCACGCTTTTATGTACAGCACTGTGCTAAATGAACCTAAGCCCATCATTTAAACCATTTGTCTTGATAAATACTGTATACTGATAGAATAAATACAAAAATCATAAATACAGTAAAACTATTTTTGTTTTGGAAAGAAGTAGATATGTTGTACACTTGTTGGAAGAACAAGAAGTTTGGTTTCCAGATTTCTTTGGCATAATGCTGTATAGATTAGATAAACCAGTTGTGGGACCATAGTCATAAACTGGACTTCCTCAAAAAGAGGGCAGGAAGTGGTTAAACAGACACATGACTGCTAATTGTGTTTTAATGTTATTTGTATTTACTATAACAGTGTTTTTTTTCCTTTATGGTAATTTACAACAAACTGGTCTGTCCACTGCTGTAAAACTCTCCAAAAGCATATTGAAGCTAATTATAGTTTATGTGGGGAAACACTTATTGTACACCTATTGTATCAGTGGCTGAAAATACGCACACCAGTGCTTTTTACTGACTAGTCACAGTTTCAGGTGAGTTTCTGTGGGTGTTTTAATGAATTGAGACATTCATGTAATCCAACAAAAGCATTATGTAGCAATAGAGCTGTCAGATAAACCAGTATAGACCTACCGTGTTGTAGTTTGCTCATGTGTCTTGCAACCGACAATGTTAATCCTCCAATAGTGATGGGGCGAAATGTGTCTGGGTTTAAAACAAAAGAATAGAAAAAGTGGGCTCATTCCGTCTTGGCCAAACGCCTATAGACACACTGACCAATCTAAGTTCAGCACATAACATCACCTAAGAGAGCTTTTTGTGAAGAATGTTATAATTTAATAAGGTTTACTGAGCTCCACTAACTACCTTTATTAGCTAGCACCTAAGGTAGCTAAGGTAGCAATAAGCTGTACAGCAGGTAACATGTGTTGTCAGTGTGGCACTTAAACTTCCACCAGGTGAATATTAGCTTGCATGAAACGAATAGTAGGCTTTCTCCTTCCGTGGGCCATGTTCTGTGGGCTACAAATACCCTTTGGTGGTCCTCGGCCCAATGCCAAGGGGACGCTGGTGGTCTGTACAGGCTTGTCGATGTTGCTTTTTCTTTTCAAATGTTAAACAATAATAATATAAGTTCATAACAACAATACACAAAGCAGGTTCGTCTATTTTGCCCTTTGCCTTTAGTAACAAAATACACTTCCCCAACGTTACGCCTCGAACGTTTCACAATATTATCCGCTCACAATTGTCTGGTGTAAATCCTGTCATCACATTCGTTCTGCCTGGTTTGTGGTGTGCGCTAGCCTAATATGTTTGCTCTTTGCTTCAGTGATAAACGCTTTATAGGGTGTATTTAGACAAGGAAACAAGTACAGCATTTAAACAAAGAAGTGGAGTTTTGTTTTCAAAAGTTGAGTTATAACACAGACCTTGTAGCCAAGGCTGGTGGTCCGTAGAACTGTAGCCATTATTGCACCAGCTTTAGCACACAGATTCACAGTTGATTCCAGAGGAGATGCAGAGGTGGAGCTAGCCATTCATCAGTAGATTGCCTAGAAACTTGTGACAGGTGCAATTTTGTCCTTAACGACGGCCTGCAGTAAGTCATCCTGGTGTTCACTTTCAGACCACCCTCGGATAAACTTTACCAACACACCACCAGAGCCTTGATAAGAGCACGGTCATCATTTATCCAAAATCACCACTTTTCTTCTGGTTTTAATCTAATGGTTAAACAAAACTCAATACTAATACTGTCTGTACTCTGTCTTTTAGAATTAATACAATCATAATACAACTAATAGTAATAATATGCACAAAGTAGATGTAGGACAATGGTATGTTAATGCATACAACAATATCCTTTACTGTGCATATGATGGATGTCGCATTACAAAAGCATGCTAAAAGACAAACTCCATAGAAAGGCTTAATTAGTGCTGAGTACTTGCATTTGGTGTTTAGTTTTTGATAGTTGTTTTTATATGCATCATTATTACTATATTTTGAGTAAAAATATTGTAATGTGTTGTTAAAATGTCGTATGATTAAGTATCATGTCATTATTTTGCAGTATTGCCCCCCACTAGCTGATTTATTGATTTTTTAAAAAAAGTAAACAAGAAAAAACAAATGTTGAACAAAAAAGTTCATTGCTTCACTTCTAATATATATATATATTATTTATTTATTTATTTTATTTATTCATCATAAATGCAGCTGATAGCTGTGGTTAGAATTAAATAATTAAAAGTAGTTTATAATACAAAAGTGTAAGTGCTAAAATTAAAATTGTAACTAGTATCAGGTTTAAAAAAAATTGAGGCAAAATTGTTTACATGTAAAGTAGCTGGTTTTATATATAGAAATTTTAATTTAAGTTTGGTATTAAGATGCAGTTGTAATGATCTAAAAGGGGTTTTAAAGCTGTTTGAACAAGTAAACTTGAGTCTTTTTAAGAGATTCTCCTAATTTAGCATTTAGCATAATTAGCACTTACATTTTGAATAAAATATAAACAGATCTGTTTTAAACTTAAGAATAAAATCATCTTGTTTATTTATTTAGTTATTTATTTATTTCCAAATCATTTTATTTTAAAAATATAAAAGTAAAAATGTTTTCAAAAAGTATATTTGATATGTTAAATATCAAAGTTACATTTTACCGCACATTGAGCACTGGCCTTGTATATGCATTTATATGCCTCGATAGATTATATGGAATAGAGCCATAAACAAACTAGTTTCTATTGTTGTGAATCAGAGTGTGTAAATCTAGTTGTAGTCACTGCTGCGCTCTGTAGAGCATCCCTACTGCAGAGTAGAGCATCAACAAGCAGCGCTTCACTCTCGATAAAGCATGTTTGATGTTCAGCAGTGATGGTTCCACCTGTGAATGGCCTGTTTGACTCTGTGTTTGTGTGCTACCCTTGTAATGAATGCTGTCGAGCGAGTGGTACGTATCACATTTGGTAATACTTAAGTGATAATTCACAGCTTTCATTTGGGCTGATTTGGCTTTGATGAGTGTTCTAACGCCGCCACTAACCTCAGGTTTATTTATTTATTCTGATTCAATCACAGTAGACAATTTATTTGAGCCGGCGCCATCACACGAAAGCGAGGCAATCGTAAATGAAACGGCACAACACAGATTTGCTGTGTTCAGAGAAAAGCTATTCCAGCTGATTGACTAATCTGAATGAACTGTGAAACCAGTTTTAGGAAAATTGTAAGGTTTGTCACCCGAGAATAAAAAAAAATTACCAGTAGCCCCACCTTTAAGACTCCATTGTGGCTGATTTTTGTTTTTCCGTGGTATGTGGTCTCGGTTTACTCAAACCCAACACCTTTATTTATGCCCTAATGAATTTCCCACAATAGCTGTCTGATCCTACACGCCGAAATCTGCATGCAGAACACGGTTCCTCTATTACCTTACTTAAAAATTGTTGCTTGTTATACAATTTAGATGCAGTACTCTCTATTAAATGGACACTTAGATATTTAGCTCTGTGTAACTAGCATAACTTCTAAATAACATCTAAAAAATATTTGAATTTCAAAAGTTTTGAAGGTATAGCTTTTTGAAGGTGCCTTTAAAACTTAAAATTCCATTTCTTGGTCAAAGAGAGGAACTGGCATTGTAGCATTAATAGCATTAAAATACACTAAAGAAAAAAAATAGTACACAGAACTGTTTTGGCCATGGAATCATCAAATTCTAATTGATTAATGCAATTAAAATAGTTTGAAGAGTTAAAATGTAGCAGATCATTAAAATAGCCCCTTTTACGTTGGAATTAAAATGGAGATTAGCATTATCACTAAGAGATTAGAATGGAGAGTAAACGGTGGGAATAGAGATGTTCGAAAGAGGATATGGGGGCTTTTGAGAGAAGTGTAGAGTTGTTGAAGGTGCCCGGAGGGCTGCACGTCGCCTGAGCTGAGCAGTCTGAACATGTTGAGGGAGCTGCCTGAATGAATGCAGTGCGCTCACAGATGTCCCTTAAACATGTTGCAGGGTCTCCTTGTCCTTTATGTCTACACTGATAAGAACAAGCCAACTCCTTTCATGTGCTGTCGTGGCGCAGCGGGGCTGCGTGTACATTTAGAAAAAGCAGTTACCTGTCATTGCCTCGTTCCTTTTGTTGTTGCTTTTCTTTTTTTTTGTCCCCCTCATGAAATCAATTGACATTTTCCTGAACAGTGCCAGAGCGTGTGCATACTAATCAGGGCCAGCCTCAGACGATCTTTGTCTGGACTTCAAGTTTACGTTAGATCCAGTCCTTATTTAAAGTTGTATTCGGCCTCATTAGTGCAGGTTTTAGTGCTGAAGAAAGTCACTTTTATAGAATCAGTATTTCTCACTGTCATGAACTCCTGTTGGGCTTTTTTTTCCTGTTGGGACTAGCAAACAGTTTAGCTGTTCACTTTTGAGTTTCCTTTTTCCACCGTTATAATGGTGTCAGTTACATATTTAGCTTTTGTTTGTTCGTATTTAAATGCTAATTTAAACCTTTTTGAATTAGCATTTACATTGTGTTTAAATGTTAGCAACATACAATTCTATACTACTGTTATATTTTAAAGTTGTTCCTTCTGAGGCTTTAGCATTGGTCAACATTTAAGCTAGGCTTGTTTAGCATTAGCGCTACTGCAGCATGTTATGTATTCAGCCTCATCAGGGCGGAATTAACCACATAGTGCACATCCTTTTGTAGTCTTATTAGCAATGTGCTTACTCCTATTTCTTAGGCTTTAGTTTCTTCCAGGACTAGCAAAACGTTTAGCCTTTTTGGTTATTTAGCTTTTATCCATCACTGATTACAAGTCATGTGTTTAGCTTGTTAATGCACTTCTAAATGCCAGAAGAATACAGATTGAGTTTTATGATATTTGTACAGCATCCACTTCCACACGTCTGTATTATTATTTTATTGTATTGGGGTCTTCTGATTCTTTATTGTATCGCCAGGACATCCATATAGTTTCATTAATGCATATGAGAGTGTTAATGTAGGCCAATAAAAAAGGTCAATGCACAATTTTTTTTTTTGTACTCATAACTCATAGTTTTCCGTTGTACTCATAATTGCATGTCGTTGGACTAGCAAAGATTTTAGCATGCTGGTCAGCATTTTTAGTGAGCGTTTTTTTGACTAGTCACAGCTGTTAGCTACGTGTTCAGCCTTGTTGGCGCACCTTCAAACGCTAAAGCAAGTCCCTTTCACAGAGTCAGTACTACATCAGAATAAACCCTCACTTATCTGTTTGGTGTAAAGTGGAGTTTGTTCTGGGCCGTATTCTGTATCTGTAAGTATTCTGCATTCTGAGCGGGTTTGGGTTTTTATTTTTTTTCCGCTAGTCGCGGTTCTCCATCTGGGCGATCTGTAATTATGCAGCCCCACACAAAGCATCCCAGGGTGAGAAATACCACGTGCTCAGCCATGGGGAAATAACGTGAAGTGGGGGTGTCGCACTTCAGGAGCTTCAGGTTCAGAGACCACAGCAAGTGTAGAGTGCTGGCTCCTCTAATGCCTTCTTTACTGTATGAATGAGTGTTAAAAGACTGCAATGTGGAGTTGACCTTTGACCTGTGCCCTACAGCCTCCAGAGTGTGGGTGAAGAAGGAACCCAGGGGTGACGATTAGACTAAAGACTTCGTTAATAGTGCAACTCCAAACAATTGCTACGTTCAAAGTGGTCCCATAATCACTAATACACTAGACAATCTAGATCGTTACATAGAGCACTATAGGTATACCTAGCATTATAGGCATCTGCTGTATCAGCCGTACACTATTTACTGTGGTGCCTTTTGGGCTTGTTTGAATGCACTGAATCACAAGTCACAATTATGAGAAACTAAGCTGTTATTTAAATTCAATAAGTTTTAATTCTTCATATGTTTATCATTTCTTGATGTTGATACACAAGTCAAAATCTTGAATTTTGAATATAAGCCATGACCTCAACAAACAAATTTAACAAATCAGCCCAAAATCTATAGATGTCAAACTGTTGACAAACTAAGTTTCTACATATGTCCCAGTCTTACGTATGTGATGTTTCCACAGCAACAACTGTAAGTGATGAATGAAGTCAGCCTAATCACCTGTCAGTGTTTTAGAATTTTGGTTTTCATTATTTCACAGTGCAAAAACAATCTGCAGGGGCCAAGGTCTGGGGGGCTAGTAAGTCATTTGTTTGGACCTAATACGCCACAGACCTTGAGCAAGCCAGTCAATGCTTCAGCACCGTCAAAGTGAGGAGTTCTGTCTTGCGGGCTGGACGGGCTTCCGTAGTCCAGTACAGTGCGCTGAGCTCGGTCTTCAAGAACGAGCCTCCAGAAGGGGGCGCTGAGCTTTTCTCACGCCCCGCCCCTCTCGCTCCATCCTTCCTCTCTCTCTCCTCTCTGCTCTCTTCATTCTCGCTCTCTGCTCAGCACGGTGTGGATCCCCTCTCTCCCTCCCTCTCTATCTCTCTCCTTCCCGTCGTCTGTGGGCTGAGTGGCGGTGGAGCTCGGCTCCTCTGAGCACCGCCACCGCAGCCATGGGCTTCTACGGCACCCTCAAGATGATCTTCTATAAAGTGAGTAGACGCGGCGTTTCTCACACTGGAAGGAGCTGTTCGTGATTGCCGTGTTGTTCTTTGGGCTTTCTGGATCCCTGGCACGCGGATGTATAACTAGCTGTGGACTGACGTTAGGAGGATGACATTGGCTGCTGTGAAAGGCTTTGCGGGAGGCGATCACCTTGGACGAAGGGTGGAGGAAAACGCTCCCATTCGGGCTCGCGGGCATTTGGCGCGGATGCACTGCGCGGTTTTGGAGGGCTACCCAACCTGTTCCCGTGCTTCTATTCGCGTTCCCGAGGCAGCTCGTGCGTGCACGCGGCCAAGCAGCCGGGTTTAGCCGCGTAGCGTGCGATGCTGCGCACACGCACACCATGGACCAGGGGGGTCTTTAGGAGGATTTTATTTCTCATACCTTTTTGCTTCTCTGGCGCTCCTGATGCGTGCTGCGTGTGCACCTCACCGATACCGTGCTTTCGTGCGCGCGTGCAAACCGGCTGGCTTTAACTGCGATTGCAGACGGAGCCTGAAATGCTCGAAATGAGCTGCAGTGTTACTGCTGGAGAACATCGGCGGTGCTGGTGGAGGTGGTGTTCGTGTTCTCGCTGGCTCGTTTGCATTGCAGACACGCACCTGCACCTCCATCATCTCCTTCAGTGGAGCTCGTGCGGCGGTCTAGCAGCGCCCCAATGCCTCATTCTGTCCTAGAAATCATCAGCTGTGCTCTCGGCTCAGCTCCTATTCTCGCTGTAGCGTCGCAAAGGCGACACTAGCCTGTGATTTATGCGGGGCTCACGCATTTTAATAACACGGCCGCGCGCGCGAGCAAAAAAAGGGCGTTGTGAAGTGTAGTGCGGTATGTGTAAGTGCGCTCTCTCTCTCTCTCTCTCTCTCTCTCTCTCTCTCTCTCTCTCTCTCTCTCTCTCTCTCTCTCTCTCTCTCTCTCTCTCTTTTCTCTCTCTCTCTCTCTCTCTCTCTCTCTCTCTCTCTCTCTGCAGTCCAGGAGTGTGTTTTCGCCCCTGCTGCAGTAAAGCACTTCATAAAAAATACCCCCCCCCCCCTTACATCTCACGCTGATGATACTGGGCTTATTCTTCCTCTATGAGATCCATAATCGTTTACAGATCAGTGTTTAAACACATGGAAAGGTCTTCACTTTTGCTGTTTATGCTGGCTTTTCCTACATGCTGGGAAAGAGGCTTGCAGGGAGCTAGATCGGCTCATTAGTTGACATTACTTGTTGATTAGCATGGTTGTCTTCTGTTTTCTGTTGAAGGACTAGTCTGGCCTCACTGCCTAACCTCTGTTTACCATATTCGTAGCCGTACGACCGATTACCAGAGATAATCGTTTCAACACGTTAGCCTGTGCTTAGATAAGAAAACACACACACACATTTGAAATACATGCAGTAGCAGTCAGTTGGCGGACGCTTGTGGTTGAAAAGCACTGCAGCGGTGCTATTACAATTGCAGATTAAAGTGCAAAATATAGAAACCCTCTTAAAACTAGAAACGGTGCTTATCTTCCACAGATACATGGCGGGACTGTGTAGGCCTCTAATTTGAGGATTCATTATACTCATTTAGCTAAAATAGACTGTTTTCCTGAGCATTTCCACCAACCGCGGTGTCATGTGTCCTTCCTGTTCTGAAATTGTGAAGAATACGATCGCACAGCTCAACACGAAAGGATTAAGTAATTTCGCTGAGCCGAGAATCTTGTTAATAGTGCAGTAATTTGTCAGCCATGGTTGCTGTGTACGTTATAATGTAATGTAGAGTTAACGCTGACATTGTTTATTAGGAATGAGATACATGTACAGCATTTTGGCTTCATTTCTGGGAAGTATATAAAGTGGGTTAGTTGGTATGGGAATGTTGTTAATGTTACGTATTAATAAATTAGTTACACATGTAAACAAAGTGTAATAATGCAAAAATAAACTACGGTTCTCATCCTACAGTCGACCATTCCATCAGTTAGTAACTCTCCTTTCCTCAGAAATTAGACCAACAAGCTTTAAGAGGTTGCTGTGATGCTAGTTTTGCCCACTCACATAGTGGTTTATATTTCAGGGTTGAGGTCAATTCATTTCCATCCTGGATCAGTTCCAGGGAAATTAAATTCACGCTCTTAATTAATTTGAGAAATTTGCCTAATAACGTATCAGTGGATGTCAGATGAGGGTCACATTTCAGCATTGCTGGCCGAACTGAAATGATACTGACTGACCACTTGGATCTGCTCTGTTCTAGTACAGCCGTTGTAGATATAGGTTGTTGCGTAGCCCACACATCCTTAGTCATGAATCAGATGCCAAGTTTTAACCACGACTGAGCGATTTGGAGAACAGTTTTAATTACCATATCAGTAATGTGTTTTCTGGTTTCCTGTAAATGAAGGTCCAGCTTTGTTTTTCGGTCCCATGAAAACCAGCATGTCCACTTTTTCTGGCTTGAGGCTTAAACGTGAAACACACACACAAAACAGGCTGTGATGTCACGGCGCATGGGTGTTTGGGTTCTTCTAATTACTCAGTCATATACTATTTATACACACCCTACCCACTTACCCTTCCTGAAGTGGACAGTGCATTCCTCTAGAAGGTCCACCTCTTTCATGCAGAAACAACTGTGGGTTTGGTGTTCAAAGCCATCGTATAAAACAAAACCACTTCCTCACATTTGGAGAAATAAAAGAATGTTCTGAAAGGGGACTAAAGCTGCACATATTTTTCAGACAGATTGAAAACAGATTTTTTGAGTTCTCCTCTGCTTAGGGTTTGGTTACAGCAGAATTCCTTCTCCTTCCCTCTGTTGTCACTGCTTGTGATCCATACATTCATGCTAACCAAATATCTGACCGATACTGACCCTCAGTATAGCCCTCCATCAGGATTTTAAAAAAGTGTAGGATTGATTTGTATATAACATAAAGAGTTCAGTGCCTTAGAAGAACCCTAAAGACCTTTTTGTGGATCTGTGACATCACGGATGGTAAAGAATCCCCACACGCTGCATCCGGAAGCTTCTCAGTGCGTCAAAGCGGAGAACCATGTGGTTACCTGTATTTATCAAACTGTTGAATGGTTTGTTCTCAGATGATTCGCCCTGTTTCTCTTCTTGTGGCCTGCACAGCTTGGGGTCCGTTAATCAGAACCCTAGGCTCTGCGTCATGCGCAAATAACCTTCATCTCAGTGCTCCGCTAGTTCCTGCAGACAGATGGAAATGAAGGAATTAAATCTGGGAGCGCTGCTGTTTTGATGGCTATATTGCATACTTAGCTTGTCAGCTCGTGTCTCATCATAGAAAATTATACCTTATCACAGTTGCAGCTCGCAGCTTTCTGTGTCTGAAGGCAAAAATAATGTCTAGTAGACCCTCACGGTATAGACAGAATGGTAACGTTGTGGTTATTTTGCTACTAACAATACAGAGTGATATCTTAACATATATATCTTAACATTGTATGATGGAGTTCATTTTATATATATGGTGGAATTTTGTAAACCCATTATACTTTATCATCGTATGTTTTGACGTGTCCAGCATGTTCGCTCGTGTTGAGCATCTTGAACTCGGGGTTGCTAGTTAGTTTAGAGTTAAAGAGTACTATCTTGGGTTGACATTTGTGTATTATGGATAATGCATCAGTTAACATATGACCTTGATAGTTTTGTTGTGGTTTTCTCACAGGTTTAGCTCTCGTCCTTTTACTTTCTGGCTAGCAAGTTAGCTTTTATCTTAAAATAGAGTTATCATATTAGCTTGTACTTTCCTGCTTAGTTCATGTGTAGTGCGATAACGTATTAGGCTATTTAAGGCTAGTGTGTTAGCTTGGGGTTAGCATATTAGCTTCTGGCCAGTGTGTTAGCTCAAAGTCAGAATATTACCCTGTGTTACCATGGGACGAATTATTTTTCTAATTTAAAACAGTATGTGTTGTGTTGAACTAAGTATTGGTTAATTGTTAGACCTGTAATTGCTGATCACAGCATATCTCATTTTATATTGAGAACATTTATGTTTATGAATGATTTTTTTCCCCAGTGTGCATGAATAGATTGATTAATTAAAACATCCATGGAAACTCCTCTGGTGTTGTGGTCTGGTTAGGATGCTTGCATTGTTCATCTGAAACATTTTGATTGGTTGGAGGCTTATTTGCTTATTAAACCCTTCTGCAGTATTTGTATTGCTAAATATATGATAATGATTAACAGACGATTTGTCAGCTCCATTGTATAATATTCTCATTTGGCTAATTGCTAATGAGAAGCGTTGATAGGCACAAGGCCTGTTACTGTTAATTTTACTCACTCATTGAATAATATTCCTCTAAACATCCTTTGCGACTTTTAAACCTCATGTACAATGCACAAAGAGCTCCTATTGTAAGCGTCTGTTCCTGTGCTGCTTGTAAAAAAAAAAAAAAAAAAAAAAGTCGCTTCTAATTTGCCGAAAGCACAGATCCATTTTAAACACTGTACAAACCCCCTAAAAATAGTTTTATTCAAATGTACTTTAGGATCTTGTTGTGCGAGGACACACTGAACCTTTGTTTTGTTGGGCTAGATGCTCAGTTGCTGGGCACCAACTATTCACCGAAAAAGAGGCATCTCGACCAGCCTGTGTGTCTGTTCATGTGTGAGGGATGGGGGGTGGGGGGGTGGTGAAGAAAGAGGCCAGTAAAGAATAGGGTCGCTCTATTTTTCTCTTGGAGCTGATATAAATCAACCTTCTCCATCTGACGCCAACATAGCAGCTGCTGCTTTTCGTGCCCTTTACCAATTCTTTCAGACTGTGCATTTCCTGTGCGGCTGCCTGATAAATCATGCTTGTATTGTGATTGCGATATGTGGTTCCTCAATAAACATATTGTTAAGGCAAAGGCAGAACTGATTAAATCATCAGGAGAAGTTGCAGGGTACACTATTGTATTATATTGAATTGTATTGACTCATTAAATGTTTAAGGGGTTTTAGGATTAAATTAGTTTCTGTTTATTACATGAATAACGCAAGTTTTCAAACACCCACGAAACTCATCTGGAACTGTGATTGGCTGGGACGCTCAAATTGCTGACCTGGAACACTTTGACTGGTTAGAGGCTCATTTGCATATTCCAGCCTACTGCGATATTGGTGTCACGGTAACAGTTAACAAATGATAAATCTGTTAATACAGGGAAATTTAAAGGTAACCGTCCGGGCTGATGGATTGTATTTTATTTATCGTCATTGTGATGCCTCACAGTTTATGTCCATATCGTGCAGCCCTACTTCCACACACACTCAACCTGTCTACCAACCTGACAGACCCGCTTGTCAGAGCTCCTTATGGTCTAGTGACTGCTTCCATAGATAATCGTAGCTCCTCCTTTCATGCAATGTCAACATTTATTATTTCAAATAAAACAAGAGAGAAGGATTAAAGCTGTTATACACAACCAGCCTCAACAGTGGCTAACACACTGACTCAGTGTTCCCCAGCAAACACCAACAAAACTTAACGTTGGGTTTCTGTGCCATACCATTCAGTATTTCCATTCACATACTCATTTGGCTTAGTCCTTTTTTTGAATTTCAGTGTTTGGGTGAAGCGTTTGTTAGAGAATGTTGGTGCTTGTTAGTGAATGTGTATGATGGAGATTTTTGGTGTTTTGATGGAGGTCACTGGAGTTGTGGTGGGGAATGTTGGCAGCTGGATTAAGAATGTAGGTGTTTTGATGGAGGTAATGGGACTAGTTGTAGGAGATTTTGATGGAGCATATTGGTGTTTAATGAAGAATGGCTGTGTTGAGGTGAGGAATGTTAATTAAAGTGGGTTTTTTGATGGGAACCCTTAACTTCTGGGAAAGAACGATGGTGGTCGCTGGTGCTTTGGTGTTTCATGATGATGCACAGCACTAGCATTTAGTGCTGCCTTTTTATAGTTTCAGTTTTCAGAACGACTGTTTGGCAGGAATGGTGGAGAACGGTGGTGAGTGTAGGAGTGTAGATTGATGGCATTTGTGCCAGAACAATGGCCTTTGGGAGGAGAGTGATGCTGTTGGTGTTTGCAGCTTCTTTTAGTATTAGTTTTCAGATCTCTGTGTTTCTGGCTGCTAACGACGAGGTATACATTACTTTTATTATTAAAAGGTGGAGCATAGTGACAGTAATCTCCATCAGGCGTAAGCACTTAAGCATTTTCAGCGAGCTAAAGAATGTTCTCGAAGGCTTTAAAGACTTGGAAGGCCTCTTATTTGTCTCCTATGGCTCCAAGGCATGTTCGTTCCCCTGTTATTACTGATGACGGTAATGACGGAGTGCCTTCTCATGTTGCTGTTGATCTGTTTTTGCCTTGTTGCTGTTCTGTATAAATAACCTATATTTACCGTTGCTTCTCTTTTTCTCTCTTTTCTGTTGCAGATGAAGAGAAAGTTGGACCATGGCCCCGAGGTTCGACCTTTCCCTTCAGGCAAAAAGCCCTGTCCAAGGTAAAGGCTCATCTACTCTAACTACTCTAGTATATGTTAGCAAGGCCAGGACCAAATATCTTCTCTCATAAAGCAAAATCTCGGTTCATAGTTTACAGAGGACAAAAGCCCAAACCCTTGTTGAGTGTTTTACACATTAGCTGTGGTGTTAACATGAGCTGATCTGAAAAGACAGCCACTATAACGTACATAACAAAGAAGACTACTGGCATTCCTCTCCTGGAATAAAACATGTTTCATTACTGCTTAATGTTAGTGCCACACCGGTACTGTTACCAGAAAGAGTGTGCTTTGTTAAAGGTCAAAGTTCTTGAAAACAGAATATCTGTTAGTTAATTCTTGTGCATGCTTGAATATTAATAGTAGTCAGAAGGCACCTCTGTGGTTTAAGTCACAGTGTTATTGGCAATGCTTTTGCCCCAGGTCAGTGATGTAATAGACCAACTGATATATTGATTGAGCTCTAGTATTAAGAGTCACCCCCCACACCCACCACTCTGAAAGGAGGCTGAGTTGTAATTAAATGGGGGTTCCAAAGCAACTCCCCCTATTTCTACCCCTCCTTCTTTCCTTTATTTAGTTCCATTAATGATTCCCCATGCCTTTGAAAAAATATTTATTGCTTTCTTTTTAACGACACCTTCTGGGATTTTGGAGGTGGTCTCCCCGAGGCCCACTCAGCTAATGGAGTTTGAGTTTTTGCCAGTGAGAGTTCTGGGGGCTGAATGAATAATAGTTTTTTGTTTGAAAATCTGAATTTGCTGTGGGGAAAAACAATTTAGATGATACGTAATTGGATGCTTTTGGATGAATGTTAGCCGAGTGGATAGTCTCGGTAACTGTTTCTTATCATATACTCACACACAGGGCTCAAATGATATGCAAATGATTTAATGAGCTAAGAATTCTGATTGAATGCATTTTTCAAATTAACAGCGGAAATACATCTGTTCTGTGATGCAGTATGAATGAATGTTGTAGATCAGGGGTGGAGCTAACTAGAGTATTTTCCACAGTTTGAATTTTCTGTTAGTTTTTCTTTAATTTCATTGGCATTAAATCCTCCAAAACTGATACTATTCTCCAAAGCAACGGTCTGTTATAATCCATAACATGCTATTAACTTTTTTAATTATTCTAATTGCATTTATTTAAGCTGATTGCAGTAATGTTGTTAGCTTTAATAATTATTAACTCAATGTAAATGGGATTAGGAGAAAGCTTTTGACTTTTACTAAAATTGTTGCATACAATCAACAAAGAAACACATTTAAATAATAGTTCATTGTGATATTATAGGAGAGAAATTAATAGAGGAACTTTATCGAGGTCTGTTTTTACTTATATCCTTAAATCCCACAAATGTTAATGGTAGGCGATAGAACTGTCCAAATGATAGTTCAGTCTTTTTTCATTCTCTCCCCCCTTAATATTGTTTTCTCTTTGTTTTCAGTCCAACGGGTTTGGTCCCATACCCGTCCACCCCCACTACATTCGGTGACTTGCGGGCAGCTAATGGTCAGGGACAGCAGAGACGCCGCATCACCTCCATACAGCCCCCCACTGGCCTGCAGGAGTGGCTCCGGACCTTCCAGGTGAGCGGTCCGAGTAAGAGCTGTAACACCTGTTGTGACTCAGTGTCTCAGCCTGCCTTGTTTAAAAGGTTTCGTTAACATTCCTCAGGATGTTTATGAACATCTGGTGGACTGCTCACATTGTCTGAGATCCTATACATCAGCCTGTGGATATATACAGGGATGTCAGTGATCTTTCCTTATGCTGAGGAATCACTTCACAAGCTGGAACTGCCTTCATTGTAATAGAGCTGATAGTAGCCAGCATATCGCTATATGTGTTAATTGTCCTATTAGTTTACATTTTGCTAGAGTAAAGTCTTCTGCCAGTCAACGCTTTTGTTTCCAGAAATGAATGCTTATTATTTCACAGTGTAAGCTTATGTAACAGGTTATCCTTATCCTTAATGTCTGCTGGGACTGGCCAGTTTCTGCTTCAGTAAAAGCATATACTACTTTTAATATGTAAGAGTGTATTTTGCCATCACTTATCTTCTTATTTCTACACTTTTATTACCAATAGTGCTGTTATTGTACTTCAGAAAGGGGAGTTTCTGCTTTATAGTCTAAAGGCAGAGCAGTCCAGGGTGGGATTTAAGCAGTCCCCATAAGTATAAGCCTGCTGCACTGCAGTTGTCATTCTGAAAGTGTCTGTATAGAGTCTTTTCAACACCCCCCCTTCTACCAGAGTGCCCTTCTCTCTAAAATGAAAACCTAACCCCCCTCCTGACTCAGCCAGATCGTGCAGCTCCATCCAGCCTCCGTTTGCTCCATGTTGTGGATAATTGTGGGCTTGTTTAGTGCTCTCAGTGTTAGTGTAGTCAGCCTAGCATGGAACTGCACGCACCTGCATGACCAGATAGGAAAAGGAGGGATGTGGCTTCAGGCTAAAACTCAGGCTTCAAGATGTGTTTCCACTTAGGGCTGGGCGATAGAACACTGAGTAACTGCATGGATTGGGAAATCTGTTTCCTGGTGCATTTTGTTCACAAAACCTTCATATGACTATAATGTATAATTCATATCGTGTCTTGTGAAGGTGTATCACCCAGCCTCATCCTTTGGTGCCATTCTCTGCTCTTAAAGTAGAAAGGCCTGACATTCTGTTTGCTAACGTAATCCGTCATGAGGGTTGCTGAAATAGCTGCCAGTCGTTTGCCTGCAGGCGACATCAAATGGCATCGACATGAGTCATTAGTCAGCAGCCCAGACAAGAATCGATATTCCACAACAATCCGGTGTAGCCTGTTTGTTTATCTACCCCTCCCCCTCATCTGAAACCTAAACAGCTCATACCTTCCCTTTATTTATTGTTTATTTGTTGACCCCTGTAATTGGATAAAGCACATTTTACCCTCCTTTGACATAATATCATCTAATGCAAGCTGCAAAAGCATTAATCCCAATGCATAGTGGCCTATTTAACCAACAGCAGTTTAGCCCAGCTGATTAACACTGACACTATTATAAGGACTGTTTCGGCCTGGCAAGCCTGTAGTGGGGCTCAGCCAGTCAAATTAGAGCTCACTTGCATATATTAGTCTCAAAGGCACAGTAACAGAAACCTGTTTAATTCCAGGGTTAGGGGTTTACAAGAGGCCTCCGTACAACCAGTACTGCATAATTACACAATAAATCTTATTACATACCTTTATCACTATTTTATAGATGGCTAGAGCTTTTACCTGATATAGCCATTTTTGACTATAACTTTTATTTTTTTTTTTTGAATGTGAGATCCGATTCTTTTGGTGTTTCTTGAAGGGAAAATGAAGTAGGTCAAACGAATTAACTTTAGTGATGTTAACTTGGTAAACCTAGTAATACTAATTTGTTAACTCCAGTTATTAATGCCAATAAACTAACTTCATTAATATGGACTTTCCTACTGCTAACATATTAACATTGTTAAGGTTAACTGATTAACTTTACAAATACTTGAGTTTATTAAATTTCTTAACTTTTTTAATGGGGGAAAAATGTTTGTAAAGGCCACAAATGCCTTTACCTTTGTTAATGGCTTATTAACTTCAAATGCTTCTTTATTTTCTTTATTGTTACATTGTAAACTTTCAGATTAGCTTAAACCCTTTATTATTGGTAATGTGCTCCTGTTCTGTGGTATACTTGGGAAATATTGCTATTTTGGAATGTGTTGATTTTGTTTAGCTTTGTGTATGTGCACACTTACCTCTAAGTCTTTTATAATGCAGTTTCATTGATTTAGTTTTTTACAGATCAGTGTTGTGCATTTCACACAACCACAGTCCATTTCATAGCTGTAGATGTTTTGTTGTTCGAGTTTTAAAGACGTGTGTACACTTGTAAACCAGTGTCCTTCAGGGGCGCCTCGGGGTCCGATGGGCCTTAAATCGGCTGTCATGGTTGGAGGGAATCTCAATGGCTAGCTGTTTTGCATTTCTTTCGGATGCTTGCAATCACAGTTTTGAACTATGTGACTGCTTAAGGTGACTCTCTGTTTTGCACCAGCAGAAGGAATCTAGAGCGTCTTGATAGTGCTGTTAAAAAGCAGGTGTGGTCCTGCAGACATATCCTAATCTGAATTTAATGAGGGTCACTCACTCACTCACTGTTAGTGTTGATGCAGTCTGAAATGGAGTAATGGACAATGCTGCATTATTTAGGAGATTAGATCATAAGATCCTAAGTGAACATGTTAATGTAAGCCTGGTATTATATGGGTTTAACACATTTGATATTTTAAAGCTTAGTATTTTTTTACTACTATGTGTTTCTGTGTGTTTCCTTTATTTTGTAGTTATAGATAGTTTGTTATTTACTTTGTATTTTATTAAAATTAAAATTACACATTGAAATAATTAGGTTTCAAAAGGTCTGTGTCGTATATTTTCTTTCCTCAGAAACGTGCTTAGCATTTTGGTTTGCTTCTCCCTTAATTTGTAACATTTGTGTAGGTTTATGCACCAAAAGGAGTGTTTCAGTTTTTACATGATCATTTTCTAGCCTCACTTTATTCCTTTCAGTTAAACAGGCAGTTTTAGTTACCGTGCCTGTTTGACTGATGTGTGAGTTGCTGTGGTTCTTTCTAAAAGCTGTCCATTTCTTATAACGTCAGTGTTAGTTAAACTGTAGGCTACATAGGCGGATAGACACGTGATGGTTTTCATGACATTACAAAATCATGTGATTCAAAACAAGCTGTTTCCATACAAAATGTTTAAAGAACCTACATAATATAAATGTACTATATTAGTTTTACATATGTGCCAGTATCTCAACATATGACCGTCAGACAGAGCTTTTCTGTATTATCATGTTTTATTGTAAAGTACAGTTGATTGCGAAGATATCAGGCATGAATTCCTCTGTTTTATTGAATATTATTTTACTGTAAAAATAATTATTTCTAACAATTAGATGGGAATTACATTTTGAAAGGATTTGTGACCACATAGTCCATCCCTTAGCTCACAGTCTGTGTGATGGCTTCGGGACTCGTAGTAGCACAAACTTAATTGATTGTGGTTTGAATGAAAAGAGGCTCTGCCGTTATTGATTGCATTTGAGGTCTGTGGAGCTTTTAATGGGTTTCTAAAGGCATCTGTAGCAATTAATGCAAACCTGTCTTTCAAGCTGATGTTGATGGAGCGATGCAAAGCTTTTATCAATGTTAATATCTAACAAGTACACTCCCTCTTATTAGGTTGTTTTGTGTTATTCGGTTTATGTGTTTTACTGACTATTCAGCATGTGTGTGCAGAGCTGGAGTGGGCCGGAGAAACTGCTGGCGCTGGATGAGTTGATTGACAGCTGCGAGCCCACGCAGGTGAAGCACATGATGCAGGTGATTGAGCCGCAGTTTCAGCGAGACTTCATCTCCCTGCTGCCCAAAGAGGTGTGTATTCTATGCACTCACTTGCATATATCCCACATATATGATGCAAGTATTTATATGTAGATATGCAGTTTGTTTTTGGTATGGATACATGTTTGATACAGAATTAGAATGAAATGTTATGTGTATTTATTTATTTATATATATAATGTAATTATATATAGCCAATAAAACGAGCGTCTAATTATATCGATCGTATGTTTAGTAGTTGGGATGGGTTTGTAGTGAAAATGCACAATAGCGTACAGAACTGCTTTAGGCTGTACTACAGAGCTTAATGCATCTTGTACCGTACTCTGTGGATTTAGCTAGGTGTGGAAAGAGATTGCATAACCTAAGGAATTATAGGATTGCACAGACATGCATAAGTCTTGCCTCCGCTGGCATGTTTACATACATAATTACTTAGAGATAGTAATTCCCTCCCCACACTATCAGATCATTAGTTTAATATGGAGGGTTTTCTGTGAAATCGCCTAAAGCATGGGATTGTTACCGCCAGCAGATGAAGAATGAATCAATCTCTCTCGCTCTCTCTCGCTCTCTCTCACTCTCTCTCTCACTCTCTCTCTCGCTCTCTCTCTCTCTCTCTCTTGCTCTCTCTCTTGCTCTCTCTCGCTCTCTTTCTCGCTCTCTTTATCTCTCTCTCTCTCTCTCTCTCTCTCCTCTCTCTATCACATTCATTCTTTCTCTCTCTCTCTCTCTCTCTCTCTCTCTCTCTCTCTCTCTCTCTCTCTCTCTCTCTCTCTCTCTCTCTCTCTCTCTCTCACATTCTCTCTCACTCTCTCTTTCCTCTTTCCTCTTCATCTCTCCTCTCTCTCACTTTTTAGTTGGCCTTGTACGTGTTGTCGTTTCTGGAGCCGAAGGATTTGCTCCAAGCCGCTCAGACATGTCGATACTGGCGCATCCTGGCGGAAGATAACCTCCTCTGGAGGGAGAAGTGCAGAGAAGAAGGTGAGCTAATCACAGTGCCCCAAACTGCATTGAATCTTTGATTGACAGTACAGTTTAAACGAGTGACCATGGTGTTAGGGTAGAGTAGAGTACTCAAACACATTGGGTGTCCTAAAATGCTTAATTCTGTGGCATGTGATCATTTTTAGTGCAGGTAGTGCTTTCACAATGGTCAGTAATGGGGTTTCTGCAAGAATGTATTACATTTTCAGGTTAAAAGCCCAGTAATTTGATGGTGTCCGTATCATCACCCCACCCCTGAAGCCAGTTGTTAAATAATGCCTGTATTGAACTGGATGAAGTTTTAAATGCGGGTTAGACATCTGTTTATCTTAGCAAGAATGTTATCCTACAAACATGTAACACCTGAATCCACTCAACCATTCCCCGAATCATGTATGGTAGAGCAGGAAACCCTGTGGATTTTGGTGTGCTCTGTACACAACAGTGCTAGTTAGTCATTAACACTGCGATTTAATTTGCTAATGGGTTGAGTCACTACCTAAAACAAATCCATTATTCATATCAGAGGATTTCTGCTATAGTGATCAGCTGCAGTAAGTACACAGTGGTGCAATGTAATGGACAGAGATTTTGCCTTCACTTACATAACATGATTTCCTGTCCTAGGCAGCAAAGTCCAGATTTAGCCCAGTCCTGCAGCTAATACTGAAACTATTAGGATCAAATCCACCCAGGTTTAACAAAGAAAACAAATAAGTGCTCTTTTTTTGGGGGTTGTAAATCTTAATGTAATGTTTACAAGTTCACAAACGATCCTATCCATTATGACGGATAAGATTTTAAAGGATTGTGTAAGAGTATTATGTTAAAATTAAAAATTATTTCATATTGCCATTGTGTATAAACAAATGTAAACATGTCACCATCTTTGGATTGCATATTCAAGCCTCTGTTTGTTACTAATAATTGTGCTGTCTTTGATTTGTTTTGTATTATATTTGCTCATTTGCTGTAGATTTCGTGTCAGCTGAGTCACTGTTTGGACATGAAGTTAATTAGTTCTTTCCTTGTTTGCTCAGGTATCGACGAACCATTGCACGGTAAGAAGAGGAAAGTGGTGAAACCCGGTTTCAGTCACAGTCCATGGAAGAGTGCCTACATCAGACAGCACAGAATAGACACCAACTGGAGGAGAGGAGACCTCAAATCACCCAAGGTCAACATCTACATATGATTACTTTCTGCCTGCCACTCTCATTTCCCTGTTGTCATCTTTTCACCCTGTGTCTGTAGTTTCTGTCTATTGTTCTTGCTTTCTTGAGTATGAAGACAAAAGATCCATTCAGTGTCCCATGGGAGAATAACTAAAAATGCATCACCTTTAACTAAAGGGAAGGATCTTGCAAACAGTTCAACAAATATTTTGACAGTTCTGCACATTTCAGGGGTTACAGTGTAAACAGGCTTTTAGTCTGGTTTGGTTTGAAATTATTCATTTAAGAGATGCAGATTCCTTTACAGTGGTGGTGAGGGGAGCAACATGTTCTTTACTGTCCTGTGAACTTGCATGTGTTTTCTGGGTTTTATATGTAATGTTGATAATGATAAAATATAGGAAAAGTTTAGTTTTCTTTGGACATAATTTTGCTCCTAATGTGCTCCTTCACTGTGGTTGGACATCTGGTTCCCATCGTTGCCCTTTCACAGTGCTTCACCCAATTCTTTTCACACAGTACAGAGTCTAGCATTTCACACCGAACCCCTCTGAGCGTTTACATCTTAGCCATTTATTTGGAACAAGTTTCGGGAAAGAGCTTGGATAATACACAAGTCAGTAGTGGTATATGGAAATATCGCAAGTATGAGCATCACAGTAGTATGTTTGTGCCAGACTTCTCTTTTTGCTAGATAACTGTTGTGTTCAATGTTCTTCCCTTAGACTCTTCCATTCCAGGCATCTTATGCATACAGTGGTGTGTTTTAATTTTATAACAGTTTACTAAAAATAGATTTAAACAGAATTTGATGTATTGAGTTGTAACCCCTCTATCATGATCCATAATACCAGTTTCTTAGCAACACACATCCCTAGACTTAAAATGGTACTTTGATCAGAAATCTAATCACCACAAACTTGCCCTAAATGTCACCAAGACATGTTTGCTGTGTGATGTAACTAACAAATAATGAAAGCTTGTATCCCACCAGTGAGCATCATGCCAAAATCTTCAGATACTCGCCTCAAATCTTGTGAAGTAATCCCTGTAATAGGCTTGATTGTGTGTTTCTGACACTGTCTGATACACTGTTATCTATAAAACCTGGAAGTATGGACTAATTTCCATCTTCTAAATGGATACTACCGTATGCTAATGTAGTTTTGACAGAAACTCTGTTCAAAACTCTACATGTTTAAACAGAATGCTGAGCTTAAACTGTGTTCCAGCCTCTGTTTCTGTCCTCTGGAAATTTGGACAGGTGTGATTCCTCTGTTTGAGACGACTGGGGCTTAGTTACGTAACCGTGGCAACCGTATCTTCACAGTACCCAATGTTATGAAGATGCTGCGTCATTCGCTGTATCAGCAGATCCCTGACAAACACGTTTCCACCACCACCTCCAACAGCGCACTGCTTCAGTCTTCAGACCCCATGCTGTCTCCAGCATACATCTTGTATCTCTGTCAACGCTTTTGTCTTATTCCTGTTTAGTTTTTCTCTTCCCTCTTCTGCATCAGGGGAAGAATTAGCACTGTGGGTATTGGGACCAGGCCCCACTGCATTAACATTTCAAGGAAATATACCATGTATTTCCAACCTCTGCTCATTCATTATGTTTTTTTTTTGTTCTCTCTCTCAAAGGTGTGGAAAGATGTAAAGATATCATCTTTCAGTCTGTAATAATCAGTCCCTCCCTCTCTTTTCTCCTTTTCCTCATTTTGCAGGTGTTAAAAGGGCATGATGACCATGTCATCACCTGTCTACAGTTTTGTGGAAACCGCATTGTCAGCGGATCTGATGACAACACGCTGAAAGTCTGGTCTGCTTTCACAGGAAAGGTAAGCACTCTTAGTAACTCCTAGTTACTAAAGTTGCTAGTTTCCAAGTTACTTTGTACATGAGAAAAAGAAAACCATTACAAAGCTAAAGCAGTGTATCATAGGGATGTGTGAATAATGGAATCATTAGATTGATGCCAGTTCAGGTTGTTGAATAGGAGGGAACTCTTTTTTTTTTTTTTTATGTCTGAGCAATTCACCAAGGGTTAAAGTGCTTCAGTCCAAACTGCAAATAGTCCTGTGTAAAAATTATACACAGTGAGCATTAAAACATAATGAATGTTTTTATTTTGCATGTTGAGCATGATAATTTCTTCCTACTTCCTAAAAAAAAGAAAAGAAAAAAAAATCTTGAAATAATAACTCTGCTTTCATTAGTCATGTCTCTATGCGTCTCTCTCTCTCTCTCTCTCTCTCTCTCTCTCTCTCTCTCTCTCTCTCTCTCTCTCTCTCTCTCTCTCTCTCTCTCTCTCTCTCTCTCTCTCTCTCTCTCTCGCTCGCACGGAAGTGTCACAACACTCTTCTCCTCAGTGTGCATGTTACCCTCTCTCTTACACTCGTCTTGGAGCAGATACATGGGTGTGAACTCGTCTGGAAGAACATTATTGTCCTCATCAATTATTCACTCTGGATACATAGGCAGACCAGTGATAGAGGATGGAGCTACTCACTCAGGGACAAAGTGCCCCTCTCTCTCTCTGTTTCTGTCTCAGATATATATAGTTATATATAGTAGTTTGTATATCTGTAAACTACTGTAAACTCAGGTTGAATTAATAACTCGGTGTAAATGTAGGTATTGTGGGCGGAGCCTGGAGTGAGTAGTTGAATTGTACTAAATACCTCTCCCAAGATTACACGTGCCTGTAGAATCCCAGCTTAATCTCACCTCCAGGTCTCAGATGTGTATTTGAGTGGTGCAGAAACGGGTGTTCCTGCAGCTTGGCTGTGTTCCTGCTGCAGCAGGGGTTGCGTAGGTGTATGTTTTCGTTCCGCAGTGTCGCCGCTGCTGTCTGACGGGAGACGTCATCATGGCAGATGGCTTCAGCTCCACTCGCTCCATGATTAGGGTCGTCTCCGCCTTTCTGGCCAGCCGCCACTTTCTGTGCGTCCGACAGGATTGTGCAGTAAAGCTGCTCTTACTCACGGATGGGAACAGCTTTCATTGTACTTAAAGCCATAATTTGGTTTAAAAGAATGTCACCTTTAACCTTTACCTTGATCAGCCAAGTACACACACAATTCAGCCTTCAAGATGGCTGTGTAGCTATGCCACAGACTCCAAATACCATATCGTTATATGACTCACTTCTAACTTGATGGATAGAAAATGATGAGGAAAACGCAAGCAGCTGCTGAGGAGCAGGTGGAATTAGCAGCTGTGGAGGAAAGCCTTTCACGTACAGGAAAAAAAAATATCACGTCTGAAGCACAAACTGGGACAGCGGTGTGAAGACGAAAGAGAAGAGACAAGAAAGACGGGTGCGAGCATGAGGGTACAAAGAAATCCATCCCGGCTTTCACTGACAGGCACTTCAAAGGGAAATGGTCTTTCCAGCCTAATTGGTGTTGAGGAAATCCCCATAGCACACAGATCAGATACAGCAAGGTGCAGGCTCTAACTACATGCTAACCTTGACTAGCAGCTGACAGTTGTTTGTAGGGCTGCACTATATGAACGGACACAATATGAGCATAGCGATTAAATGTTGCATAGTCCCTAGGATACCTTACTGGTGAACTACTACCGGCTATTATGAAGGACATGATATTGCCAAGTGTAATAACAGTATAGTAAAGCCCAGTATTACGATATTTAAAGCTGGTCATTTTTCTAATTATAAGCCTGTCTTGTTCCTTTAGCCAGTCAGTAATAAGAGCAATGCCTGTAGCTGATTGCAGCAGGTCAGCTCCTGAGTAAGTTCAACCATAAAAGTTCTCCAGGTTACCAACCCAGACCACAAATGTAGTCAATCACCCAACGTGGTTTTGGTGTCTGAAGTTTGCTTCTTTAGTTTTTGCCCTGATGCTGCTTGGCTAATGTGGCTTATGAGTAATTGTAGTGTGTATCCCACCAATTTGTGTGTTGCTAACAGCATGCATAAATCATCACAAACTGTGTGAAGCTGTTCAGTAATCTCTAATAGACTTGATTACGTGGTTTCTAATAGTGCTTGACACTATGTTAACTGTATAAATGGATTACAGTCAATATGACTGTTTAGCTTGTGTCTGAATATTTGATCGGTATGGCCACCTATTATTTTTCTTGTATATATTTTATTTTTTATTATTATTTTTTAGATATTAAAACACATTCCTCTTTCATCTGCTTAGATTTTCTCCCAACAAGACCTTTCAGGAAAATAAACAATAGTTAAGCGTGTCATGTATAATAAAACTGTTTACGTGGTATGATGTTGGTTATCCTTATCTGTGTAAGCCAAGGTGCCTCCCTTCCCCACTCTTTCCCAGCATCGTTCGTCCCAGCTTTCTAAACACCATCCCCTATTGACTTAGGGTGGGTCTGTGTGCTCTCTCTCCGTTCTCGTTACACTTCAGTTCATCAGCTAAGTGCCATAAAACCCCATGGACATGCGTCCTGCTCATATATTCTTTGACCAAGACCCAAACAATTTCAGATAGAGATCAATAAACCTAAATCTAAAGAGACTAAGTCCTTACTCTTTCATATTCCCGTCCCTTAGCTTCTGGCCAATTCCTCCAGTTATATCCACTCTGAAGGTTGTGCACATTTGTTTGCATACGTTTTCAGGGCTGATGCAGGCCTGACCTTGTAATACCAGAGAAAAGCAAGAGGGCCTTTCCAGTAAACTGCTCCAGACTTTTTAAAAAACCTTTTACAGAATTTCATGTTTGCTTTTTGGAAAAACAAAAAACAAAAACTAAATTCCTTTTTGTTCAATAGGTCAGGATTAGGGTTAGATTCAGAAGGTTATTGGTTAATAAATGTTAGATGTTATTACTTGGCTATTTGCACCCACCGTCCACTTCATTAAGTGCACCTCCTTGTATCTACTCTCATTGTCTGTTTTATTGTAGCTTTACAACTACAGACTGTTGTGCCATCTTTTTCTCTGTATGCTTTACTAGCCCTTTTTACCCTGGTCTTTAGCGATCAGGACCCCCACAGAGAAGGTGCTATTTGGGTGGCGGATCATTCTCAGCACTGCAGTGACACTGACACTAGTGCGAGTGGATCAGGCACAGCTGCTGGAGTGTTTAAACACTGTGTCAACTCACTGTCCACTCTATTAGACACTACTACCTTGCTGGACCAACATGTAGATGTAAGGTCAGCGCTAATAGCTTATCTTTAGCTGCACAGTGTTTCAGTCATCCGCTAATTCTTCATCAGTGGTCACAGGATGCTGCCCACAGGGTGCAGCTGGCTGAATTGTTCTGGTTGGTGGACGATTCTCAGTACAGTAGTGACACTGAGGTGTTTATAAACTCCAGCACACACTAACACACCACCACCACATCAGTGTTGAGAACGAACCACCAAAGCTAATGCCTACTCTGTGGTGATCAGTGTGTGGGTGCACATATGTAGTGATCTGACGAGATACATGAGCATATTTGTGTGTGCTTTCTTCAAAGCAGGATACTTGTTTTGCTAGGCTCTTTGTCCTCAGACTGCCCAAGGTCTCTTTCTCCTTTTCCCTCAATATTTGATGTGGTCAGGAATTGTTTTGGAGATAAAGGCGAGCTGAAGAATGTCACTGGGAGAGAATAGTTGAAATTCTTTTTCCACATAAGTGCACAGTGCTCATTAAGCACACCCCGCTGCAGACCCTCATTACTTTGGAGTGCTTCAGTTATAAATTGACTGGAGATCATGGATGATTAGGGGAAATTGGCCTGCTTGTGCTCCTCTGTTTTTACTCGAGTTCTACTTTCCGATCCAAACCCCTGTTATAGTGTCTCTTTCTAAATCTCTCTCTGCTCTTGAGAAGGCGATTTTGGAATGGAAGTCCCCCTTTGTACCGTCACTTCTTATCTAAGACTACCTTGGAGGGAACTGTCACGAATGGTTGAAATTTAGAGGACCAGTTCTGTTCCCAGGTCCACCTGTAACCCTTGTTTGGTGTGTGATTGACCAAAACCAGTAGCCATTTTTCAGCCCTAAGCATTAAATAGGTTGTTTTTGCTACTGTGACTTCAAGACACATGCACATGAACAAGCTCTGTGCTTGTTGGCTCTGGCTTATTCAAAAAGCAGTCCGGGCAAACAGGAACCAGACATCCACCTCCTGTACAGTTCATTAAATGGCTATGAATGTCTGAGGCATTGCTTTAGCATAATTCTATTTGTATATATATTCTATTTGTTTTCTTTGGATGTTGGAATGGTACCTACAGGATGTTGTGAGGCAAATTCTATCAGGTTTTCCACTGTTTCACCATCAACATGACAACACCCAGATGACATGTGCTGGGTCACTGCTGGTTTTGGGCAGTAAATAAAATGGCTGTATTCCTCTTGTAGATATGGTGACCCCTACTTTCCATCACCACCACTGTAAAGAAATCTTAGTCTCTATAATGAACCTTATCAAATGAACCCACTCTGAATGACGGTTGATGCCTCAACCTTCCTCGTTAATGGATTTTAAGTTTTAGTCCAAAAACAGAAACAATGACCACATACTGTCAGGCTTAAGAGTCAAAACACAGTACAGCACCATTGCAGCTCCATTCATTAGTTTGGTATGTGTATTATAAGAGTATGCAGGGAGCTTATAAGGGTTCATATCAGCACCTCTGTGAAGTTTCTCTCGAACGTTTCAGACCAAACCACTCTAAATGACTTTAATCTTAAGCATTTAGTAATGCAGAAACAAACGTTGGACTTCCTCCTTAATGCTTAAAATGTTTCCGGTCGGAACAAGCGTTAAATCATTTCAGAGGGACAGATTTAGAGAACAGTGTGGATAATAGAGGACACTAATAATAGTAGACCGTAGAAGTGCAGCTCTGCTTGTTGTCTGTGTTTGCAGGTGTTTTGGGGCTCTGCTAACCTGCAGTTCATTCACACTGATGTTTAAATTGCAGGCTGTAGCGTTCAGTTGGCTGATCATGTTCTCAGAGATGAATGGAGGAAGAGGAATGAGCGTTATCTGTGATGAGTTGAGATTAAAGTGGTTGTGTGTGATAGCAGCGTTACTGGCAGCGTTTCTCCTGAATGAAGGGAACTCGTGCTGTGAGAGATTATAAGAGCAGATTAGGCTGTAAAGCCGAATCCTGTTCATTTGAATACGCTCTGGATAAAACCCAGACCATCGCGATAACAAGAGCAAGGATGAAACAACAAAATGACAAAGCCGTGAACGCGGAACAACGACTCAAACGAATCATTATCTCTCTCTGCGCTTTTATTCCTGCTCCACCAAACTTTCCCATCTACATAAAAATAACTCAACATGAACATCCGCAGCGCCACAGTACATGCCTAGTGACGCTCCCCGAATCTTCTCAGGTCACCGGTTCCAGGTCACACAGTTCCACAGATACAAATCTCTTTCCTTGCCTCATTCTTTTTTCTTTGTTTCACTGCTTTTTTCCTTCTTTCTGGCATTTGTTCTTTCTTTCCTTCTTTTTTGTTCCTTCTTTTGTGCTTTTTTTATCTTGTCTTCCTTTTTATTTCTTTTATTTATTCATTCTTTTTCATTCTTCCTTAGTATTTTGCTGTCTTTTATCATTTTTCTCTTTCATTTTTTCTTGTTCTTTATGATCCTGTCTCTGTGCAACTCTGCACTTTGTTCTTCCGTTAAAGAGAGAGATCTTGTATTGGATTATGATCCAGTCAGGTTATTAAATATGACGGAGAGCTGGGTGTACTCTTACTCTGATTTCTTTTGCTTTTCTGCTGTCTATTTCTCTCTCCCCTTTTTTTTTTTATTTCTTTTTCTTCTCTCTTCTCCTTCCGCATCTTTCTTTCTGCTCATCTGTCCTTTATTCTACTTCACTCATCTTTCTCTCTCCCTCTCCTCTTGATCTTCTCCACCTCTATTTGGTTGTTTGTCCATTTCGCTCACTAATTTCTTTTTCACCTTTCTCTATTCTTTTGTCTCCTCCTTTTCTCCTTCTGTTTCTCCTCATGCCTTTCTACTTTTGTCTTTTTCATTCTGCTTTATCTCTGTCAATCTTTTTCATCCTCCTCGCTCGGCCCATCCCCTCCCTCCCTCTGTCCATGACTCAGCCTGCACCTTTGGCTGACCACCAAGTTCTTTACATGCAGACTGCAGCACACGGAGAGAGGGAGAGAAAAAAAAAGAAAGAAAAAAGCCTGCATTCATCCGCCCACTGCTGATTCCTGCGGCCAGTACCGTAATCACACATAAACACAAACACAGTGCTAGCATCTGCGTTTTTTCTGCTGATCTGTTAACAGCTACTGCAGCACAAATGATAAATTTAGCCATTGAGAATAAATAAAGAAGCTGTTCTCAGATCAGTGCAGTAAAAACCTTCGGCTGGAGCCATTTACTCCGCCTCATTTCCTCTTTAATGACAACTAAGTGGATTTGGAAGTCTCCACATCACATCCACACTCCACGCCTCTCTTTCCTGCCCTGCTATTTACCTTCATCTAACCTTTCTGTATTATTCCTTCGAGGACTTCATTACCCATATAGCTCTGCGGGATTTGAGTTGGATTTACAAAGTCATAGTGAGGTAAACCTGAGGTTTCCGTGATCTTGTGTTCAAATATCAAAAGTCTTTCTTTGCCCAGCCTGGAGGTTGATCTGTAAGCCTGCAGCTGGATGCAACAGGACTTGTGGTTGTAGTTCTTGTTCACTTGTTTGCCTGCTTCAACTGTTATAACACAGATTAACAGTTTCTAGTCCTCATCAAGAAAATGTGACCAAAAATTCTTCATAGGCTAGCTTAGACAGACTGCTGTAACTTCTTTATACAAACTAGTACTATTGTACAAATGAAAGTAGTCATTTTTAAAAATAGCAATCCACATATCCACGCATCAACATATCATTGCATAATGCAGCGTGTGTTGGGCATGTGCCTGTGCTTGGTGATTTTACCCGACTAATAAAAGGAGTAAGTTATAGCTCCAGCTGCAGCCCTCACTGCATTTACATCTCCATTTGCATTTACATTTGCATTTACGGCATCTTATTCAGAGAGCCCTACAAACGTGCTTTGCTGCCCACTTGTATCCCATTTGTCTTAGCTAGTACATATAGTTTATTCCAGCTTGGAGTCAAAAACGCTGCCAGAAACAAGAGGCAGTACTGAAGCCTAAAAGATTAGAAATTACAGAATGAAAATAAAGTGCAGTGCAAGACATTTCAGTGGGGTGGGATGATGTCGATGATTATTCACAGTTTACTCAGATTAATAACACCAAGTAAGGAAAACAGCTTACATAATAAAATATATATTGTGCTTGAGTACTATTACCAGGGACAAAATGAATGATTCAGCATAACAGTGACAGTGTTTTACAGGTCTGGGTCGAGGTTACTGGACATATCATCTGTTTTTATTGTAGTTACTAGTCATTTGTATTATTAGTAATTCCAGGAGTGGTCGTTGTTAGTAGTAGTAGCAGTAGTTTGGTAGGAAAAATGGCCATGCAGATGATGGCTAGCCTATTTTTGCTGGACTTCCTTTTTTAGTTTAATTCAACAAAAATAAGTGAATAATTTATTCACCATCATATCCAGAGTTTAAAGGAACAATGTTTTCTAAGCAGCCCAGAATGAACCAAAATGATCAGCAGAATGTTGTGAAATAAAAGTTTTGACAGGATATCAAAAACATCTGCCTATTGAGTTGCAAAGATTTTAGCTTAATCTAGTATGTAACCAGCTAGCTCCAGCGCATCTCGTCTGTAATAACACTGTGTGCCAGTGGTGATACTGAGTCCCTGTAGGGCCGGGTTGAGTAGGTGTGTATTCTAGTCTCGTCAGTCACGTTGAAGGTCCTGCTTCTGCTTAGGTTATTTAAAGAGAGAAGGCCGATGATGGTGTGTATTTTCTGTTCATATGTTGCCCCCTATAGGTTGGAGTATGAATTTGACAGGCTGCATCTTACTAACTGCTCCTTTAAACTATGATTCAGTTGTGAAGATAAACAAGTCAGCTTAGTCAAATGACAACGTCTTAGATCAGGCATGTTACGACTGATTGGTCAACTAATCAGCTGTAAGTTTAAGCACTGTGAGCCAACATGAGCCTGGAATTGTGTCAGTGTTCCAGCAGTAGGCCTGGTGAGTAAATTGAAAGATGAACAGCTGCTTCAGTCTGTCTGTTCACCAGCTGGTAAATGCTCACTGTGGGATCGAGTCTGTTTAGAAGACTGTATAATGGCACTTCCTAGGAAAAAGGGCACTTGGAACTTGGGTTGAAATGTTGCTCTGCCACAGTTCTTCTGATCTTCTTAGTGTTGCCTCAAAGCATTGAAGCAGGCAGACCAAGCATTTTTGCCCTTTTCCAGATAGGACCGCTCGCTGGTCAGGAGTGTAAAACATGGGGAATGTGGTGGGAAGGCCAGAAAACACAATAGAATGGTACATGGGATTTGAAGCTGGATCTGTGGTATAAAGCATTCTTCAGCAGAGGGCTGATCTCTCTATCTCACGGATGCCAGAGTCAAGCTCCTGTACAGGCTGATAAACACGCGTCTGAGCCTTAATTTCAAATGTTTCGTCTAGCAGCCGCTGTAATCACCACCACACACGGGCAAAAAGCTCTTACAGGCTCTTCAGTGTTCATTTACACCATCTAGCGTTCCTCGGGAAAGATCCATCACCCTGGTAACACATGCTTGATATTGAATGGGCCCTGGCATACATAATTTAGTTAAACATATTAATATTCGTGAAGCAACCCCCTCCCCCTTTTCTTTTGAGAGAGTGATACTAAAACCAGTCAAAAAACTGATTCTATGAAGGAGTTTTTAGAGGTGGATACCTGGTTCCTGTCACCACAGCCATTACACAACAATGTGACACACCTTCATTCAAATCCAGTTAAAAGTGCATACATTTTTTTTAAAATGTGACATTAAACTCCATTTATAATAAAGTTTATTAAAAATTCTTATTATGCAAAACCATGAACATTGTACAACTGACAAGCACTTATGAGTAAAATTGGATTATAATTGTTTGGGTTTGTCATTTTTGTTCCTGTTTGGTCCCTGGGTTTCTGTTGATGTCTGCACAGAACTATAGTCCCCCACCCCTCTTTTGCTGTGCTATATAGGGGCATCTGTGGAAGAGATTTTGATTGTTGTGCTTTGATCTCAGTGATTTTAAAATTGCATGTTCTGATTACCATACGGTAATAGTCTATTTCACTGTCTCTCTCTCTCTCGCTCTCTCTCTCTCTCTCTCTGTCTCTCTTTCACTCTCTCTCTCTCTGTCTCTCTCTCTCTTTCTTTCTATTTCTCTCTTTATCCCTATCTCTCTCCTTATCTCTGTCTCTCTCACTTGGCCGGTACAGTAATGGTTAGCTATTATTGTTAATTGGGTCGAGTTGCTAATTAGTCGCTCTTTTGTTCAGTCAAACCAGTGAACAGCAACAAAACAAAGAGATGCTTAATGGAGCCCAAGTGGTTCTGAGACGGAACCGGAAGAGAATTGTGGTGGGGGTAGTCACCACTGCCAGATTAATGATGCAGAACTGTTGATCATAAGAGGAAGAGAGAGAAAGAGTGGGAAGAAAAATAGAATAAGGAAAGAAAAAGAGAGAATGCAGAAGAAAGGTGGAAGGAGGAAAATCCTAGAACCAAAAGAAACACTGCAGTTTTTGTTTTCTAGTTTGATCACCTTTGGTTCAGAGATTCTGGACTTCTGCTCCAGATCATAATCTGCTGAATGACCGTGTCTTAATTCTGGTTTCCTTTAAAGTTAAATTGAGTTCAGTCATATTAATTAAATAAGGCAGCATGGTCTTTACAGAGGAATCTGAGGGATTTGTGTTATTGCAGCAATCAGTATCCAATCTATCATCTGTGAATAAGACGAATGTGTTTCCTGGGTCATTAGAGCCAGTCGGGCTTCCTTACAGAATCACTTTGAAGATCAGCTGTTTGATTTACACTTTAATTACTGTATCTTAGAGTCAGAGTGATAAATGAAATTGTGTTCACAAGTCAATTAAATACCTCCGTGTGTAGCTTCTTGCTTTTTGTGTTGTTTCACTGTTTTAGCATCTCAATTAATTTTGACGCTCTCTTTCTCTTTCTCTGTTTATTCATAGTGTTTGCGGACGTTAGTTGGTCACACCGGCGGCGTCTGGTCATCTCAGATGAGGGACAACATCATCATCAGTGGTTCCACAGACCGAACTCTGAAGGTGTGGAACGCAGACACAGGGGACTGTATCCACACGCTCTACGGACATACCTCAACTGTGCGCTGCATGCACCTCCACGAGAAAAGGTACCCTAATGCTGACACAACAACTATTTCTACATGGGGCCTTATGTGTGAATGTGAAATCAGAGCTCTGAAATTCGAGCAGGTCTCTTAGCTAGCTGAGCATATTCTCTCCGTAATAAGTGGTGATGTGGAGGGAGAGGTCATTAGATCATGATGCATTAAAAACAAAGAAGGGGTTGTGGTTTTCTTATGGCAAACCAGTTCTATCTTAGGCTGAGTTCACATTTCAGGCCCCTGATTTATTCATCCGTCTTTTTTAACGTGATGCTTCACGTTGACTCAAGTCTCTCATTAATGTGAACGTACATCGTAATGTCCTGTAATGACCCACATGTTATCTTTGTAATCAATACCCTCGCAATCAGTTAAATGAATTGCGAGCGTCATGAACAGCAAACTAACTTGCCAGAAATGAATTCTTTGTTGGTGCAAGATGACAATGAGAAAGCGTCTAACTGGCTCTGACTTCATGCTACTGCCACGTTAACAATATGATGGCACATGCTCAGTGGGTGTGGGGCAGAGGCAGTCTTGGTGGTCTTATAAAATTCACATGGCTACAAATCAGATGCTTTTATGACCTAGGACTATGTATGAAAGTGTCTCAGGTCTGAATGAAAAAGATCAGATTTGTGTCCACACAGCTCTGAAAACATCATATCTGTGTTACATCAGGGCACAAAATCGGATTTGTGCCTCTTTACCCTGGTAATGTGAATGAAGCATTACAGAATGCACTGCCTTTGTGTGGATGACATTGAGTAGATGCCTGCTATAATAAATAATCCCCACCTCCCCCCTTCCACCCCCTAGCAGTAAAAGGCTGGTTGTAGTGCTGGTGTGTTAGTGCACACACACTACAGCAGCACAGATTGCTTTTTTGCCATCTCTTATTCTCTGTAGACTCAGAACACAAACGCATCGATGATTCTGTTCAGGCCCTCTTGCCTGCAGGCCATTGTGTGGGTTTGGTGACTGCTCATTCTGTTGAATGACCTGAAGCCCAGCTCACTTCACTGAGCACGGAGTCATTTTCATTTTCAATCCCTCTAGTGACCAGTTTCCACAAAGAGCACAACCCAGCAGTAAATAAATAATTAAATAAATAAATATGCGCTGTCACATGATTAATGAAATAATTAAGCATTTTGTGGTTAATCATGTTTAATCGCATGCTCTAATTTGACCCTGAAAAAAGCAGGACATTTTGTAATGGCTGTAAGTATGCATGTTAAATTCAACACCTCTAAAATAAAATAAGAAACAAATATTAATAATGAAATAAACTAACAGTCACATGACTAGTGCAGTGAATAGTAGTATTTGGGAAAGACTCCAGTATGCAAATGGCCCTTCCAGCTAATCACAGTGCTGTTTACTCTGTCACCTCCTGATCGTTTGATCAAAACAAAGTTATTTGGAATAAATGTTATTTAAAAAATGTTATTCAATTCTCTCTGTCTTTCAGGGTGGTGAGCGGATCTCGTGATGCGACGCTGCGCGTGTGGGATATAGAGACGGGTCAGTGTTTGCATGTTCTGATGGGTCACGTGGCTGCTGTGCGGTGTGTTCAGTATGACGGGCGGAGAGTGGTGAGCGGAGCATACGACTTCATGGTTAAAGTATGGGACCCTGAGACCGAAACCTGCTTACATACGCTCCAGGGACACACCAACAGAGTCTACTCATTACAGGTGAGACACACCCACTACCACGTTCTATCAAAAAGACTGTGTGGATCGTTTAAACATAATGGAGCAATTTTTTATGAAATAGTAGCAGCCATATCGCCCCCTGTATGTTCAGAAGACCCTGTGGATCTTACGAACATTATAGAGCATATTATGGAGCATTAGGCTTTGCAGCCTTTCTCCATCTTGGAAACTTCACACACCAATAATGTGGTCCATTAATACACCTGACTCAGCTCTTGAAGGGCTGGCTGGTTAAATCAACAGACAAAAACACTAAAATGTTCATTTCCTCTGCTTACAAGTGGGACCCACTGCCAGATTCCCCAGTTAAGCTGTTTATCAAAAACAATAGCATTATCCTGCCTGCCCTCTAATGCAACTTCCCGCTTGCGATGACTGTGCAGTTATTTTTATTTATTTATTTTATGTTTTGTGAGGGCGTCACCTTCACGGCCCCAGCAGGCGTTTTCCTGCAATGCAGATTACAGGAGAGATCGGCCTTCTGCTCAGACCTTCAGCTCTTCTGCAGTGTTTGGGTGGGATAAGTTGAGGAGAGCCTCTGGGGCTTTTAGACTCCTCAATGCACAATACTGTAGTTGCATAGATTCAAGAGTTAGTTACATGTGCAGGGAATCTAAATTCTAAAACTAAAGTAAGGAAATGTGCAGTGCATATAGATGATAAACTACACTGTCTGTGCTTTTTTAAGCTGTGGCAAAAAGTGCTGTTGACAAGCATCAGTTGGAACAGAGAAAACTGAAACAGTAGTGCTAAATTAAAAATGAAATAATGTAAACTCTACCTGACTTGTATGTACAGTTGGGTATTTTGTGCAATACTGCAGTATGATGAATGGTGCATACTGTTGAATTAAAGTCATAAAATATCTGATTTTCTAGCAGCCATCTACTAAACATGTAATAGATGAGGTATAGTTGAAGTATGCAGTGGTCTATACAAATGAAGTTGTACTGACCTTTTTGAGAACTTTTGTGCACAATGAAATTTAGCTTTTGTTTAAGATCTGTGTCCCTTTGATGACCTGCATAGTTATATGCATCCCTCACATCATGTATCTTTAAATCTGCCTGTGATTGGACAGCACACAATAAAACACTGCGGTCAGAAGATCTGTTTGCATGTTGCAGGCCTCTGCAATATTTGTGTTATTGCAAAACAGCTAAATTGAAAATGGAAAGGAACATACTGTAAACGATTCTGTAATAAACAATATCATGCTGTGCAGCTCTGCTATCTGTTTTGTAAAAAATGGGGTTTTGTTCTGAATGCAGCATCATGCTCAGATGTTGCTTCTGTTAGCGTTGGGGTTCATGTGGAGTGTTCAGCTGCGAGGACCTGCCTGTGAAATGTTGAGCATACGCCTGATATTTCCTGGAAAGGGTTTGATGTCAGTGCAGGAGGGTTTGTTTATTCGCTTTCCACCGTTTCGTAACGTGTTGAATCTGCGATTTCGGCATCGCAAAGAAGGCCATTGCCATTGCCTTATTTGGGGGGATCGGGCTGTCGTCCAGCTTTCGGCCCCAACATCCTGCTCCGATCATTTGGGTCTGGGTTTGTTAAGAGCTTTAAAGCAATTACATCAGAAAAGTTTAATCAAATAAAGTAGCGTTTAATACAATAACAATGAGAGCCAGCGGATCTGGGCTTTGGCCCATTGAGTCTCCTTGTGAAATGAATCAAATCAAATCCGCCCCAGTCCGCCCACTGCTCCTCAGAACTGCTCGTTAGGTTCTTTCACAACACAAACACTGACACAAGACGCCTCACTGTGAATACGTATTCAATAAGGGGTTTTTACTGCATGTATTGTAGTAATAATAATGGCCACAACAATAAACTCCATTAATATTAACTTCAGTAAAGCTTCTGTAGTGGAAAATCAGATTAATGTGGGCTAAGAGACACGATAGCCTGGTCACAAAAAGGTATAGATAAACGTGTTTATTACTCTCGTACGCAGCCACTGTTAGTCTGGTGCCCCTAGCATTATGATTAGGGATTGATCTGAGGGCAGTGATTAAGGTCTCTTTTCATTTTTGTCCAAAATAAAAGTCTCTGATAAAAAAAGTGCTGATAATAATAGGGGCTGGTATATTTTACATGTCCACCATTTGACCTTTTTTTTTTTTTTTTTTTGCTTTAGTTTCGTTATATGGACAATATTCTGTTGCTTTTAAATGGATTGTTATTATTACGTGTGTTTATTTTTATCATTTTAAATAAAAATATATAGTAGATTTCATTGTAAGTATGTTATCTCGTTGCTGTAAAAAAAATTTTTTTTAATTGTAAAAAAGAAAAAAACAATGCTCTAATTTTTAAAATGATTCTGATTCAGATGTAACCAAATCTGAAGTGGTAGGTTTTATGATTCATTGAATCTGTTCCTAAAGAGTTGTGACTGAAGTGAATCATTGAGGTCAGAGACCTGTAGTCCTCATATACATAGCAATGGTTCTTGTGTTGGGTCTTTTGTGTCCTAACGTGTTTACTGATTGTAATGCCATGTTTCTCTGCAGTTTGATGGTATCCATGTGGTGAGTGGGTCTCTGGACACATCGATTCGAGTGTGGGATGTGGAGACAGGGAACTGCATCCACACCCTGACGGGTCACCAGTCTCTGACCAGTGGTATGGAGCTGAAGGACAACATCCTGGTCTCGGGGAATGCCGACTCCACCGTCAAAATCTGGGACATTAAAACAGGCCAGTGTCTGCAGACCCTACAAGGTGAGAAAACCGACCCCACTCACTGTCTACCCTCTCTTGCCTTCTCTCTCCCTTTCTCCTTCTCTCCTCCTCTGTAGTTAACTTATTCTTTCTGAAGATGCTTTAGTTTTCTCTATCATTTCTGATGAACAGTCCAATCAACATCAGATCTCATGAATGGTTTATTTTGATTATTGCCGTTTCTTTCTACCTCTCTCATGTTTGGGAGTAGTGTTCTTAGTTTCTTCATTCGTGTATTTCTGTATGGCAGCACGTCAGTGTACACTACTGCTCACACACTCCTGTATGAACAAAGGCGTGTGCGCTAACAAGCAGTGTGGAACGACAGAGCATAGAGGATGAGTGTGGGGGGGAGGTAAGCATAGAGGATGAGTGGGGTGGGGGGTGCAGTGAGAGGAGAGGGGAGGGCTATAGAACCCCAGAGAGAGAGAAAAGAAGGAATTTTCTCCATCATTTGTAGGTCATGTATTTGGGTCAGTGGGCATTTTGTCCTTAAACCTTTATTTAAACAGCTGTGGTTTATATCACTGCAGTGTAAACTGTCTTAAATACAGCACACTTAACCTTCATTAGCTTTCAGCTGCTCTGGCAAGAGTGACTCTCATTCTCAAATTTCCTTCAAATATACTTAATCAAACTAAAAAATTTTTTTTAAGTATATAGAATTTTATCATTATTGTTTTATAATAAAATTTGGCTTATGTCTTTTGGTAAAACACTTAATAATGATTTTAAAAATTGCCATAATGTATACAGTATTTGTTTACTGTTACACTATTACACGTTGTATTACATTTGCAACCCCCCCACAGCCCCGTACACACACACACACACACACACACACACACACACACATACACACACACACACTTCCCCTGAGGGAGCACTGAAGTGATAGACGTTGCAGATGAGAGAGAGAGAGAGAGGTGGGAGTTTGGGGGTGGGGGGGCTCTGTTGAGTCTTAAGTGTGTGGTGATGTAAACGAGTGATTAAAGAGTCGGTTGTCTTCTCGTTGACTCACTCGGCGCTCCAGTCACTGCTCTAATGCTTCATTAGTGGATTTTGTCTCTTTGAAATGGAAATGTTCATTTTAATCTTCCGTACACTCCAGAAGCACTGAATCTCTGTGTTTAAATATTCATTATCTCATTTGCATAATGGCTTTCTCTGTTTTCGTTTATTTCTGTTGATCAGAAGTGTGATTTCTGCAGACGCATAGAGCTTTGAGTGTTTTACAGGGATCAATACGACAAACAGGGAATTTCCATTCTCCTGTTACCCATAGCCATAAGGCTTAAAATGATTAATTTATTATTTACCGTTTGTTATAATCAAATTTTTAAAGGAATGACAGTGCCCTAAAAGCCACATTCTCTTCGTTCATCCTTTAAAATGACTGTGAGAAAGAGGTCACGGACCGGAGCGCAGAGAGAAGAAAGAGAAATACTAAATCCCACTTTTAATTTTAATTCACTCTCTCTCTCTTGTTCTTGTCCATCACATTCTCTCCCCTCCTTTTTCAGTCTCTCTTCTTTCTCAATTTTCTTAGCCTTTCTCTAATCTCTTTCTCTCACTCTGTTTGTTTGTTTTTCGACTTTTGCTCCTTTCTTTTTTTTTGGGCTCACTCCCTTTTCCTTGCTTCTGTTTTCTGTTTCCTCTCTTTATTTCTTTTCTCTCTGTGTGTCTCCTGTCTCTGTTCCTTTTCAATTCAGCATCTCAAGGCCACTAAAGCTATTCTGTGCTACAGTGTTTTGTTACCATGGTTATGCATTTTACATTATGTAAAATGATTCTCAATTGGATATGAGTATATCTGAGATATATAGGAGTATACCCTGATCAGGCATCACATTTAAACCACCTCCTTGTATATGCACTATATATCCCCTTACCATATAGATGCACTTTGTAGTTCTATATTTACAGACTGTACTCCATCTGTTTCTCTTTATACAGTGTTAGACTCCTTTCACCCTGTTCTTCAAAGGTCATGACCATCACAGAGCAGATTTTATCTGGGTGGTGGATCATTCTCAGCACTGCAGTGACACTGACGTGGTGGTGGTGCGTTAGTGTGTGTTGTGCTGGTGTGAGTGGATCAGACACAGCAGTGCTGCTGCTTTTTGTTAAACACCTCAAGGTCTCTGCTGGACTGAGGATAGTCCACCAACCAAAAAGTATTCAGCCAACAGCGTCCTGCTTCCACTGTTGAAGGGCTGGAGGATGATCAGCACTAACTTTACATCTACAGGGTGGACCAGAAAGGCAGGAGTGTCTAATAGAGTGGACGGTGAAAGGACACAGCAGCACTGCTGTATTTGATCCACTCACACCAGCCCAACACACACTAACACACCACCACCACCACGTCAGTGCTGTGAATGATCTACCACCCACAGAATACCTGCTCTGTGGCGGTCCTGTTGGGGTCCTGACCTTTGAAGAATAGGGTAAAGGGAGTCGAACAGTCTGTAGAACTGTAGAACTATGGTCAGTGGAGCTGATGAAATGGACACTGAGTACAGAAACAAGGAGGTGGTTTAAATGTTATGGCTGGTCTGTGTATATATTATCAGAGCTGTAGCTGGTGGGTCTGATTAGTTCAACCATTCATCATATAACTGATAACCCCCCCTCTCTTTCTCTCTTTTTGTCTGCAGGTCCCCATAAGCACCAGAGTGCAGTGACGTGTCTGCAGTTCAACAAGAACTTCGTGATCACCAGTTCTGACGACGGTACGGTGAAGCTGTGGGATCTGCGGACGGGTGAGTTCATCCGAAACCTGGTGACGCTGGAGAGCGGTGGGAGTGGCGGCGTGGTCTGGAGGATCCGCGCCTCCAACACCAAGCTGGTGTGTGCTGTGGGCAGCCGAAATGGCACAGAGGAGACCAAGCTGCTGGTGCTGGACTTCGATGTGGACATGAAATGAGAAAGATTACGGATTTATCCATCACCACGCCGGCGGTAAGAGAAACAAATATATATAGATAATCGGGGAGGGGGAGGAGTCCAAAAAAACCTGAACTGGGCCTCCTCGCGCAGCTCCACGACAGGACCCATCGCTCGCTCGCTCGCTGCATCTCATCCTCCTCCTCCACCTGCTGTGCCATCGCTCGTGGGATGCCCCCTTAGCAACCGTCGCCATGGAGCGAGGTACGGGAGGGGGGTGGGGCCTCTGCAGCAGCACAGCATTCTGGGAAAGGAAGGGCACAGACAAGGAGGAAGCTGGGAAAAAAGGGGGCGGAGCTGCAGCGGCCTTGCACAGAGACTTGGTGAAATTCAAGCCTGACGATGTACAAACATACAGCTTATTTTTCTTTCCTCTTTTTTGTTTTCTTTTTTTTAAATCTGAACAAACAAGTCAACACTGTATGCATGGTGAGAGATTGGAGCCTCAGTGGTGAATGGTTGCAGTTTTAACAGGAAAAAGAAGCAGAACTGATGAAAGAAGGGGTGGTTTAAATGTGAGGATTTAAACACACACAAAGGAGGCCAATTTTATCAGTCCTCAATAAGCAGGAGCCCACTGTTTTTCCACTGCATTGTCGTCGTTGGTATATTTCCCCCCCCACATTTGTTTTTCTTCTTTTATGAGTTCGACACGACTGTGAATTCAGAAATGACTTTTTTTTTTTTCGTTCTTTTCACGTTTCTTTTTGTTTTTGTTTGTTTGATTTTTCAGTCTACTGTTGCTGCCAGCAACATGACTCAGTATTAAGCTAGATCACTTTTTTTGGTGCAGTTTCTTTTGGTTTTATGTTTTTTTGTTTTATTATTATTCTGTCATATTTCTTTCCTCCTATACAGAAAGACGATGTGCCCTGCTGTCCTTCACGTGTCAAACCAGGCTGCTCATGTTGGCTCTCCTCAGTACTGGTGCTTCATGGGAGATGGGGACTTTTATTTCAAGTTTTTTTGGTTCTGTTTTTACCCATTATCCCCATGGGTGCCTCCTCTTATATCCTCCACCCCCTCATATCCTCCACCCCCCAGTGGCCAAACTGAACTTAATGCTGCTAGACATAAATAATGAGGTGGAACTGTTGGTTTTTGTTTCGTTTTTCTTGTTTTTAGTTTTTGTTTTTTTTTGCTGGCTGTGACGTTTTAGTCCCAGACTAGATGCTAAAATAAATTTACTTCTAAAGTTTGGACTTATAAATAAAAAAGAAAATGACACAGACATGCATACAAACAAAAATGAGATGTAAACAACAACAGACTTTTTTTTTTCCTTTTCCTTTTGTTTTTGTTGGTTTTTCGCCACTGAAACTTGAGCCAAATGTGCCTCTACGAGGCTGAAAAGAGGGAGAATGTCAGACGAGACGAAAAAAAAAATATTTTGACAGTGTGCGTTTGCTAGCAAGACTGTGTGTGTTTGTGTATTCGTGTGAGAGAGTGTGTGTTGTTCGCACCACATTCCTTGGGACAAAAGCTCATCAGCCTGTTCTGTGAGGAATTCTTTAATTTGACAGATTTCTAAAAATACTACGCCGTTTATAATGAAAACATTTGTCCACATAAAATTAGCCGGTCACTTCCGAGGGTCACTCACAGACGGAGGGAGAGAACGTGGAGAAGGTACCATCCGGAGCTTCATCAGAGACGTTCCCACTGTCTACTTAGAAGAAGAAAAAAAGAACGCCAAAAAAACGCGATTCGTCTCATTCTCCAACAAACACAACTCAAGCTGAACTGTGAAAGTGGTTGAAACACTGTATATTACAATTAAAACCTTGTTCTTTCTCCTCTTTTCTTTTATTTATGATCTGGTTTGAGAAATCAGATGTTGGAGGTGTTTTTTTTCCCTTTTTTTCTTTTTTTTTTTTCTTCCTCAGTTCATGTAAAACTGCCTGATGTTCACAGACAGACAAAAAAGAAAACCTTAAAGGGATTGTCTTTTTGTTTGATTCACTTAGAATTTTTATTTTCTTATAACTTAAGTGCAATAAAAATGTGGGGTTTATTTTCTTTCCTTTTTTTTCATTTCAAGCTTTTTTGGTTGTCTTTGTTTGTCACTGTGTGAAAGTGTCATATGTGCCCAATAAAGCTTCTATGGTTTATTGTACTCATGAATGGATTATTTTACAAAGTGATGGCCTGAGAGAGGTTTTCATATTAAGCTCAACATCTCTTCAGACAGGTTGACTGTAGGGACCAGGGTGATGGGAACCAGGGGTCACCATGACTACAACACAAATATAGCCATTTTATTTACTGTCCAGAACCACCAGTGAACCTCCAAATGCCTCCTGGGGTTTCACCTATAACATTAATGATGGTAAATGGTGAAAGTAAAATACAAAGCTGTCTTTGGGGATTAAAATTGATTTTAAAATCTTCTAAAAACTACCCATTTCATGTAATATCCTTTTGTGAGGGAGCTGTTAAAGCTGGACATCTGTTCCCATCACCACCACTGAACAGTTTTGACTCGAAGTTTCTCTACACACACTAAAGCACTCTGAATGACTTGCATCTTTTAATTTAACACTCCAGCCAAAATGAGAGGAAGTACAGGCTCAGTGTTTCTAATAAAGTGGCCAGGAGGGTTAAAACACAGTGATAATGTGAAAATATCCTGCTTAGCTTTGATGCTCGGAAAGAACACAGCTGTTCCTGTTATTTGGGGACACAAATCATCCATCCGCAGTGTGCTGAGTCATGCTCACACTAAAACCAGTTGGGTTTCCTTTTAATATTATTATTACAATAATATAAATAAATGAATATTATTTCTTCATAATATATTAACTATAATTACAATCAGAATTAAATAAGGACTGATTACATGCATTAATTTTTCCAGTGCAGTAATTAGTGTTTTTGTGATTTGTGTGATTAACGAGCTGTAAGATTTTCGTTACTGTGAAGTTATTCAGTCAGTCCCAAAGAAAGATCTCTATATGTATGTACTATACAATACAAATAGTTATATTGTTATTACTGTGTCGTCATGAAGCCTCTTAGGGTAGATGTATATTTGCGTACGCATGACTCCTGCCTCGCCTATCCTGCGTCCGTTGGTTGTGCACGGTTGTGGTCCGTCGTTCCACAGCAGTTGACGCTACGCCTACGCAAAGTGCAATACACACACAGCAACGCTAGGGGCAGCGTAGGCGCTCGGCGGCATCAAAACGGCGGGAGGTTTTGAAGAAAGGCCGCGTGACTAAGTGACATACGCTTGTCAGATCAGCTGTCGGGAGATCAGTATTCTTTTATAAGTCGATGTAGAAACAGATTAATGTGAATCTGGAAGTTCTTTATGGTCAGCGATCTCTGGTCTGCCCTCTAGTGGAAACACGCGTAGCACACAAACAAGTAGGTGTTTTCTGATTAACCAGCAAACATCTCCAGCATCGGACACGATTTTCTAATCCCATTGATTGTCTTTCGTTTAAAGACAAAGTCTTCATTTAAAAAGTGGACAAATATATAAATAAAGGGAAAATCAGGATTAAATATACAAATAATTCTCTGTCGGCAAAAAGGCTCTGACGTATTAAAAAAAAAAAAAAAAAAACATTTCCGGGTCTCAAACGGCTCGCTACTTCCTATGTTGTTGCCTAGTGAAATCATCTCAGCCCGAGCCGGTTAAGTGTCTCAGAGGGCCGTCTGCGGTTCCGCACGTGTCTGTATTGGGTATTTAGTGGTCTTACTTTTGTGAGGTACTCTAGTGCACCCCGAGGACACAGTTTGAGACTGAACCTTATCATGAAAACAGGCTTTTCTGTTTTGCTGCCGTCTAATAAGTAGTGTTATCTGATGATAAGATCTGATCTGGATTAAAGTCTGTCAGATTCTGTGAATCATGAACATGTGAGCGCTGTCCAGTCACTGTTAGCCACGTTAGCATCACAGGGCGAAGCCGTGCACAGGTGTTCACACTGAAGGTACTAATGAGCTGGCGGTGGAGCTGCTGGAGTTACAGGTCAGACACACAGACAGAACTATATATGTATATACATATCTCTATACGTTGTGCAGGTACATAAGCCAACTACAGGTGAAGTTATTTCCCCAAGATATTTCACTTTTATGTTAGTTATATAAAACCACAGACGGTATAAACGAGTGGCTGGTTGAAACACTGGAACCACTCGACATGGCGTCTGTTACCAGGGATGGGCGGATTGATACTGATACTTCCGACCCTGGTGTTTAATTTTAGGAGTGGACTGTGGCACAAACATATTGATATCATTTGTTTATTTATTTAGTAGAAGGGATGTGTGTAATATATCGATGAAAATCATACAAATGCTGTTGTAAGTGATGTAGTACAGGAACTACTTTTCATCCGCCGTCCTTTACTTACACAACTAAACTGGACTATGTAGCATCAGCACTCAATCGGTGCATTGTTTGTTTAATATAAGGTCAAAGCCGTAAACTGCACGACCGACCATCTAACATTTAGTCAACTGTTTGGGAAGTGAAGAGATAAGGGAAACAGCCGAAGTTGGGATTTTTGCGTAAGTCTAGTGTTCTTAATTTATACTGAAGAAAAATTTGATGGATGTTTTATTCAGTGAGGCAGTAAAGTGTTTTGCCCCGCCCACTGTGGCCTAACTGGACACGCCCCTGTCAATCAACTGGTTTTCCTAGCTAGTAACTCGTTGAGCTAGGGCTTGTGAGGATTTGTTTATTTTTAAGTGTGTTTTTATTTTTAAAATATGCAGCTGGACAACATTTACACTGTAAACCTCCAGTGAGGCTCTATAGCAGGAGGAGAGGATGTTAAAAGGTCCTGCTAATATGCTAATTCTAATACTCCAGGTTCCCGTCACCTAGCTGAGTTAGCGCGAAGGTTCAGGTATGAGGTCGTCCATTTTGTTCCCCGGTAAAGTACACAACTTAATATGCTACAGAGTCACACTAGCAGGCTACAAGTCGGCCCCAGTCTGTCTCTTGTGTCCGAGGCCGCTGGCGGTGTAGCGTGTGGGCGAGTACGAGGCTCAGGAAGCATTTACTTTTACTGACGAACGAATTATACTCGACTGCTAGCATTTACGCCAGCTTCATTAGCATGCTGGCTAAACTAGCTAGAGCTCTGGAGTGACTGAACACCTCAGACACACCGACAGTGTCCGCTACTTTATCTAAACGTACGTGTAAAAAGGTCCATCAGCGGGGAAAGGAACAGACATAAGGAGCTTCTCCGTCTGTAGTCACAAGTAAGCGAGTACTTTACATGTACAGAATTTTGAGATTAGATCAGGAAATCAAACTTGGCTCATTTCCAAGTGAGACCGTTATCGGGTGTGTGTAGATATATACGGGCGTATGGCGAAACGGTAACGAAAGCTTTCTTCATTATTAAGGGGGGCGTAGAAAACTGGCATAGTTAAAGCGAGTTCACTACGTTCTGGGTTCAGAACGGTCTTTCTGTAAACCACAAACACGATGCTCTCCTCTCCTTCCCATTTTTGTGAAACAGGTCGGTAAAACTGCCTGATTCCAAAATCCTGTTCCTGTTCATCTTCAAACAAGGCCTATTCCTGTTCTCACATTCGCCAGCCGTTTCATCAGGGGCCCTGATCCATCTTAGTTAAGCTGCCATAAAGTCTAAGAAACTGTCTGGTGTGAAACTCATTTAAATGAACGCTGTCTAGGATCTATTTAAAAAGTTGATTTTCAGTCTAGGATTTGGAAGTGGAATTTTTGAATTCTAACACTTCCCTTAATGTTTGACATGAAAGAAATGTAATAGCATCGCAACTTTAACTGTGACCTGTGAGCAGAAGCAATGCTGTCCGATTTTATCCACTGTTGGACGGTTGTAATCAGATCTTGTGTTGAAAGTTACAGCGTTAGTTAGTTGTTGCTATGACTGAAAGCTAGTAGCTCGTAAGGTAAGGTTACCTACTAGAAAGCCTCAAGTAACTAGCAGAACTAACTATATAACTAGTATGGGGCATAAAGTGTATGACAGCCTAGCATATTACATGGAGGTTAAATAGATTTTGCCTGTGTCTATTTCCACATGTTGCATCGGTGTGATCACTGTGGCAACTTAAATTTGATGATTGATGATCTCACCAAAAAGGGAAAATGGTTTATTATAGTTCCAGATAGTACAGTGTACATGGCCGTGTAAAACCACATCTAGGCATTTTGCAACCAGTCCAAAGTCATATTCATATTTTATGTAGAACAACTACAACCGTACTGAATAAATGCATTCTGTGGCACCTTTACATTTTTCCATATCACTTCAGCCTCTACCACTAGCTCCACTGTATACATGTAATACATTTCCCTGTATAAATCAGGGCCTGTTGTTTTGGTGGAAAGTAAGCACAGTGATTCCTGTTTCGTACATATTTCTGCAGCGTTCCTGCATATTTTGTGCCTCGTATCATTCGACCTAAACCCTATCTGTGCTTTTGCAGCAGTTGTGTATTTTCTCCTATTATTCCTCAAGTCCTTAAAGACTGCCAGGCAGCTCAGCTCCATCTGGGATTATGTGCTTTCGCTGCCATTTCTAATGTTACGCCTCTTTTATGCACTTCTGAGGTAAAATAAGGCCTTAAGCTAGCAATAAATAGCAGCTCTAGTAGTTAAAAACATTAACGCATCAGCAGAACTGTTCCCTAACTCTGAGAGCGTGCCAGTTTGGAAAGCATAGCTGTTTAGAAACCATTTGGTAAAATCATCCTGTGACTCTATTGAAATCATTCTGCTGTTCAGACATACATTTCAGGCATACAGTACTCTAGGCACCTAGTAGGCAGAAAAAACACACTCTTTTAAGATGCTTTAGTTGATTTATTCACTCTATTAGGGGTCCAAGCACACAACAGTCCCTCCCGCTAACAGGCGAAAAACATGAGCCCTCTTGGCCTTGAGGGGGCGCTATTAAAAGCACAATGTGTTTTGTCCCGGCGATTGGACAGGAAAGTTTTGACAAGCAATTTTTTTTCTTGATTCCTGGGACAAAACTAATCAAACTGGTATCTTGACTGCTTAACTCCGCCCACTTTTTTAATTCTTAAGACCCTAACCCTCAATCATCAAGCACATGTCGACTTTTCTAAACTATATAACTGACATATGCAAATGAACCCTTTGTTGACATTTATGCTCATTAAGGTCTTCAATTAAACATTGTGTTAACGGCATTTCTAATTTAATGTGCTATAGCTCGTCAGCAGTTAATTTGATCAACTTTAAATTGATCTGATCAACTCGTATATTGATCTAATCAACTGATGTGAATCAACTTGATTAACTTCTCTAACTTGAATAACTTTGTATTACATGTTGTTTCAGAAACTGGACTCCTTGTTTGGTATTTTGACTTTGATTCTTTCAAAAGCTGCAGCCTATTATACAGAGGTCTAAGGGTCAATCCGTACAAAGCTCAGCATATAGCTTTGGTGAAGGTCGCTGATCACTAATCACAACATATCCTGACCTTTTGACTAATTCTGACTTACTTTCACTGAGCTCCTCTATGCCGAAAAGACACTTATGGGTGCACTGGGCCTATTTATGGCATGCATATCAGGGGGGGAAACCTTGAGAACCAAACAACTTTGCGAATCGTATATCTGTGCAAAACTTTACCTGCATGTCCCCGAGGGGCCCTAGCCAAAATAGCAACGTTAAGATAACTTGCAAAGTCAGCCTGGACCCTGCACATTGCCATTTGCGGCTGTATTTGTTGTATTATTATTATTATTATTATTATTACTAATAGCTAATTGGAAAATATATAGAACCTGATAAAAACATTGAGAGAAAACCTACTGTGCAAATAAGTAACATTAAAATCAGTGCAGGAGGTGCTTTTCAAAGTGTGATGGGGATAACGTGGAGCCCAGAATGACACAGTAGGTACATATGCAAAATTAAGCCATATGAATTTCTGACTAGGCATAATGAACTAAGCAGATAAGTCTTTATCACTGATGAAAATGAACTTGGGGAGATGCATTCAGTTCCACACAGTTACACCACATTGCAGTAGAGGTTAGAAAAGTTCATCTTCTTATTCTTACTGTTCCACCTTACATTTTGCTGTAGGTGTGATGTGTGCTTTGTTAAAGCTCATTACAAAGAAAAACAGCCCGGCCAAGACACTATTGACTCTTCTCGAGCAGCACATCAGTACAAACTGAATGCAGAGGGTTTATAGCCTTCATAATCTGAACAGACAAAAGAGACGTGGGAGTTTGACTCCCTGGTAAAGCCCTGCTGCTGTATAAAGTTGCGTAAAGAGGTAATAAGGCCCCTGTTATTACTACAGGACGCTTATAAAGCTTTTTGTAGAAATGGGAGTGCAGAAACCTCATGTGCTAATATTCAGCTTCAGCTGCTCACAAATAGAAAACAATTACCATAATTGCTCTTGCGCTCCAGCTAATGTTTACTGAATTCAGTGTGTCATTAAGTTTGTCATTAGCTTGGGAATTTCCGTACCTTTGACGGTGTCAATATTTTGAAAACTGCAGGACAAACATCTGGCAGAAAAATATGTACCTACGGACAACGATAGTGTTGCATTCTGCTTTGATAGGTTTAGTCACTAATTACAGTTTTATCTGTCACTACATTATCTACATTTAATGTCATGAAGAAAAATATATATATGTTGTCTGTGCAAAAGTTTTCAATATATTTGTTCCTAAAAGATAAAAACATACATTCCTAATTTATATTTATATGAATCATTTGTCATGTCCCTAAACATAAAACAAATAAGGCAAATTAATTGTGCACCGAGATTTGCAGAAAAGCTTTAGTGTGCGGAGACGTTAGCTTATTGAAAAAAAGCCACAGGACCTCAGTAAACTGGGGTGTTCAAACCTTCTGAGCTACCTCAGCTGCTGATTTATATTAATGCTGTGTTTAGATTTTTACTTTATGCTGTGAGGTGCTGGGCCTCATGCTCTATTGTATTCATTAATTAGCTTTTGCTTCTTTAATGATTCATTTACACCCTCGTGCCTAGAGTTAGATCATACTGTACGTCCCATTCTGACTGTTGAATTTAACAGGCTTCTTTCTCTTTGTAGACATTCTCCAGCGGGGTGAGGATAATAAAAGCCTCGGCTTCAGACCTGACTGCTTTCTCCTAATGAAGAGGTTTGTTCTTTATTCTCAGATCATTTTAATGATCAGAAACTGTATGAAAATGGTTCACTGGAACCATGTTTTATAGCACAGCCCTTTTGGTAGGAGTCGGTGGTTTTGAATGAAGCTTTAAGCCAGCAGTTAAGTATTTATTCCCATATTAATATGGGTCATGAAGTCCAGGCTTTTTAATGAGGTTGAACCCTTTCCTACTGAAGTCAGAGATTTTGGTTTTGTCTGGTTTGTCCAGAGCTCAGTATTTAAGCTTTATGAAAACAGTCATTCAGAGGGGTTTGTAAAAAAGAACCAGGCGTCGTAATGGCTATATTTGTGGTGTAGACATTAGGGAAAGGAAATCAATTTGATTTATTCAATATTTACTGTGGCTATATTGTATTATTACAAGTATTGGCAAGTTACATGTATTACATACAGTGGGTAAAAAGTATTTGATGCATTGATATTGCAAGTTTTCCCACCTACAAAGAACGAAGAGGTCTGTAATTTTTATCGTAGGTACACTTCAACTGTGAGAGACAGAATCTAAAAAAAAAACAGAAAACCACATTGTACGATTTTTAAATAATTAATTAGCATTTTATTGCATGAAATAAGAATTTGATCACCATCCAGCAGAAACTCTGTCTCTCTCTCTCACAGACCTGTGTTTCTTTAAGAAGCCCTCCTATTCTGCACTCATTACCTGTATTAATTGCACCTGTCCCCACACACTCAATGAATCACACGCCAACCTCTCCACCATGGCCAAGACCAAAGAACTCTGTAAGGGCACCAGGGACAAAATTGTAGACCTGCACAAAGCTGGGATGGGCTACAGGACAAAAGGGAAGCAGCTTGGTGAGACGGTCGCAAGTGTTGGCACAATTATTAGAAAATGGAAGAAACATGGGATGACTGTCAATCTTCCTCTCTCTGGGGCTCAATGCAAGATCTGTGTGTAAGAGGTATAGAGGGATGTTTTAGAGAACGGTTTAGGGTGTGAAGATGAGAGGCTTTATATGAAGGGTGAAGGATGATTCCTCTTTGTTCGTTAAACCTGCCCTTAGGGCCACATTCACACAGCATCACATTCACACCAGTACTGTCACAGTCTAAACACCACAGAGACACTCTAAGATCAGACTCGCCTCCCCATCCTCTTTCACACTCACAAGAACATTTTGGTGTACTTGAAGGAAACAGCTGCATCGGCTGAGAGTAATCTGTGTAAGGGCAACAGACACCAACATGTGGCAATCTACAAAATCTGCCCTTAAACAAACAGTGTTGCCTGCTGAAAATGCTCACTAATGCAGGGCCAGACCCAGACAATGTAGGCTGTGATAAAATTGTAACTTTAGGAAGTGCGGTTTTAATGTCGTCTGTGTGTGGTCTCTCTAATGAAATGTGTGACTGCCAGTACGGATAGTGACTTTACTGGAAATTTCTAGCTTTTATTTTCTAATTTTTTATGTGACTTATTTAACATACAGTGTAGTGTAGAGTCCATTCGAAAGTTATGGCACATATATGCATACACAGAAATGTGCCGGAGGCGTCATTTACATTACATGTTAAATATGAGGACGGGGTGTAGTATATAGCAGGGTAGTAATATATTCATTTTAAAAGCAGCTAAACACGTCACTTCACTACAGGTGTTTAAGTTGTTCAGGCCTGAAACATATTTTTATATAATGGTCTATCATATATTGTAAAGGTTACTATCTTGAATATATCTGTCCAAAAGCCTTGGATTTCAATGTGTAAATAATTTTACATATTTTGTTTATATTTTTCATTTTTTGAAGATCTTTATGAATCATGAGTTGATCCCAGCCAAAACACAGAGAGATTACATTTACCCCTTTGTTTTAGAGCAGTAGGTAAAAAGGCAGCCCTGTCCATAATGGTGAGCAGTTGTTCCAAAGTCTGAAAATAATGTGTAACATTATAGTCGCCCACGAATGTAACAGTGCTATCATTTGTCATTTGCTAGGTAGTGTTTTCCAGGTCCCAGGAGCATCACCTATAACATTTTGGTTTCCATGTTCCCAAATGTGTTTGTGGCTTATTAAAACTTTTACACTCCAAAATATTTAAATTTGCAAGAAAATAAAATGTAAAGAAGAAAGTAGTTTAAGAATACTCTCGCTGATCAGTATCAGGCTCCTATTCCACACTCCTGGACCCAAGCTATCCAAGATAATATGGAACTGGGGCCATGAAGCCACACAGAACTCGTACCATTACATCAGTCTCCTTCCTCTAGTCACTCCGCCCTCTGGGATCTGGGGCGTATCACTCTTGGGTGACAGAATAAGAAACACTCGTACCATACAAATACAACATAACACTCATGGCCTTCATAGTTAATGTGTGTGTGTGTATACAGTTGTAATGATTGTTGTATGTTTAGTTAATTAGTGTTATCTAAAAGCTTTTTCTCTTCTTTGGCTTCTTGTGCTGTCTTCCTTGCCTGGATCACAGTGGACCCCTTCAAACCCGGAAAGAAACAGGATCACCTGTGGTCTCACTCCTATAGTCGCATCACACCAGGTATGTGAACATCCAGTTTTTACATTGCCCATTATCCTGATATGTATACACAGCTCCAGTTTCTAACGCTCTCTGGGGTATTAAAACAGCCTGATGTTTTGGGTTTTAGGGTTACATCATGCTAAAACATGCAATTTCTGCAATTAAGTAAACATTTATGTGGCAGAAAAACAGATTTTTTTTTATATGATTTTATGTGTGTACAGCTGTTTGGTGCTGTGTTTGTTGGTCGTGTACTGAGCAGTGTTTATGGAGTTCAGCTCAAAATCACTAATGATACTAAACACATCTCAAAATCCACACTGGACTACCGCAAGAGGCTCAAGGTGAAGGTTTGGTGATGTCTCTTGGATAGTCATTCAACCTAAACCTCAAAAAAAGTCCTTAGACTTTTAACTGGTCTCAAGCTGTGATGCTAGCCAAAGGAGGTGGTGTGATGTACTGACTATACAAAGTGCCCAACCTTTAGTTTCAGGCCATTTTCCTTTTTTGTAACTTTCAAACTGTACAAGATGGAAATAAAAAAAAATGAAGTGAACTTGTTTAAAACATTTTAAAAATGTGTTTACCTTTATCCCTTTTGAAAAGCAGTTACATTTTGGCTGTCACAGCTATTCACAGTAAGACATTTTGGCACTGGAAGCAAAGGAATTGTAGTCTGAGGCCCAAGTCTGGTAAAGATTTAAACTCTGATGTTAAACAAGTTCAGTTATACGAAATAAGAAACACATTATATAATGTACTAAACTTACACATTTTTGTCCTAACAAATGTAATGTATGCAGAGCCCCAAGAATGTTCAGCAGTTTGGACTGATGATTCATTGTCTTCATAACACTTTTAGCACAAAACCAACTAGACCAGAGACTATCACACAATCTTAGAAAACTGAGAAAAGAAAACATGTGCACCATTAAAGGTGAATGAGAGAGTGAAGTGTTAATCTTGAGAGCACAATTAAAAGAAAACAAGAGAACGAGGTGCTGACTGTGGGAATTAATTTATCTTGTGCGTAAACTGCTAAATATTTCCTCTATTTTATGGTAATGAAAACTAACACGCGGTGAGATTGAGTAAAAAGCAGTGTCAGTCTATGAAAATTGTGTTTGTTTCAAAACTTTAAAGATCGTATTGGCTTGTTTTCAAACATAGCTGGTTAATCAAAAGAGCACTGCAGTAAAACAAACCAACGACACAAATCAAAGTGTTTGCTGACTCAGACCAACAAGTCCTAGTGAATGCAGCACATAACAACCGCATCACATTCCGACGCTCTGAATGCAGCTCGCTGCTCTTCCTAATTGGATTATTCTGCTTCGAACCCATTGAAGTCTGTGGTGCAGGAGGTGAGGCTGATTGTTGTTTGTTTAACTAACGAGTTTACGAGCAGCTTGAGCTATTCAGCGAGGTTTCAGATATGTGTCAAAGTGCCATTCACACTTCACAGGTCACCATGAACGAGTGCAGGAAAAGATGAAAATATACGTAACTCTTCTTTCCATTAAGATCTACAGGGGTCCGTATATAAGCCAGCCAGCCTTAACCAAACACCAACCTTGGACTTTCACACACTGTCCACCTAATTTATTAGAAACCAAGTTTAGATAATAATGGAATATGTGTAACGCTGTTACTTAATCAGGATACAAAGATGTAACTTAACCATAACACAGCACAGTGCAAATACATCATGAAAACAAAATGTTTCCCAGCAGTATTACATCATCATAAACCACACACAAGCAAACCTTTTAACTAAGCTTTAGCTTAACTTCATTATTTTCTAATAGGTATCCTTTATAATAGGTTATGAAATAGGTTGATAGGGTGTGATGGGTTACATGTTTTTAAAATAACTTCAAATCTGTGGAAATATGATCCACTTAGTGGGCACTTTATTAGCAACACCTACCTTGAGTTTAGTATGTAGTAGTAGACCTGTCCTGATTATCATTTTTGTTGTAATTAACAACAAACATGTAATGCTCTACTCTGGTGGAGGTGCACACAACTTGCAGTTCCTCTCACTGGCCAGGAGGACTGCACGATATCGTTTCCGCATCTTCATAGCAGTGTGTACATGGTCAGTATTCACAGTATGCAGGACGTGCATTGTGTAGAAAGACATTTATAAATGTCATGCTACAACTTTTTGCTGCTTGATACAAAAGAAAAAACTTTGACTTCTCAGATTGAGACTGATTGGCCAGTGTTGTTAAAAAAAAGTGAAACTTCTGTTTCTCTGGTGCCTTTACCCAAAATATCCATCCAAGATCAGCAAATGAACCTTAATTTGAGGCAAACTGTGCATCAAGAGTTACAGTCTTTTACAAAAGTAAGAGAGGGATTTTCTAAACAATTAGCCGAAAGCATATTCATCAGATCTACAGAAATAAAATTGTGTGTGTGTGTGTGTGTGGCTCAGCAGTATAACCATACAAATCTACTCATTATGACATGAAAAGCAAATTCTGGTTCTGCACCAGTAGTCCAATTCTGAACGGAATAACATGCACTACAGGCACATTATATCACGATTCGTAATGCCTTTGGATACAGTGCAGTCACATTGATCCTTCTTTTAGCATTTGGCATCAATCCCACGGAGAAGCCTTTTTCTTATATAGCTCATCCAAAGAATATTAGTAACGGACTGCATTGATATACGTAATTAAACAATAGTAAAATAGACTCCTTTGTAAACGTTTGCAGGTCCTGGTGACACGATGTATTCATTTTCTAAGAAAAATAAGTTAATAATCCTTTACAGAAAAAAGCAATGGCATTTTCTGCTAACTTGTTTTTCAAATAATTAACCATAATTATATTATAGACAGATTCCTGAACATAACTAGGTGAGCACACAGCCAGGGGGCAGAACTGCTTTAGTTACCTATCCGGTCACTAGATAGAAGTAGAATATGTAGGGTCTGCAGCATTAGGTTCCTTACAGGCAGATTGAGCAGGATTTGTTGTGTTGGGTTCCTTACAGGCAGAATGGGCAGGATTTGTTGTGTTGGGTTCCTTACAGGCAGATTGAGCAGGATTTGTTGTGTTGGGTTCCTTACAGGCAGATTGAGCAGGATTTGTTGTGTTGGGTTCCTTACAGGCAGATTGAGCAGGATTTGTTGTGTTGGGTTCCTTACAGGCAGAATGAGCAGGATTTGTTGTGTTGGGTTCCTTACAGGCAGAATGAGCAGGATTTGTTGTGTTGGGTTCCTTACAGGCAGAATGAGCAGGATTTGTTGTGTTGGGTTCCTTACAGGCAGATTGAGCAGGATTTGTTGTGTTGGGTTCCTTACAGGCAGATTGAGCAGGATTTGTTGTGTTGGGTTCCTTACAGGCAGAATGAGCAGGATTTGTTGTGTTGGGTTTCTTACAGGCAGATTGAGCAGGATTTGTTGTGTTGGGTTCCTTACAGGCAGAATGAGCAGGATTTGTTGTGTTGGGTTCCTTACAGGCAGAATGGGCAGGATTTTGTTGGTTTGGGTTCCTTACAGGCAGAATGGGCAGGATTTGTTGTGTTGGGTTCCTTACAGGCAGAATGGGCAGGATTTGTTGTGTTGGGTTCCTTACAGGCAGAATGAGCAGGATTTGTTGTGTTGGGTTCCTTACAGGCAGATTGAGCAGGATTTGTTGTGTTGGGTTCCTTACAGGCAGAATGGGCAGGATTTGTTGTGTTGGGTTCCTTACAGGCAGAATGAGCAGGATTTGTTGTGTTGGGTTCCTTACAGGCAGAATGGGCAGGATTTGTTGTGTTGGGTTCCTTACAGGCAGAATGAGCAGGATTTGTTGTGTTGGGTTTCTTACAGGCAGATTGAGCAGGATTTGTTGTGTTGGGTTCCTTACAGGCAGAATGGGCAGGATTTGTTGTGTTGGGTTCCTTACAGGCAGGATGGGCAGGATTTGTTGTGTTGGGTTCCTTACAGGCAGAATGGGCAGGATTTGTTGTGTTGGGTTCCTTACAGGCAGAATGAGCAGGATTTGTTGTGTTGGGTTTCTTACAGGCAGATTGAGCAGGATTTGTTGTGTTGGGTTCCTTACAGGCAGAATGGGCAGGATTTGTTGTGTTGGGTTCCTTACAGGCAGGATGGGCAGGATTTGTTGTGTTGGGTTCCTTACAGGCAGAATGGGCAGGGTTCCTTACAGGCAGAATGGGCAGGGTTTGTTGTGTTGGGTTCCTTACAGGCAGAATGGGCAGGGTTTGTTGTGTTGGGTTCCTTACAGGCAGAATGGGCAGGATTTGTTGTGTTGGGTTCCTTACAGGCAGAATGAGCACTACAGGGAAGGTGATGCAGAGTGAGGAAGAGAGTGAAGTGAGTACACATTTCAGTAAACAGGTTCGTTTGAAGGTTATACTTTTACTGCTTCGATATACTTTGCTGGACCAAGTGGGTTTGTCTCAAATTGTCGTGCTTAGCTGATTAAACAAATAGATTTTGATTGATTGACTGATTGATTCTGCTTTTCTCAAAATGACCTATACTGACCCTCCCCTCCCTTACAGAAGAGGTCTGTTGGTGGTCCTTAACCTCAACCTTTGACCTTCAACTTGTCTTTTTCAGTGAGCTGTTTTTCTCTTAGTAGTGCTTTTTGATCAAGTTGCATAAAATAAGCACACAAGCATTTACCAACAGTTTTGTTCATCAGTCTCATCAAACTTCATGAACCTTGCGTTTTGATAGGAGTGTGTACAGAGAGTTCAACCTTGATTTGTGGTTTAACAAAATCTGTGCTACTGACACAAAAGTAGTGCTCTTATTTTACATGCACACTGTTCTTCAAGTTTTTATTCCCTATTGTGCTGTGAGATGTATGTGAAACTCTCTCATTACCATGTCAGCTTCAGTTTGGACCTGAATTAAAACAGAAGCTATTACAAATCAGTGGCTCTTAAGTTCATTATCTTGTCCTAATTCCAGATAAGAAAACAACCCAACCTTAGGATAGACTCCAACACCATCTTCTGCTTTAAGTGTCGTTTGTGTTATGCAGTGACAGGCAGCATAGTTCACTGTAATACTAATGACGTTACATTTGTTTACATTGTGAAGCAGTGCTTTCACTTGAGGTGAAGATAAAATATTTCAGTGATGGTGGTAAATAAAAAGGAGACAGAACTGAAGGTGGGTCTGTTTATCAGGAGGAATAACATTAGCACTGCTGTGAGTCAAACTCTGACCCAGACTACACGTTTTTCTGTGTAAATAACGTCTAATCTTTAATGTTTCTTCATAGTAAACACAGCATGACCTGATCCCAAACAGAGTTATGTAGATTAGTTTAATGTAAGTATAAACTATTTTTTTAACATGTAGCAGCAGCTTTTTGATGTTAACATTTCAGCTGTGCACATATGGTCAGCTGCCTAGTATCAGGCATGACAGTTGACTGTCAACTTTGAGTAGTTTAAGATTTCCTAACCGAGGAAGATAACAGCCATGCAGGTTTTCCTTTTGTATCGAGCAGCATAAAAAGCTGTGGCGGACATGTTTGATTTAATTGGCCTTACTAGACTTTGCCTCAGTCCTTAATGTGGCTATTGCACATGCGCACATCTGGATAGCTATGCTAAAAAAACGATATACACGCGTCAGCCCTAACCTCCGTATATATACACTCACTGTCCATTTTATCAGCTCCACCTACTATATAGGAGCACTTTGTGTTCAACAATTAAAGGCAGTAGTCCATCTGATTCTCTATATGCTTTATCAACCTTTATACCTTTTCTTTAATAGTCTGGTCAACCACAGGAACACAACAGAGCAGGTATTATGTGGGTGGTGGATCATTTACAGCACTGCAGTGACACTGACGTGGTGGTGTGTTAGTATGTGTTGTGCTGGTGTGAGTGGATCAGACACAGCAGTGCTACTGGAGTTATGAAACACTGTGTCCAGTCACTGTCCACTCTATTAGACGCTACTGCCTTGTTGGTCCACCTTGTAGATGTGAAGTCAGAGATGATAGCTCAGTAATTTCTGAACAGTTAGTGTTGGTCATCCTCTAGTCCTTCACCAGCGGTCACAGGATGCTGCCCACAGGACACTGTTAGCTGGATAGTTTTGGTTGGTGGACTGTTCTCAAAAACAAGCACCATGTGGAGCGTTATGAGAATTCACGCCTCCTCATTTTTCACCTTTTTGATCATGTGAACATTGTACAGCATTATATACCACCTTTGGTAGAAGTCGTATGGCCCTCCACACTTCCTGTAGTGTATTACAATGCGTCTGAAAGTCTGTATGGATCATATAAACGTAGAGCATTATAGAGTGGTTATTAACTAAACAGCGTATTCACAATGAAAACCCATATTTTCATTAAAACTGACTTTTGTTAAGCTTTGTAGCAGTTTTCTCTTTTCAGGTATGCAGTGCTGAATACTAAGGTCGGAGCTTATTGTTACCTACACCTTATCAAGCACTGCAGAGACGAAAGCTGCTCGGCCTTTTCTTTTGTACTTTGTCTTTGTCCTTCAGTTGATAGCTATTCAGCTCCCATCATGTTTTTTTTTGCCATCCCTTCATCAAAAGGAACACTATCTCGCTGATCTCCAGACACCTATTAAGATGCAGACTTTTGAGCGTCTGTAATTGAGCTTTGGCAAATTGCTGGAGAATGAGTCGGCGTTGTCGCCTTGGAAACGGATGCTTAGGGCCGGGCTGATTGATGGCCTGAGAATAAGAGGTGTCGTGGTGGTCATCTTGAGGCCGATTGCATGCGAAGTCTCAGATGTGTCCTCGTTCCCCTCCCCCCGCTGGGCCGCACCTGCGGACCCTAATGCCAGGCATAACTAATCAACCCCAGAGATGCATGATCTTCTTTTCTCCTGCTCCCCTGTCTAATCTAATGTCCCTGCAGCGGATAATGACAACAGGAACCAGCAAGAACTTACCTGTAGTGTTGGTGCTGGACTCCTCGGCCTTCAAAGGATTTAAAGTGTAGCTGAATTTGACTTTGTGCTGATTTCAAGTGGAGCACCGCTGAACTCAATTAAAAGGCCCATAATCACAGGAGTACTCATTTTCCCCATACATATACAGGGCAGCCAGCCAAAACTCACAAGACACGTGTAGGTTTACTGGTGGTTTCGGATAGTACATGAAACGATTATATTTGTGTTGTAGGCATGGTGACTCCTGGTTCCCACCACAATCTCTACGGTGAGCCATTTCATATCCACTCTGAATGACTTTGTTTGCGTCACATTTCCTTTCATCAAAGTGAAACCGTAATGAAACATCACATCCTGTATGTGCAAACACACACGTGGTGCGGGTTAAGAATAAAAAGTTAAGAACCTGGACTGTCAGCATGATTTCTCTGCTTTGTTCAGTACACTAGGAGACTAAAGTAATGCATCTAAATGAACAGCATGACTTTAATCTCAGTTATTATTTATAAGTGAGATTTCTGTGGTTAAAGTCAGATGTCTCATAGATCAAGGTGTGGCAAGCTGCAAATGAGTGACATTTTCCCTCCATCGCTCCATTCTTGGGGGACGTAGCATTTGGAGCTTGCCTTTTAGAACCGCCGTGACCTGCTTTAGAATGATCCTTCAGAAGCACAGTGCCAGCTGGACCAGGCGTGCCCAGAAAAACACCCGCTGCCCGGCTTCCTGCCTGGCCTCTATTGTGTTTCACACATCTAGCAGCTCTTAGCCTCCTCTAACAAAGTCAGTGCAGCGACCTGGGGCAAGAGTCCGGCCTCCGCTTCTCTGGATCTCCGCTTCTGTGGGCTTGTTGTGCTGTGGTTGGTACTCTGGTGATTTGAAACAGTGTGTGTCATTCAGCAGTCATTTCTGCTCTGATGGCTGATTTTATAGGACTACATAATATGAAGGCTATTTGGCAGTGCCGTTCGGCTAGCTCTAAGCCGGTGTCTGTGCTCTCCGCTAATTGAGTGGTCGGGTAATTAGTACCCTAATTGACTTTTTGCTGCTTATTGATTCTGCTGTGACTAGTGGCCGCATGCTGACCTGTTGGCTCAAAACAAAGCAAGTATTTAACTTGATTAAAAAGGTTTCATTATTTTAGCCAAGGTGTCTACTGGGGTTTCCTTTTATTCTGTCTTTAACTCCTCCTGTCTCCATCTCCTTTTTCTGTTATGTTGGAGGTGATTGAGGCATAAAAATAAAAATAATGATCATCACCACCATCACCGTCATCAGGTAGTTAATCCATCCTCTGTGGCACTTATCTTTTGGTGGCACAGAGGGACCAGCACTGACTGGGCAGAGGGCTGGAATCACCCTGAACCAGGCACCAGTTTGTCACAGGGAATAATAATAATAATAATAATATTATTATTATTATTATTATCAGCTTTATTTATAGATAGTTAGACAGTGACAGCTCAGAGTGATTTACAGACAGGTGGTAAAGAAGATATGCAAGTTGTAAGATGATGCAGTCTGGGAAATTCTTGCACAGTCCCTCCTCCACCCTCTTTTCACTCCTCCCCCAGTTACCTTTGAGTCTGAGGAACAGTTTTAGCAACAGAATTGGGTTCACCATTAAATTTCATGTGGAAAGCTGTGCCCATGTTAACACTTGTTTTGCTGCTATTTTTATAGGCAGTGCTTATTTTTCATCTACGTGTGTGGACTGAATTCAGACTCTATGCTTTCATGCAAACTTTTTGATAGTCTAGGACTTTTTTCTAGAAAAAAAAAAGTATAAAATTAGACAGTCAGGTGCTTTGAGGCCTTTTAGAGCTGGTAAAACTGTTGAGTTTTAAATTTACTGAATTGACCTTTATTCCTGGGGAGAGCCAGAAAGCCAGAAAGGGCTTTATCAGTAAGTTATTGTTCAAAGAACTGATCATACATACTCCTGCTTTGTTAGAACACAGCCAAACCAGCCCTTTAAGGGTGATATTGGACACCCCCGTTCTAGAGGTTGTAGTTTTTGTTGAGAATGTACTGCTGAATGAAGTTCTGTCGGAAAACCAACCTGTGTAGAACAGAAGAGGTCTTTAGAAGAAAAGTGTAAAATATTAAAATCGACTTGAACCTTGACCTCTGAATTATAAATCATGTCAGAGCTGATGTGCTTTATTGCACTTGTCCTTGATACCAAAATGAGTTGACGTTTGACAGACACTATAAGCGCAGCACACTTAAATGATGGTTAATCACCAGCAACTGTGTCAAGCTGAACTAGGTCAACAATCAAGTCATTTGTCGAAATGGGTATTGATTGACTTTGTGGCAATTTCAGTAAACCTCCAAAATCAACTAATGAACGAGGATCCTTTACCCATGTTCATCATCTCTCTTTGAGTCATCATTTCCCTAGCCCACCTCACACTTCCACTTTATTAGGAAAAAAAACCAGAATAAATAATTTTCGTTAAATGTTTGCCATACTTTATTGTACTATATAGTTATTGCAATATATACTTTATAACAATACAGGCAGACACCCACCACGCACTTCTACTCACTGGCCTCTGCTGTGAAAATAACATATGGTGGCCCTTGGTGACTCGCAGTAAAGCATCTGTGAGCTGAACTGGGGCATCGCTGGAGTCATTTGTTATAGTGGGTAGTGATTTAGTTCCTGGAGATTTCAGTCAATACACAACTGATAAACAGCAGGAGTTCTTCACCCTCCTTCATCATCTCCCATTTGTGGTTTTAAAACACCCAAATTTAACACAACACTCATGAAACACTCCAGAAGAAGATCTTTGAAGTCTTCCAGTTAGTCTCCCCTAACTGTTTGTTAAAGACATGGGGAGCTATGGATGATGTGCGATAACGCAAACGCCTCTGGTCATGGAAATGCTTTGCATGATAAGATACTCTCCACAAAGCTGATCAAAGTGGAGCACACACCAATGTGGTGTTTGTTATATCGGGGCAGCGTGAAAATCAGCAGGCTTTGCTCATCAGTCAGTGGACGGCTAATGTGTTTTTACTTTATTCTGACCAATTACATGGACAGGACCAAGTAAACACATCATATTAGATCAGGACGTTATGGATGGAATTCCATATCACAATATTTCCCCTAAATATTCTAATATCTGGTGATATTTCTTAGCATTACAGAGGTTGCCACTGTAGTACAAGTACCTATCTTGTGCTTCCATTCAGTAGCCACTTTATTAGAAACACCTACATTTTTATTTCTTACAGTTATTGTAGTATATTGTAGGGCTGTCCTGAAATACAGTTTTACCCTTTAGGGAGGTTAATAGGAGTTAATAGTGCAGCGAGGCCAAAAGTGGACTGACATGTGTACTGTGGAGCCGCCGTGCTAGATTGCTAGGAGCTCATTTTTTGTTTGTCTGGCTGTTTTAGGTTAATTCATTTAAGGACTTGTAGATTGAAAAGCCTGAATATGGATAGAGGGGTACTCCCGTTTTCTCAGAGGGCTTTGTTCTTAGCTGTTGGTGCAGGAACAGCTGTTTTATTTCTTCCTTCATACAAAATGAAGCTGCATTACAGAATGAACCTCGTCCAGGTTTCTCCCAAGACCTCCAGACCTTACAGTCGTTGTAAGATCTCCTGTGTCAATAGCCTACCTGTAGCCCAAACCTGTAGAACACCTGTCCTATGATTGAGTATACAAATAGACTAATATCTGGGTCCAGCCCTAGGGATATTTTTAAATGTTATATTTTTAATGTTCATGATGTAGAAAAATAAGCTGTTATGTAGCTTCCTGTATATTGTTTCTGCTATGCTAACAGATGTGCTGCGGATATCAATCTATATAATTATAATAAGGAAGGAATGAATCATTTAAAACTCTAAACAATGGCGGTTACAAGTCAGTTTGTGTTTGTGCCTTTGTAGTCCTAACCCGCCTAAAATGACCTTAATGCATGATGTAAATTGAATAAGAGGTTTTGCTCCTCTTAGTGCGCAATTAGTCACCATCCAGCCCACATAGCTGAGGTAATAAGAACAATGGAATAAAAAACACATTAATATTGCATTAGGCAGACAGAGCGCTGTTACCGCCTCATTCATCAAAGCTCAACAGGGTGAAAAACGTCTACGTCATGACTATAGCTCATCCAGAGCGCTGAATCATAGAAACATGCAGGATGTACAGATAGCCACTAGCTTTTCATTATATAGGGGATTTCAAGTGCTTTATATTTATGTATTTATGTGTATATTTGAAAAATAATTTTGTGTTTAAAGCCAAGTCCTGTCATGCCAATTTATCTACTGCCTGGCAAGCCATAGTCTGGATTTCCACATATACGTAACTTCTTGTTAAAAAATTTACAAGCTATGCTCTCAATGTTTTTAAAGTCTTACCATCAGATTTAATATCATATCTTAAATGTTGAATTTAGCTGCTTGAAGATTGACTGTACAAAGCTGAAATGTTAATTAACAGAGTGGGTAGGTATGAATTTGTGGCATTTTTCTGAAAATATTTCTATTAACCCCAAAAGCTATTTAGGTCATTTGGTACATTTAAATGAAATCCAGAACCAGACCACAAATACATAGACAACACTTGATATTTACATGCAAAACATCTAAGGTGAACTAGTAGTCTGTTTTTGTTTAATCTCTGCATAAATCAGCTGAAACCACAGATGAGACTAGTAATTATAGTTAAGTCTAGATAAAGCAAGCCAGCAACACAGCCTAGTAACTGACAGAGTCTAATTCAAGTAAAAAAACTCAAAGCCTACCTTACTAACAGAAGAACAAATCCTAATCAGAACCCGCTAGCACACCTTTATTAATATATTATAATTTAATATAATAATATAACTCTTAATATACTAAGAGTTTTTTTTTCTAGTAAGTGTGAATACAGTATGAATTTACTGAGATTTACATAGCATGAAATAAAATGATATAAAAAGTGTAACATTTAGTTACAGAGTTTTCGATATGCATTCATAGTTGTAAAATTGTCATATGTCACTTTTAGTAATTCATAAAACATTAATAAAACAGTTCACACTGTGGGCACTCAGTTTTCACTTTGGAATACCTGATAGCATTTTGGTTATGAAAAGCCAACACGTTAACATGTATTCACCTATTCCAGATACCGCGGTTTAGCCCCAGACTTGGAGCCCCACCCATTCAGCCTACAGTCTGTTAGTCCCCACCCTTTCACCTGCAGCCATTTAGCTGTAGCCTGTTCATACTGAAGTTATAAGTGCCAGGACTTCTTATGGGATGAGGGCATCATTAAGAACCAAGCTAATTAACATATATTGACCTATATTGACCCGTTTAGTTCACGTAAACATGAATTATGACTCTTTTTGGGACATATAAATGTATTATGGGTGCTTTAATTGCAAGTACTCTGCAGTTATGTTGTGTTAATTGGCTGTTCTTTCTTAGTGATGTGGTGGTGTTTTGTTTTGCTACATTCATTATTTACAGTCCTATTAATATTACATTCTGTTGTGCTGCAGGAGGCGATCATGGACCCCTATGTGTATGTAGCTGTCATCATTTCCAACTTTGAGAAGGAAGGAGTGCGAGTGTGTGTTTGGTGGTTGGCGGGCGGGGGGGTTGGGGGTGCGTGGGGATGACTCTGTAGGCAGTAAATCTTTTATGTCAGCAAGAAACTGCACAGCAGTCTCCACAGCACAGCCTCCATCTACAGCCACGGTTTTACACCTGCAAAACACGCACACAGAGGTTATGTGTGTGCTGGAGTTGAGCTCACCTGACCTGCAGTGCACACATTTAAGGAAAAAGGAATACTGTGTGGATGTGTGCAGAGTATTTCCTTTATTGTAGATGTCACAGGTAAAAGGTGGACGGAGTCAATACTAATGAATTTGGTCACTATTTATTTGGATAGTCCCCCATAGATGATCTACGGGTATGTACTTACGAACAGCCATTTCTGATGACTCTTAGTTAATTAACAGGAGTAGGTGTGGGTTTTACCTGATGTTAGGGACAGGTGTAGGAGTATGGATAGATTATTGTACACTCAACATGAAGTAAATTTACATTTAAAAATTTACAGATGAATGCTAAAGATACACTCAGCATCTACAACGCATTCATATATATATGGATATATAATTGAAGATGGGTGGTCTCTGACTCTGGCACAGTGCTGTGTATAAGATGAATGAGTCAGAGGCTAGCACTCAGGAGAAGAGAAATTTGTGACCTCTCAATTCAGTCTGATTCAGTTCTGTGGGTCTGATTCAGAATCATTTTAAATACCCTGAAAACATAAATGTAACAGGAGGAGCCCTAGCTGTGTGTAAGAGTGTGTGTCTGTTTGCTCTGTGATAGACTAGCAACCTGTTCAGAATGATTCCTGGCTTATGTCAAATGAGGATTGGTGTAGGCTCCAACACCCTTGGCTATCCTAGACAATAAGGGGTTTAGATGATCAGTGATTGAAGTTGATGTTAAATTCATATAGAAATTGGTGGATCATTGATTAAGTGTAACCAGTTTGTTAATGTACGCTTTTAGACATTTTATATGATTTATTGGACATTATCTGCGGTTATTCACAACACTGATTGAAAGTTAACCTGTCGACGTATTGTGCTATATGTCGAGTTGTTCTGCAGTTTCTCAGCTTGAAAGAGAATTTTGTTTTGTAAAGCGTTTCCTACATAAAATATTTAAATCTATTAAAATTCAATATTTTGTATATTCTATAATTCAAATCATATTTTTTTCAGTGCTGTGCTCTCACCCTGCAGACACAGTTGAATTGTGACAACCTATTTATGTGCCCACAACGTTGTCACAACATTGAAATGTAGTTCCTCAGAATGTTGTGACATTGTAGTAGCACGGTTGCCAGTCCATTGTCACAACCTCATAGAATCCTTTACAAATTCCATTATATCGGCATCAGACTCTATGGAAGTTGCCAATAGGTAGTCATAATACCACATGACAACCATATTTAACAATGACTTCATGACAACGTTGTGACTGCCTTGCTCAGACAATGTAAACCGCTCCACCGACTGAAAACATTGTAGCAACGTTGTAAGAAAGTGCACATTGTTCTGACAGCTGTGGCATTTGCATTAAGTATGAAAAGTAATGTTAAAATAAATAGAGTTAACATGTTGTTATAAATAACATGTGCAGGCTTAATATATAGCAACATCGATTCTACTACAGCGTGCCATATCACTCGTGCTACGACTCTGGACTCTGCTGAGCTAGAACAGGTCATTAGGAGAGTGGCCAATAACACACACAGCTGCTGCTGATCTCTTTTCACCTTACAAGACCCTGGAGAATTTTTACCCTGTACCAGTCGCTAACTGTTTGCCCTTTGCTTGGTCAGTCAGACACTACAGCCTGACTTACTGTTAAGTAACTAACAGCCTTAAGACATGCAGAACTGGGATTTGTCCACTTCTCAGGGAAGTGTTTAGTGTTGCTGGTTGGATGCTGCTAAAGTTGGTGGGCTTTCCAGTTGAATTAGAATTGTAAACAGTTACCTGCAGTAGACTGAATGGCCTTTTCCTGTTGCACTCAGATATGCAACGCTGTATAGATGTACAGTCAGCAGTATTTTGCACATCAGAAAGATATTCACAGTTAGGTTTGCCAGCGTGCATGTGTCGTTATACACACATCATTTTCAGTTTTATTAGATACAGAGCAGAAAATGAAAGGCTGTTTGTGGGTCACTGGAATGTGAGTTAGTGTTGTCTCAATACGATAAATAATGTCTCAGCAATCTTCTACACATCCTTTAGGCTTCCTTTGTTCAAGAGCTCATTTTAACTGTTACATTGAGACAGTACTGTGTTAAGAATGCCATGCTGTTCGGGGATTGGTTCATTAAAGCATTACAGCTAGCTTTAGGTTATGAGGCAAAAGCTTTTTCCCTCTGGTGTCACTGACCTTTTTCTAATGACTTGGCAGTAGAAGGGAACTGTTCCATTTTTGCAAGTTGCTTTTTGAGGGAATGAAAAATAAATGCAGTGCTCTTAACCTGTGGTTAACCTTTGTGCTTGAGGGCATTTGTAAGAGGTTTATTTGCATATACGTGTGAATCCTTTGTGTGGAACTAAACTGATATAGTCTGAATAGGTGGGGTTAACTGCTATAGGCTGAATGAGAGGGGTTAAACAGCTATAGGCTGAATTGGAGGTGGTAAATTGCTGTGGGCTGAAAGAATGGTGCTTAACTAATGTAGGTGGGATGGGTGGAGCTAAATTGATGTAGTCTGAATGGGAGAAGCTAAACTGATGTAGGCTGAAGGGGTGAAGCTATTTTTTTAATAACTATTTGTTAAATAACTGGGGCTAAACTGCTGTCGGCTGAATGTGCAGCTATTTGAAACCGTCTTAATGACTGTGACATGACACCACGATGAATAAAAATGAGTTGCCATAGGCTATGTGAGTTATAGAGGCTAGAAAATGAACAGCATTAATGTGAAGCTGAATAGTTTTAAGAAAGCAGGGACAAGTTTTCATATGAACCCTTTAACTCCTTAAATCAATGTTGGATGGAGCTGTGTAGCTGGTCCTGAGGTTCTCTAGTCTCATGATGTTACATGGTTAGGAGGACTGCAGTATCCCTGCTCAGCTGGTCCAGTTTAAGATGCATTAATCTAGGCTTTATTACAGTTCAAATCCAATCCTTTTCCTCATATGGCGCACGTTTATTTGTGTTGCACTGTAAATGTTTTCAGTTCCAGTTCAGGCTACATTCATATACGGGACTGAAATCTGACACGCAGCAGCGCTGCCCTAAACGTTATAGTGGAATTCATGCGACTCAACATTCATCATAATTCCATGCCGACGGAAACAGACCACTTAACCGCATCGTCATTAAAGTCTGTTGCTATGGTTATGGTTATGCTTCGCATCTTTTGTTTTTGAGCACAAACAAGACAAGTGTGGGCTGTGTAAACAAATAAACACGACATTGTCTAATGGAGGAAACAAAACAAACAACTATTCAAAATCAGCTTTAATTCAAGAATGGTAAACAAAGCAAATGGGTATATTCTGGATCTGTTCAGCGGGCGAATGGATCCGCTCAGTACATAAATCATGTCCATGTTGATGTGAGCATCAGCAGTGAAAAAACAAACACTTTTATTTGTTATAAATATTAATATTTATTGTATGAATATTTGAATTCTGATCAAATCATTGTAATTATATGTATCTGATATGTGACCAGTAAACACCATGTACATTCAAACAGCAAAAAAGAAGCAGTGCCGCTTTAACCACAGACTGTCTTCTCACTATTTTCACTGCAGCACTGAAAAAAATAAATAATAATATTATTAATAATAATAGTAAATTTTATTTATAGAGCACTGCCATAGATCATACACATCTTGGAACATCTTGTGCTGCTCTATATATGTATAGATACCAGAGATGGCCACAAAGTACAAGTCCAAGTCTAGTCACGAGTCTATAGGCTAGAGTCCAAGTCAAGACTTAAGTCTATTCACACAAAGAATATATAGTAACTGTAGCATTAAAAAAACACAACAGATTAACTTTGTGTGCAAAACACAACTGTATTTTTTTACAGTCTCAACACTTTTTTTTTTGTTTTTAATGCTACCTCTTATAATATTCGCTCACAAAAAATGACATGCTCTACAACTCTTAAACAGAACAAACTAGAAGCAATATCACTTTTTGTTTCGGCACCATACTCTGCCTCAAACACTTCCTGTTTCAAGCCAGCTTAAGGGGTTAACACTGTACGTTATATAGCTGGAATGATGGCTAAACGGCTAGCACAAAATAGTGATTCTTCCTGTAAGGCAATGTTTTAGGCCCACATTACATGATATTTTTAACTCACCAGAGAAAAGCTAGCTTGTTAGCCATGGTCACCTTTCTACAACCCTGCTAGCTAGCAAACCTGTGTTGATGAACATAGGACACTGGATAGGAAGTAGATTAAAGCATGTATGTGTTGTTTTGTTGTTATCAGCATAACACCAGCTAGTTCACCACTAGTACTTTCTTACTGAGATTTATTAAGGGTCGTCACTCTTACTGGGTTTCTGGATCCCTGAATAGGATATCCTAATAATCATCATTTTCCATGACACTGTGGGGCCAGACCCACTGTTAGCTTCTGCTTACTGCAACTCTCACCCTCGTCTCTTGTGGTGTCCTTCTCATTTTACTTCACAGCAGACTATTGACATTTAGAGGAAATCGAAATGCATTGTTGCCAGTAAAGTTTACTTGATGTTTTCTGATAACGTGTTCTAGGGGTGTAAGAAAACATACAGTGAACAAAACTTTTCCGCATCCTTTAGAATACTATTTAGGCAAATCGCCATCTTTGTCTCTTTGCCTGGCAGATTACACTAGTGTTTAACCTCCCCCTCCTCCTCCTCTCTCTCTCTCTCTCTCTGAGACTGGGCTGTAAGTGAATGAGGTGCAGTGTATCAGTAGATCAGTTATCCCTGGGATTTAATCACTCGTATGCTATGGTGTGAAGGTCACTGGGTACAGTAGCATTTATCAGATCCCACTTTATTATACAACCAACACACACAAACAGCTATAGCTACTACAGTGTTGATCTAATCCACTGCTGTAGTACTGTCAGTTTTACCTGCTCGTACCCCTCACGAGGCAAAATCAGGTTGTCCAGTATATAGACAATACTACCAAATTGGTTAAAATCACTGTCCCACAGTACAAACAATAATAAACATTCAGACTTCAGATATTCATAAGGATCATTCATTATTATAGTAAAACCCACTGCATTAATTGAATGAAATATATACAAAGACATTGTTTGTAGGTATATTTATTGCATCTTTTTGATTAACAAATTGCAGGCACAATAAAAGTAAGGGGATTTTAGTATGAAGTCAGTTAAAAGTCTGAAATGCATCGACTTTAAACCAGTTGGTAGTAAAACAAAAGTAGGAAAAATAAAATAAATCGGGTCGTTTTTGTTGCAAAAATCTGTGTTTTATGTCTGTAGAAAGAATGTTCGTGTTTCAGAGGGGTCATATTATTGGCTTGCATCAATCAGAGCTCGACACCTTGTCCTGTGTCTTATCCCTGCCTCTTTCTTAATTACTTGTCCTTACTGTAATTTACCATGTGCTTCTGTTTATTTTGATTTATAGCTCCTCCCTGTTTCTGTCGTTGTCACGCCCCTCACCTTTTCGAGTTTATGGTTTGTGTTCCTTGTCTTTTCTGGTCCATTGCTAACCCTCTGTTTACTCCGGGTCTTGGTTTGGTGTTGTGCAGTTCATATAATGAATGCAAGTAGCCTGTTTGTGTTCTCTGGGTTTTATTTTTTATTGGATCCTCCTGACAGTGGCACAATGAGTAGATCTGAGTTGGGTTCGATTCCAGGCCGGGTGTGTCCGGGGTTCTGTCTGTGTGGATTTGGTCTTATGTCTGCGTGGGCTTCCTCCGGGTGCTCCGGTTTCCTCCCACAGTACAAATACATGTGGTCAAGTGAACTGGAGATGCTAATTTGTGTTTGTGTGTGTCTGCTCTGCAGTATACTGTACCCTGTGACCCAAAAGGATAAAGCGATTTAAAAGATGAGTGAGCACAAAGATATGTGCAGTTCATGATAGTAAGGGAAGTATGTAAAGTGATGTATCCCAGCATGCATAGTCCCCCATGTACTAGCCTTTCGAGGCAGTGTTATGATCTAGGATGGCTTCAGTCATTCAGCTTTAGGCTCAACAATGTAATTATTGTAAAATGATCCAGTTATTTTTGGAGTTTATATGGGCTGGGCAGTGAAAAGTGCATTTTTAAACATTAAGTGTTTACATACTTCATCATGTCTTTTACATCCCAAAATAACAGGTAGGTAAAACTTCAGATATGTATGATGTGGGCCTCGATTATCTTGGTAAATGATTGGCTTCACGGTTTTTAATGATGATCAGGATTTCAAAAGGTCATAAAGCTTTGTTTACCAGACTTTTATTTATGTAAGTTTAACATATTTTTTTTATCTTTTGATTTTAAAACATACTAAATTAACTGTCAAAAATAATTAGCAAATGACCTGATTATTAATGTAAGTGTACTCAAGTAAAAGTGTTCTGTAATAAGCAATGGAAAATCAAAATACAATACCAGGAAAATTTGCAGCCAGCTAAAAAACATGCATCGTTGATGAGAACATTACCACTCTATTAGACCCTCCTACCTTGCTGGTCCATCTAGTAAATGTAAAGTCATAGACTGCACAGCTTTAGTTGGTCACCCTCATAGTCCTGCATCAATCGTCACAGGATGCTGCAGTGTTGTGTTGTAGACATTGTGACCCCTGTATAACCCCCTCTGAATCTCAGGGAGTAACTTATTTAAAAAGGTTGAAATTCCTATTTAAGTCTGCTAAGTGTTTCTACTTTTGTGATTACTTAAATACAGTAACAGCAGAAATACGTTTAAACAAGTTCACTAAGAACATTTTGACTTAAGTACAGTACTGCATTAGTGTTGGAGTTCAGTACATCTGGTTTTCACGATGAATCTGCTCTCTGGTGTTATGTAACAGTTGCATGTATATATTTATTTATTTCTGTAGCAGAAGCCTTTCATTTGTGGTGAATTGTAAATGCCGTTGGGTCATGCAGTGACGCACGCGGACCGAAATACAGCTCTGAGGTCAGTGTAGAGACGCACCCACCCTGATGACCACACACACACACACACACAAGCATGCCCCTGCAGCGCAGTGAGTCATCAGGTTGGTGGTGGGACTCGCAGCCGGACTACTCTGACCTAATCTCACTCTCTCATACTGTTTCTCAGTACTCTATCACTCTGGCTCCCTCTTTCTTATTTTCTCCTTCTCTGGTTTTGTTTTTACTGAAGTAGTTGTATACACAATATAACAACAAACATCAATTAGTAAAAGTACAATAGAAAATAAGATAGTAGTTATTTATTTATCAGCAAAGACTGAACATTTAATAACACTGAAATCAGTTGTTCCTCTGTGACCATATTTTACTAAATAAAACAAGGTGGTGGAATTTTCTTTTATATTCTCTTTGATGATTCTATTATATCTTAATTTGACTTGTATGCCAAGTGTTAGTCTTTTTGCATTCTGTTCGTTCTGTCCCTTTATTCATTTTGCTTGGCCTTTCTCTTCCTTTACAAAATGTTTCAATTTATGACCCTTCTGTTATTTATATACTTTAGTTATTTATTAGCATGCTAAAAATGTCCTACCATATAATGGAAACTAAGCTTAATGTAACGTTATGCCTAAGGTGGACTACACTAAATGTTAAGACTTCAATGTCCTGAATAAGGTGAGGAAATTCTGCCATCCCTGGAAATCACAATCACTGGTTGTTCTTTTTGTGAAGGGTACCTTTGTCACACTGTCTGTGAAAGACCTGTTCATGTTTCTTTTACAGTGCAAACAATGTCAATTTCCCCTGCAAATAATGTTGTGCACTGTTTTACTTTTGCTGGTGGGTCAGTTGGAGGAACTGAATGTAAAATAGCTACTGGTGCTTAATATTTTGTTTACTATAGATTATAGAAGAGAAGGCTGCTGGAGTGTCTAATGGTTGTGATGTTCTCCACAGGGCCGGTTCTGAAATGGCTGGTGTCCCCGGTGTCGTTATGTTGATGCTTCTTCACAAAGTATCGTCTGCCATTTGTAAGAGCTGAGGAACCACAGCAGATAGTGAAGAAAGATGTGATGACACTGTAAAGTTTGTCCTGTGGGAGCCTGGCAGGATCAGGTGAGTGCTAAACATATTACACTATTCATGCATCATCAGGGCAGGAACGACTATAAAAACTTAAGGAGCAATGGTAACATACTTCATGTTTAAGGGAAGAGGGGGAAACAACCTAACGCTAAACAAGGTTTAAACTCTCTGAACATATAATATTTTCTGCTAACATTAATGAACACTTTAACCGGAGGTAATGAAATGTGCATGCCAGTTTTGAGTTAGTAGGCACAAAACAAAAGACTGGTAGCTTTTTAATGTTTGTTTACTTACATGCATGCTTATCGCTACATACATAGTGACATTTTTTTAAATATATTTGTTCAGGAGCGTCACACATCATGGGTCTAACAATTAAAGGGTGATGGCGAGTAATGTTTATGTGCTAATGGCACGTTAAGAGGTAAGTTTAGCCTTTAAAAGGGTAATAGTGAGTGCTATTTCTTTATTTAATGTGTGTTACAAAGAGTGATTGTTATTACACACCACCGTCCTCTAGTGTTTAACAGGGCAGCTGTGAGTACGCAAAGCTTTACAATGGAAAATAGTTCTTAAGTCTGATCCAGACTTTTGTTCTAGCTCCCGGTCCTCTGGAGTTCCTGTGGACGAAGTAAAGATAAGGGCCCTCAAGCTGTCCTCCATCGTGTGCTGCCCAGGTAAGTGTCAAGCATACCAACACATATCTCTGCATGCTTCTGACCACACATGCTAGTGCCATTCTACTGTACTTCCAGTGGGCAAACTAAATTATTTTCTTATTTTATTCTGTAGGTGTCTAGAAGTGGTCCTGGATCCCCCCAGCCCTGCAGAGTTCATTGTTCTAACTTCGATTTAACTAATGTTAATTTTAAGGTTGGACGAGCTTTACATAGCGTTAAAAATCCCATTCAGCCTAACACAAAACTGTATAACACGAGTTTATACTGCATACCTCCCTTCTGTGTTTGTAACTACAGATGTGCGTTTGAGTACGGGTTCCTCCGTAGTGTGTCTGCGATCCTTATTTCTTGAATGTGTTTAGACACACAGTTTTTATCACCTGTGAATTTAAAAAGAAAATGATCACTTATTTTAGGTTTTTTTTTTGTTGCAAAATTCTTTAAATATGGTTTGATACGAGATACCTACCACCTTTAGCTTTAAAGTTTGGCAAAAAAAAATCCAAAGCATCTTTTTTTTTTTTACCTTGAGCAATATGTGAGCCAACATTCCTACACAAGGTATGTTTAATATGCTATATAAATACTAAAAGGCCTTTAAGCCTGTCGGTATTTAATTTTATCACAAACCCTTTTTGTTCAAGAAGTTCCTTGAATGTGACCTCAAGTCTGGCATTAAACTAGGGACCCGCAGTTGAGCAGCTGTTTCAGAATGATGCACCCAGTCATTATTTGACTGCTGGTGAGCTCCTTGCATAATTAATTAGATCCATTAATGCATAATGTCTGAGATTAATGAGCTTTAATTACGCGAGCTTTTATTGTTCTGTTGATTGGGCTGCTGAGATGCAGAATTGGACATGTGGTGTGTAAAGCTGTCACTGTGCACTCTGCATCATTACATGCAGTGAAATATGACTCCACTGACTGCTTTAGAGCTTACTGTTACTACAATTCAGCCTGAAATGCTAACCATGAAGCTATGCTACCTGTCAGGTAAATAAGACAAAACCCACATCATGCACTGCGATACAGTTACCTATAAAAATGTAGGTACATCACACAGGTGCGCTAGAAACATCCTGAAGGATACATTTGTACATGTTTATAGGTAACAGTATCAAACAGTGGCACAAAATCCACCTTAGTTTATTTAGAGAGGTTTGATATATGAATGTTCGTAGAGAAACTTACCAACTTCTACACAGTGGTGATGTGAACCGGCGGTCATGATATCTACAACACAAATAAAAGACATTTACTATCCAAATCAACACACTGGTAGTGAAACTTTAAAGGGGGGAAAAGTTGATTGTAAGGACTCGGCACCCTTTGCTGTACGATATCACTGCAATATAGAAAATAACTATCTGATGTATACTACATGCTGTGAACGACCTGAATAATCACAGCCCCAAGGAAATTCCTGTGGAGGTTTTGATTAGTCAATGTATTTGTATAATCCAACAATAGAAATTGTCTTCAACTGCATTCCGTTACATTGAGGCACCTGGACAATTACATGCTTGTAGATACATCATTTCTATCACAGTAATGTGAGTGCAAAGTGGTGTCATTCATAACAAAAACCCTAATACAACAAAAGAAGCTTACCTGAAAGTTAAGTTTGAAGGTGTTTTAATCGCTCAACAGAAAAGGTATGTTAGACCAGATAAAATGTTAAAGCAACTGTTTTATCTTTATCTAAAATTTGCTGCATGAATACACCACCATAGAAGAGTTTAATATTAGGACGAGACTCTCCACTATTAAAAGGTAATATACCAGAAATGTCTATTTAAACTTTCAAATTACAGGAACAATGTAAGACCGGTAAATGTAAAAATGAATCAGGAAGTTGAAGCTATAAAAGGTGATTTAGTGTCTGTAAAATTAGTTTGCATTCAGGATGGCTTAATTACCGGGGCCATCAGATTAGCATCAAGCTAACACAGGTACGATAGCAGAATGTGACCAGGTTATGAGCCAGGACAATACAAACTCACATGAAACAGCATGACTTTAGCCGAACTAAGGTTACTTCTCATCTCTGCAGCTTTGTGGCAAAAGCTAGTCAGTTAATAAAAGAAAATGCCTTTTCTAAGCCACAAATATGCATTTAATCAATTAACATTTTAGAAGTTTGTACAAGTTCACTCTGTTGTTGGACTATTTTGGTGTAAAATGAAATGCTAAAGCCAAAACAAGGAGATGCATTTTCACAAGGCACACTGGGGCACAATCACTGCTGGATCTGTTTAATCTAAACATCACTTAAATAGAACCTCTCTGGCAATGTGAAGCAGCTAGAGGATCTCAAATCAGAACGTTGTGCCTTATTCTAAAAGAGATAAATACCAACATGAAAATGTCTGATCTACCAGTTTGGAAAGGGACTCCAGCGAACCATTGTGCACAAATTGAGAAAACTTGAAACTGTAAAATCTAATGAACGCATCTCGAGTATCTTTTTACAGCAAAAAAAAACCCCACACACATTAAGTTTTGTAAACAGCCACATACAGGGTTTTACACTCAAAACTGACAGTTTGCGACGACATGTAAATTTTTTAATCAAAGTCTGTTTCTAATTTCTGCATTGTTTGGATGAGTTGCAGTCAGGCTGACCAATCAGATCTCAACAGTGGGGGTGTGAAGCATTGGGACTCCGTTCTTTTTACTCATGGAGTCAGTATCTTTGGGATGAGTGGCACTTGTAATCCAGAATCAGACAACATCCATACCTGACCTCACTAATGCTCTTCTGGCTGAATGCAATCAGATTTGAAGCAGAGATTGAAGGTTGATATTTTTTGCACTTTTTGTAACTGCTATTTTAGCAGGTATCTACAAAGATGAAGATACAGAACAACAATACCCATATCCTCCGGTGTCTATGTTATAAAGAGAAATAAAAATATTATAATTTGATCCTTCCCCTCTACATGAACTCCAGCTCTTCTCACAAGTTGTCATCCACGGAGACCAAATGGCTGCTGTGTCAAAAGTCAGAAAAAATAAAAAAGGACAAAGGAAGAGAGGGCACTGCTGCGAGTCTGGATCACTGCTCCTGGAGCAAAGCAGCTCATTCTCAGTGTGCACAGTTTCAACAAGCAAATGAGTTCAGTACTCCCTCAGCATCACTGCCTGGGCTTTCCTCCTCTTCTGATGCTATACAGAGAATATGAAATGAATAAAACTTTAACAAAATAATGAGTACTTCCCCACCCCACACTTTCCCTCAGTCTTTTCTCATTCTCTTTCACTACAAAGCAATACAAAAACAAAAGGCCCTATGTCTAGGCACCATTCCAAGACAAAGTTTCCTTGCTTTTGATTTATCTCTAGAAATTTCCACAACAGTTCTTTCAGATTCACACCTGTAATTATTGTTATTATGTTGTCCATGCATAATGACTGAATTTATAAACTCTCTGTGGACCAGCAGCACTGCAGACTATTTTTCCCCTTAGAAAAATTGTTGGGTTTGCATTTTCAGATTGGAGTCATATCTTCTGCTTGTCACTGTCAGGCGCTCTCCTTGTGAAGTGTGGGCTTTCAAAGCGGTCAGCGTGGAACAAATCGCATTAGTTTTCAATTCATCATTCGCTCACAGCTGCAGCAAGTTACAATATTAAAAAAATAAAGGAAGCAGAAGTTACAGATTCTGTGCAGCTCCTCCAGAGATGACCTACAGGTCTGAAACTGCTGGGCTTTTACCAGAGTAGGTTGATTCTACTGTTGCATCACAAATCCATTTTATTTCGGCCAAGGCTACGTAAATTCCACAATAAATTATTTACTGAATGTAGTGAAGTTCTATTTGTGAAATCGAGCAACTACAGTAGAAAGAGATTGATAACATACATATATAATTTTTTTTTCCCCCACAGATTAATTTTAGTCCCCCTAAGGAAAAAATAACTAAATGGACCCATATAGTACACTGTACTGTGTGTGTGTGTATATATATATATATATATATATATATATATATATACACACACACACACACACACACACACACACACACATTTTACACTATTTTATGTTAATAAAATGATATTTTGGTGGTGTTAAAAGTTCTGGATCAGAATGCCACTCTAGCTCATCTATATTGGATGGAGCTCCATCACTTCAGAGAACTTTGTTCCACTGCTCCACAGCCCACTGCAGGGGGACTTTATACCCCTCTAGCCCATGCTTGCCACAGGGCACAAATACAACCTCAAAAAACCACACATCATAAAATAAACAAATACATTTATGTGAATTGTTTCTGTCTCTTAAAAAGAAACCTAGGCTGAAACACTCCCTAACTTAGGAGTGAAGCGGGCTAAGCTGCTGTAGGCCTGCATTAAACGTGCAACAGAATGGAAAGCTACATTTATATATACTGAACTATGCAATACAAAAAGTTTGTTCTGTGGACCTCAAACAGTTTTTCCTCCCTCAAATACAAATCCTACATTTACAGAAGAGGATGCTGCAAAAGGCATGTTCCAAATTTCTAAATTGTTACATAAGAATCCTGACTGAATGCTTACAACCCCAAAATATGCATAACATTTTTAACAGAGCAACAGCAACAAAAATGGGGTTTATTTATATATAGCAGAAAACCCTCATTTGGAACATGCCATGCCTTTCGAAGGAACCGAACAGTCATCAGTTATGGTGGATGTTCATGTTTAACTGGTTTGCCTTCAGCTTATTAATCAAAAGTTCAGTTTCACAATTGCGGCAACATTTAAAGGGAACGAAAAATTCAGTTGACAGGCTCACAAATGGGAAGCCAACTTCACAATTCAAAGTTGTTAGTTTGTTCCACACATTTCACTCTGTACAGTTTTCTCCAACCTTGGGCAATATTGAGCAGCTTCGCTCAATATTTGACACTAACGAGACGGAAGAGAAGTCCCACATTTATAAGCCTCACAACCCCAACAGTAACCCGTTAGTTGCTGCAATTCTGTGTAACTGCATAACTGGCTGTAACTGGCTGAAGCAGATCATCCTCAACAGAGCAAGTAACATTATGAACAGTGACTAAAAATTAGCATAGCTAACTAAATATTATGACAAGCTGGTTTATTACATGAAGGTTAATTTTATTTTACTGGCTCTGTAAACTTGACACCTGTGTGATCATTGCAGTGTCTTGGTGTAAACTGCGCACCTAGAGCAGAAATTATTCATGAGCACGTCTAACAAAAAAACAAAAATCTTTTTAGGGCCAATGGACGTGTTAAGCTGTGTCTGACCATTTTCACCGCAACCAAAGTGAATACCTTCCATCAGAAGAACATTTTAAAATACAGAAAAAATGCATGCTGTAGCAGCTTTATGTAATATGTATATCCACAGATTTTCATGGCATCATAAAAACAGTAAATACAAAACAGGCTTTTTGCTTAGTTTTCATATATCATATTTCTCAAATAAAACTTAACACAATAATATAAATTTACTACATATAATTCATATAAATTAGCAATAAATAAACCTATGCTATATTGATCTAATACATAACCCAGATTCCCAGTTTCCTTATTTTATGTGCTTTAATAATAAAACAAGGTTTATATATATTATATATATATATATATATATATATATATATATATATATATATATATATATATATATATATACACACACACACACATGTATACATATATATGGAAATATAAAGTCCAACTTTGTTATTTAAATCTAGCTAACAGGTATTGATTGTTATTATATCTAATTTTTCACCACTATTTCTAATGAATATAGTATTTGTTAGGTTTACAAGCATAAAAACGCACTGATTGAAAAGCTAAGTGATTCATACTTTTGCAAAGTACTGTAGGAATTAGGAACAGCAGCTGCAAGGGAGTGTTGAGTAAGAATAATATGCAGAAAACATATGCTAGTCCAACTGATCAATATTACCCATAGTGTTATATCTGTATGGGTTAACAGTAATCTTGACTGGCAAGACCTGTATTCCCCCCTTTATGTCCAGTACTATTAAAGTATGACATAAGCTCAATGGGAATGTTTTGTTATTATTAATAAATATGATAAATAGGCAAAACTACTGCACTTTGATAATGTCATATGGCTGCAGGGGAGTTAGTTCTACCGAAATTGTCTTCAGTAATATCACACTCTAAAGGTGGAAAGATGGAATGATATATTGAGTTAAATTAGATATTTAGCTCACTGATCCCTTCTCAGTGGAAGAGAGAGCAAGCACTTAATGCATTAACAAGAATGGCATTCTACTAGTAAATAGATTTTGTCTATTTTTAATTCATTCTGGTCCATTTATACAACATATTTGAATGTTTTTGGACACGTATACCATATTGGGGTAGATGGATGGGTTGCACCAACAAGGATTCAAATAAACTGGGTTTAGGGAGAACAAACTTATTTTTATCCAAACTGCTGGTAACTGTAATAAAACAAATCACCTTTTTAAAGAATCTCTGTGACAACGCTGAAGTTGTTACTCTTTTGCTACCTATTGCCATGTAATTAAACTTTATGCTAGTGTAATGCTAAAGCTAAACATAGCTAACTAATTACATGTGTGTGTAGCACAGTGATTTTTTTTTTTTTACACTTGTCCCAAATACTTGAGTATACAACCAGGTCCAATTCTGGAGTCTGAACTTTGGATCGACTGCCAATTAGGTAATTAATTATAAAATTATAATAAATAAAAATAAAGTTTTAAGTAGGCTACATAATTGCACTTTGAATTTAAAATGAATTAATTATTTACCTCCAGGCAAAATACTTCTCTAAATTAGTATTACCACTGGCATATGGAGACTGGTAGTCTACCTCAACCTCTGCATCTCACTGTGCATAGTGCTTATCTACAGCATATGCTATGATGATCACTTGACTTGTTGACAATTTGATGCACAGGCCATACTTTAGCCATAGCAATATGCATTTCCATACACCAAAAAGCCTCTCAATGGTTAACCCTGCATGGACATTTCTTTCTTTAGGTGTAGTATTCAGGACACATTAGATACCTCTGGCATGAACAGCCTTCTTTCATATCTGGTACAGAGCTTGCTGCATGTCACATGTTGACTGGCTATCTTGTAACGGTATTGGTGATAAATAATCTTGGGTCACATACAGCTTGCACAGTCAGTGAGAAACAATTCTGTTTTAGAAAAGTTCTTCATCACCTCATTCTAGGTTTGACATTGACACATTGGTACAGGCTATGGTACCTAAAACCCCCTGGAAATCCATAGGCTTGCTGCTGTTCTTAATGCCTGTGGGGAGCATCAGTTCCACAAGAGCCATTTAAACTTTCAGCACAGTCCTAACTGCTTGTGGACCACAAAAAGGTCACCATCAGCTAATCGGGAAGCATACAGTGGCATAAAATCAGGTAATCAAAAGTTACAGCATTCATTTCTCACTACAGTACTTGAGCCAACCTTTTGACCTTAAACCACTTATGACAGCAACTGAATCTGAATCAAAACTCTCTCTGTAAAACTCTGTTAAGCCTTTTCCCCTCCAGCCACTGATGGTACACAGCCAATTAAACAAATTAAACTTCCAAAAGGTTTCAGTTTACAGTGCATCCACAGCAGTCACAGTTTATCTTTTAGTCAGGCCTCCCCTAAACATGTCATCACAATATGACTAGGTTTACGGACGCATGTCATTTAATAATGAAGCTTTTCCCCCTAATGCTAACCAGAGCGTTGTGTAGAGTTGAATGATGACTGAGCTGAAGCCACCATATCAGCTTATCGTGAGTGGACATTGATCCTTACCCTCTTTCCACACCTCCTAAACACTGGGCACAACGAAGCTGTAACACTACGGCCAAACCGAACAATAAAACCGTCAGTGAACGTTCCAGCATTATTCGAAAACAACTGAATGCACCGCACTGGCGTTTTAATCTCGTCATACCAAGTAAAACCCCGAAGAAAATGTTACACCGCTCTCACTTCATAACTACCACCTTAACATTCCAGTCCAACACGGCAGTGTTTGAACTGCACGAAAACTAAACAAAACGAGAATAAATACTTATACTGTTAATGAACTTGTTTATGCCGGAGCCTGTAACATATATGACGGATCCAAGATGGCGGAGAAGCGCTACACATACCTCTTACAATGTCGAGAGAGATGGAGCTGCAGCTTGCTTCTCACTTTAGTCCCGTGTAGGCTGTCCTCAATCCTAAACGAACAAAAACAAATCCGGCTTATTTCAAAATACAGTCACAGACCAATAACCTAGTGTACCATCACCACATTACTACGCTTCGAAGAGAAACTTTTTCACTTGGTCTAATCTGGTTCGGTTCGCCCGGGGCGGGGTGGACGCGATGCTATTCCTCTACAAGGTCATTTGCTTAAATGCTAATGAACAGCAGGTGAAGTTAATTACTCATATGGGTCTTTGTAAAAGACGCCTGTACATTTTACCGACCGAAGCAAACTCGCCTAGTTCACACTGGCCTCCGGGGAACTGGCTCTATGTTATGGTCGGCCGATCTCCTTACTGGTCGTTTGTAACACAAACACGAGAACAGCTGTATTTAACAGAGGGTTGCTATCTAGAGGGCAAACACGAGGCTGAAGTTGGTTCCTTATTCGCATTTCCCGTTCCACCTTAAATGGGGCAGCAGTTACATTAAATCGCCTGTAGATGACGCTTTTTAACACAGCAAATGGTGTTTGTGAATATGATCAGGAGTAAATCCCCTGAATAAAAAGGAAATAAAATACACATTGACAGTCAAAGCTTAAGATGTGTACAGTGTCAAAGTTTTACAAACACATGTCCTTGAGCCACGAGTGCTTAGATTTAAAGTGTAGATTTAAAATTAAGAAGAAAAAATATAAACTAACTAAAGAGTGAGGGCATATGGTACTTTTGTTGTATTTCATAGGACGTTATCTCCTGATCCTAAAAACGTCTCAAAAATCTGACTGTCAGGTTTTACTCACTAGCTATCTGGCTATCAAATTCCTGAAGAACAATTTATACTGTAGAATTTTTTCCATAATCCTCCTGTGAACATGGCATGTTAGGCGATAAGATGTGTAATGTACCTTTGTCATATTTCATAGGACTTTATCTCCTGATCCTCAAAACGTCTCAAAAATCTGACAATTGGGTTTTACTCACTAACTATCTGACTATCAAATTCCTGAAGAAGGAGAATTTTTACTGTAGAATATTTTCATAATCCTCCTGTGAACGTGGCATGTTAGGCGATAGACTGTGTTGTGCATATTGTACTTTTGTCATATTTCATAGGACGTTATCTCCTGATCCTCAAAACGTCTCAAGATTCTGAAAGTCAGGCTTTACTCACTAGCTAAATGACTATCAAATTCCTGAGGAAAAAGAATTTTTACTGTAGAATTGTTTCATAACCATCTTCTGAACACGGCATGTTAGGCGATAGAATGTTTAAGGCTTATGGCACTTTTGTCGTATTTCATAGGACTTTATCCCTGATCCTCAAAACGTCTCAAAAATTGGAAAGTCAGGTTTCAGTCACTAACTAAATGGCTATCAAATTCCTGAAGAAGTAGAATGTTTACTGTAGAATTTTTTTTAAATCCTCCTCTGAACATGGCATGTTAGGCGATAAGATGTGTAATGTATATTGTACTTTTGTCATATTTCATAGGACGTTATCTCCTGATCCTCAAAACGTCTCAAGATTCTGACAGTCAGGCTTTACTCTCTAACTAACTGACTATCAAATTCCTTAAGAAGAAGAATTTTTACTGTAAAATATTTCTATAACCTTCTGAACATGGCATGTTAGGCGACAGAATGTTTAAGGCTTATGGTACTTTTGTCATATTTCATAAGACTTTATCTCCTGATCCTCAAAACGTCTCAAAAATCAGACAATTGGGTTTTACTCACTAACTATCTGACTATCAAATTCCTGAGGAGGAAGAATTTTTACTGTAGCATTTTTTTTACAATCCTCCTGTGAACATGGCATGTTAGGCGATAAGATGTGTTGTGCATATTATACTTTTGTCATATTTCATAAATCTTTATCTCCTGATCATCAAAATGTCTCAAAGATCTGACAATTAGGTTTTACTCACTAACTATCTGACTATCAAATTCCTGAAGAAGGAGAATTTTTACTGTGGCATTTTTTTTTTCATAATCCTGCTGTGAACATGGCATGTTAGGCGATAGAATGTGTTGTGTGTGATGTTGCATAGTTAAGCCTGATATCAAAATCATACAAACTGTGTACATACATAAAAAATGTGTACATATGTACATATATAATATAAATATATGTATAAGACTGTGTGATAAATAGTTTATACACAATACTATAATAAACATAAATACTGAAATGAACAGTGTTAAATTTCATACACCGGTTACAAGGGGGGGAAAAAAATGTAGATTCGGTCCCTGACAACCTGTTGCTCTCCAATTTGAATTAAATGTCTTTCAACCGCAAATGATTTAAGTTTGAAGTAATTAGCTGAACTAGGTATTAGCTGGAAATAGTTGATTTTGAATGATTGGGAAATGGTAAACACTGTCACATTGTTTATTACTTGTGTTGTTTATTTTTGTCTGTGTTTATTCCAGTGCTATTGCTCATTGTCTTGACAAGTGGCTTCACAGTATGGTATTTCTAAATGTACGTGTTAAAAAAATCTGCCTAAATCACTTGAACAAGTTCTTCAAGCTCACAGAAGGTTTTCTTGTACTCAAAAACCTATGGATCACATACAGTGAGGTGCGAAGCGAAAGTTTGGGCAGCGTTGTTAATTTTCCTGATTTACCTTTATAAAGCATTGATTGTTTGGATAAAAAAATTCCGTTAAATATATCATATAGGGGACAAACACAGTGATATTTGAGAAGTGAAATGAAGTTTATATGATTTACAGAAAGTGTGCAATAATTGTCTAAACAAAAGTAGGCAGGTGCATAAATTTGGCCACAAAAAAAAAAAAAAAAACTTTTAGTAGATCCTCCTTTCGCAGAAACAACAGCCTCTAAACATTTCCTATAGCTTCTAATGAGTCTGGATTGTGGCTGAAGGTATTTTAGACCATTCTTCTTTACAAAACATCTCTAGTTCATTCAGGTTTGATGGTTTCCGAGCATGGACAGCTCTCTTTAAGTGACACCACAGATTTTCAATAATATTCAGGGGTCTGGGGACTGAGATGGCCATTCCAGAACGTTGTACTCGTTCCTCTGCATGAATGCATTAGTACATTTTGAGCAGTGTTTAGGGTCGTTGTCATGTTGGAAGATCCAGCCCCGGCGCAGCTTCAGCTTTGTCACTGATTCCTGGACACTGGTCTCCAGAATCTGCTGATATTGATTGGAATCCATGCATCCCTCAACGTTAACCAGATTCCCAGTCCCTGTACTGGCCACATAGCCCCACTGCACAATGGAACCACCACCAAATTTTACTGTAGGTAGCAGGTGTTTTTCTTGGAGTGCTGTGTTCTTTTTCCTCCATGCATAACGGCCCTTGTTATGCCCAAATAACTCAATTTTAGTTTTATCAGTCCACAGCACCTTATTCCAAAATGAAGCTGGCTTGTCCAAATGTGCTTTAGCATACCTCAAGCGGCTCTGTTTGTGATGTGGGCGGAGAAAAGGCTTCCTCTGCATCACTCTCCCATACAGCATCTCCTTGTGTAAAGTGCGCCGAATAGTTGAACGATGCACAGTGACTCCATCAGCAGCAAGATCATGTTGTAGGTCTTTGGTGCTGGTCTGTGGGTTGACTCTGACTGTTCTCAACATCCTTCGCTTCTGTGTATTTCAGATTTTTCTTGGTCTGCCACTTTGAGCCTTGACTTGAACTGTGCCTGTGGTCTTCCATTTTCTCATAGTGGAGCCTGAAAGCTGAAATCTTTGAGAGATAGCTTTCTGTATCCTTCCCCTAAACCCTGACGGTGAACAATCTTTGTTTTCAGGTCATTTGAAAGTTGTTTTGAGACTCCCATGCTGCGACTCTTCAGAGAAGATGCAAAGAGGAGAAAAACTTACAATTGCCCCCCTTAAAATACCCTTTCTCATAATTGGAGTCACCTGTGTATGGAGGTCAAGGGTCACTGAACTTACCAAACCAAATTTGAGTTCCAATAATTAGTTCTAAAGGTTTTGAAATCAATAAGATGACAACATTCTGTATTCTGTATGTACATGAAGATGGAGATATGAAGACGCCAATCAAGAAAACTTGGAACACTACAGTAAACAACGACACCATCAACCATTGTTGGTAGGAGCAATTTAACTGATTTAATTTAAGACATTCATAATTTGTCTAGTAATTTGACATATTCTGAAAGCTTTAGCATCGTGATGAAAGTATGATTCCTCTCTTGTGTTTAGGTTAGGTTATAAACCTGCCTCATGCTCTCCCCATTATCTAGAGGATTTATGTTTTTCATTTTCATTTATAAAAATAAAAAGTTGTTAAGAAGTGTGTTTCATGTTTTTAACACACAAATCCTGCACAGTTATGTGCAAAAGTTTGGGAACCCAAGCTGTTGTTGATGATTTTTGAAGTGAAATGAGAGTAACACAACCTGTGCAGGCAGGAAAAGAACTGTCATTATAAAGTCTGCTAATGATAATTCCAGGACATACTTTGTCAGAGTCTGCAACCAAGACATGATTACTGCCCTTCATTTTACTTACTTTTACAAAGATTTCATCCATGTGGAAGCAAAGTACATATTTAAAATTAAAACAACACCTTTTGCAGTGATAAAAAACTGAGCAGGGGTTTAAATAATATGCAAATATCATTTACTTTCCCTGTGAGCATCAATGAGTGCATGGATACATTTTTCACAATTTGTACCCAAAAATTATTTTATTTACATCTAATTGCAATAATTAGTGAAATACAAGGAAAAAAAGGATTTGTTTAATTAATATGGTGAAATGTCTCGATTAAAACAGTCCATTAAAACTAACCCCATCGTGTGGAGGTTATACTTTAGCCTCTCTGACTCGTACTGTGAGCCAAAATATTAATTTGTCATTATAAGGATACTAGCACCTCTACTTGAATCTGTTTAAACATTTGTTTTAAGTTTACCCCAGGTGCACTATTATTGAATACTACAGAATTAAAATAGAAAGGTGAAAGCAGCCACTGCATAAGGTTAAAACTTATGTTGTTGAGTAATAACATGTAGAGAGCACAGGTATAATTCTTTATTAAAGTTCCCTATAAGTTATTAGATGCCCCAACGGGTTCACCATTGTATGCAAGAGCTGCCCTTGTTTATTTCATTTCGAAGTGGTACTCCTAATAACAGTCATTAGCCAAGGCACCTTCACAGGTTTAGTAGCAGGAATCGAACCCAGGCTCTTTCTGCTGGAGTTTGTTTCTGAGGACAACTGTTTTAAATAATTAGAATTAAAATAGAAAGGTGAAAGCAGCCACTGCATAAAGTTAAAACTGTTGTCCTCAGAAACAAACTTCAGCAGATGTGCCTTGGCTAATGACTGTTATTAGGAGTACCACTTCGAAATGAAATAAACAAGGGCAGCTCTTACATACAATGGTGAACCCGTTGGGGCATCTAATAACTTATAGGGAACTTTAATAAAGAATTATACCTGTGCTCTCTACATGTTATTACTCAACAACATAAGTTTTAACTTTATGCAGTTGGCTGCTTTCACCTTTCTATTTTAATTCTGTAGTATTCAATAATAGTGCACCTGGGGTAAACATAAAACCAATGTTTAAACAGATTCAAGTAGAGGTGCTAGTATCCTTATAATGACAAATTAATATTTTGGCTCACAGTAAGAGTCAGAGAGGCTAAAGTATAACCTCCACACGATGGGGTTAGTTTTAATGAACTGTTTCAATCGAGACATTTCATCATATTAATTAAACAAATCATTTTTTTCCTTGTATTTCACTAATTATTGCAATTAGATGTAAATAAAATAATTTTTGGGTACAAATTGTGAAAAATGTATCCATGCACTCATTGATGCTCACAGGGAAAGTAAATGATATTTGCATATTATTTAAACCCCTGCTCAGAGTTTTTTATCACTGCAAAAGGTGTTGTTTTAATTTTAAATATGTACTTTGCTTCCACATGGATGAAATCTTTGTAAAAGTAAGTAAAATGAAGGGCAGTAATCATGTCTTGGTTGCAGACTCTGACAAAGTATGTCCTGGAATTATCATTAGCAGACTTTATAATGACAGTTCTTTTCCTGCCTGCACAGGTTGTGTTACTCTCATTTCACTTCGAAAATCATCAACAACAACTTGGGTTCCCAAACTTTTGCACATAACTGTGCAGGATTTGTGTGTTAAAAACATGAAACACACTTCTTAACAACTTTTTATTTTTATAAATGAAAATGAAAAACATAAATCCTCTAGATAATGGGGAGAGCATGAGGCAGGTTTATAACCTAACCTAAACACAAGAGAGGAATCATACTTTCATCACGATGCTAAAGCTTTCAGAATATGTCAAATTACTAGACAAATTATGAATGTCTTAAATTAAATCAGTTAAATTGCTCGTACCAACAATGGTTGATGGTGTCATTGTTTACTGTAGTGTTCAAGTTTTCTTGATTGGCGTCTTCATATCTCCATCTTCATGTACATACAGAATACAGAATGTTGTCATTTTATTGATTTCAAAACCTTTAGAACTAATTATTGGAACTCAAATTTGGTTTGGTAAGTTCAGTGACCCTTGACCTCCATACACAGGTGACTCCAATTATGAGAAAGGGTATTTTAAGGGGGGCAATTGTAAGTTTTTCTCCTCTTTGCATCTTCTCTGAAGAGTCGCAGCATGGGAGTCTCAAAACAACTTTCAAATGACCTGAAAACAAAGATTGTTCACCGTCAGGGTTTAGGGGAAGGATACAGAAAGCTATCTCTCAAAGATTTCAGCTTTCAGGCTCCACTGTGAGAAAATGGAAGACCACAGGCACAGTTCAAGTCAAGGCTCAAAGTGGCAGACCAAGAAAAATCTGAAATACACAGAAGTGAAGGATGTTGAGAACAGTCAGAGTCAACCCACAGACCAGCACCAAAGACCTACAACATGATCTTGCTGCTGATGGAGTCACTGTGCATCGTTCAACTATTCGGCGCACTTTACCCAAGGAGATGCTGTATGGGAGAGTGATGCAGAGGAATCCTTTTCTCCGCCCACATCACAAACAGAGCCGCTTGAGGTATGCTAAAGCACATTTGGACAAGCCAGCTTCATTTTGGAATAAGGTGCTGTGGACTGATAAAACTAAAATTGACGGTTATTTGGGCATAACAAGGGCCGTTATGCATGGAGGAAAAAGAACACAGCACTCCAAGAAAAACACCTGCTACCTACAGTAAAAAATTTGGGGGTGGTGGTTCCATGGTGCAGTGGGGCTATGTGGCCAGTCACAGGGACTGTGACTCTGGTTAACGTTGAGGGATGCATGGATTCCAATCACAATATCAGCAGATTCTGGAGACCAGTGTCCAGGAATCAGTGGACACAAGCTGAAGCTGCGCCGGTGCTGGATCTTCCAACATACGGACAACGACCCTAAACACTGCTCAAAATGTACTAATGCATTTCATGCAGAGGAACGAGTAACAACGTTCTGGAATGGCCATCTCAGTCCCCAGACCCCTGAATATTATTGAAAATCTGTCAGGTGTCACTTAAAGAGAGCTGTCCATGCTCGGAAACCATCAAACCTGAATATGAACTAGAGATGTTTTGTAAAGAAGAATGGTCTAAATACCCTCAGCCACAATCCAGACTCATTAGAAGCTATAGGAAATGTTTAGAGGCTGTTATTTCTGCGAAAGGAGGATCTACTAAAAGTGTTTTTTTTTTTTGTTTTTGTGGCCAAATTTATGCACTGGTTGAGTTTTTCTGCCTACTTTTGTTTAGACAATTATTGCACACTTTCTGTAAATCATATAAACTTCATTTCACTTCTCAAATATCACTGTGTTTGTCCCCTATATTTTAATTGAAAACGAATTTATTTTTCAACAGGAATTAAAGAAAAAAAAATTCCAAAACAAATCAATGCTTTATAAAGGTAAATCAGGAAATTAACCAACGCGCCCAAACTTTCGCTTCGCACCTCACTGTATGTGATCCATAGGTTTTTGAGTACAAAAAACTTCTTTGAGCTTGAAGAACTTGTTCAAGTGATTTAGGCAGATTTTTTTAACAACGTAAATTAGAAATTACCATACTGTGAAGCCACTTGTCAAGACAATGAGCAATAGCACTGGATAAACACAGACAAAACATATAACAACCACAGTAATAAACAATGTGACAGTGTTTGCCATTTTCCAACCAACATTCAAAATCACATATTTATTCCAGCTAATACCTAGTTCAGCTAATTACTTCAAACTTAAATCATTAGTGCGGTTGAAAGACATTTAATTCAGCAATTGGAGAGCAACAGGTTGTCAGCGGAGACCGAATCTACATTTTTTTTTTTCCCACTTGTAAACCCCCCGGTGTATGAAATTTAACACTGTTCATTTCAGTAATTTTATTATAGTATTGTGTATAAACTATTTATCACACAGTCCCTTATACATATATTAATTAATATGATATATATGTACATATGTACACATTTGTTATGTATATACACAGTTTGTACACAGTCACATATTTTGATATCAGGCTTAACTATGCAACATCACACACAACACATTCTATCGCCTAACATGCCATGTTCACAGCAGGATTAAGAAAAAAAAATGCCACAGTAAAAATTCTCCTTCTTCAGGAATTTGATAGTCATAGATAGTTAGTGAGTAAACCTAATTGCCAGATCTTTGAGACATTTTGATGATCAGGAGATAAAGATTTATGAAATATGACAAAAGTATATAATATGCACAAACACATCTTATCGCCTAACATGCCCATGTTCACAGGAGGATTTTGGTAAAAAAATGCTACAGTAAAAATTCGTTCCTCCTCAGGAATTTGATAGTCAGTAAGATAGTTGTGTGAGTAAAACCCAATTGTCCTGATTTTTTGAGACGTATTTTGAGGATCAGGAGATAAAAGTCTTATGAAATATGACAAAAGTACCATAAGCTTAAACATTCTGTCGCCTAACATGCCATGTGTTCAGAAGGTTATAGGAAATATTTTTACAGTAAAAATTCTTCTTCTTAAGGAATTTGATAGTCAGTTATGTTAGAGAGTAAAGCCCTGACTGCTCTAGAATCTTGAGTATGACTTTTTTGAGGATCAGGAGATTAACTGTCCTATGAAATATGATGACAAAAGTACAATATACTATTACAACATCGTTTATCGCCTAACATGCCGATGTTCAGAGGAGGATTTTAAAAAAATTCATACAGTAAACATTCTACTTCTTCAGGAAGTTTGATAGCCATTTAGTTTTTAGTGACTGAAAACCTGAACTTTCCAAGTTTTGAGACGTTTTTGAGGATCAGGGATAAAAGTCCTATGAAATACGACAAAAGTGCCATAAGCCTTAAACATTCTATCGCCTAACATGCCGTGTTTCAGAAGATGGTTATGAAACAATGTCTACACTTGTAAAAATTCTTTTTCCTCAGGGAATTTGATAGTCATTAGCTAGTGAGTAAAGCCTGACCTTTCAGAATCTTTGAGACGTTTTGAGGATCAGGAGATAACGTCAGCCCTATGTCAATATGACAAAAGTACAATATGCACAACACAGTCTATCGCCTAACATGCCACGTTTAAAACCCAGAAACAACAAAAAAAAAAACCAAAACCAAAACACAGG